>JAZAVK010000023.1:0-360145 GCA_037954305.1 Neonectria magnoliae
AGCAGATCGTCAGCGGGAATATCCTCGTTGACCGAAGCGAGATACTTCACGAGCTCAACGTGACTCCACTTCTGATGACCTGGTTCGCCTAAAAAGAAAACCCGCATGATTACCCCAAAATATATCCAAACGCCACGCAGGCACTTGCCTCTGCGACTACCGTTGGCCCGAACGTCGTTGTCTCTTGCCTTGAGACGAGCTCCCTTTACTGTCGTGATCCTCGTCGCTTGAGTCGTCATGCGCTCTTGAGTTCTTTGACCTATCGTTGCCTTTCTTTATAGAAATGATGCAACCTTGCTCCTTTAACCGCTTTGTCAACTTGGTGCTGGCTTGCATTCCAGGGAAGTCCTTGGCACTGTAGACAATGAAGATGTTGCTTCTGGCCTCGATTAGGACGGGAAAATGCAAGATATTGCTTGCTCGAGGAGGATCGATCATGACCAAACTGAATTTGAGGCGAAAAGCCCCTGGCGTCCGACAAGATAAATCGGGGAAGCAAAAGAAGCACCCTTCTTTGCCAAACTCGTCCTTTCCCACGAAGGGGGCACCAACCAACGAACCCATGAGGCGTCGCTGTTGTCGGTATTCCTCAGGCATGAAAGCCGCATCCCGAGTTCCTGAATGATCGTAAATAGAGCAGGTCATGACATAATGAGGATATCGCAGCCGTTTGGCGAGTTCTTCTTTGGTGAGCACGGAGCTCGTGATGTGGAGCTGGACGATTGGTGGTGGGTCAATGACTCTCCTGTCCCTTTCTCCGAAGCCACATGACCTTGCCGCTGCTGGTTGCTGGCGGATATCAAGTGTGTACTCTGCATCGAGTCCGATCGGGGTTATGGGAGCAGTGCTGCACGTCCTGTCGCCACTGTTGCCACCATCGCTCAGTAGGTTCGAAATACTCATATGGCGCGGCATGGAGTCGGCAGGAGAGGTGGTCACCGTTGGAGGCGCCGGTTGTGGTTGGTCGTCTGGTCGATGATCGCCACGGATCTCGATAGCTTGAAGACGTGGGTCAAACGCGAGGGGCGCAGGTTGCGTTGGGGCAACCATTTCTGGAGCAGGACGTAAAATGCGTTGGCCCTGAAAGGCGTGCGGGTGTTGACTCGGGGAAGAGGCGAGGGCAGGCGGACTCTGGGCTAGATGTGATCCACGGTGCCTCTGCTGGTCGGCCGCAAAGGCCGAATTCTGGTGAGATGGCACCCCAAGCGGCGGTGGTGGGTGTGAGACGTGCGGAGTAGAGGTCGTCACATCAATGCCTTCGTATGTAATAGGAAACCTCGCGGGCGGTAGAATTTGCGCCTGTGGGGGCCCATCACTCACAGTCGCACCGGATATCAGGCTCGCCGGGGAGGGTAATCGAATGCTCTGCTGTGGTTGACTGTTGAAATGGTAAGGATGTTGAGTCGGGTCGCGAGGGGGATGACGAGGGTCAGTAGCCCAGGGAGCTGTGTAGCGGCGTGCCATGGATTATGGACCGCCAAAGCTGTTGGTAGCAGTCTCGAAGGCGGTGCTGGACATGGACGGCGAGCTTTCAAGACGGGAGAAATACCATCAGGAAACAAACATGCATGAGAGGAAGGAGAAGAAAAAGAAGAAGTAACAAATGCCCAGCTCGGAGGAGATGAATGGCGGCTCAGATCGCTTGCGTCGATTCGATCAAACTTACATGGGCAGGTTGGCCCTACAGATACTCAAGTAGCATCCAATGAGGGGTGAGGTCGGTCGAGTTGGGGAGACAGCGCGACGGGAAGCCCCAGAGTCCACCTCATCCAGGGAACTGGCCGGGAGGAGGAATGCGCATGGATCCACTGGGCGGGTGGTGGTAAGGTGGTGGTGATGATTGTCGCAGGGCGGGCAGCGAACCAACAGAGACACCTTGGACAGCCCGGGGCAGGGTGAGGCGTGGACTAGAGAGAAGTGGAGGACGGTCTTAAAGGCGTGACAAAAGCGTAGTTGCGACCCGATTGATGGTAGAGAAAGGCGTGAACAGAAAGGCACAAACGAAACGGTGAGGAATCGACCGGCTCGATGAAAGGCCACGGCCACTGGCCAACCCCACGAGCGACCGGATTTGGGGTCTGCCGAGACCTGTGGCGACGAGACAAACCAGCACCGGGGAACGGGGCGAGCTGGGAACAAGGCGCCTTGGGCGTGGAGTTAACGAGAGAGGTTGACAGTGCTGGTGACGGGAGTGATGGGAACCCGTTTCACGCGCGACAGCGCATTCCGCTCCAGAGGTGGGGGGCAGAGAGGTCCGGGTCGGTGGGTTCAAGACCTGCTGGTGAGCTGCGAATGTGATTGTTGGTACCACTGCATTTGGTGCGAATACTTCGGAATTTGCAGAGTTGAGGGGTACAACAGCGAAGCGCGGGAGGGTGTGTCGTGGCCGTGACGGGAGTGGGAGAGGCGGAGGGGGGAAAGGACGGGATTGAACAAAAGCAACAACACGGGTCTGTCAAGAGCGTGCCTACCCAAGGTATATTTGGGAAGGGGTACGAATACAGTGCGGCACAGGACGATGGCAGGCAAGGCAGGCAAGGCCAACAACAGGGCCAACAACAGGGCCAGAATTTGAACGACGGCGATGGATGGATGAATGGTGATGATGTAGAAGGGCGGTAGAAGTGGAGGTGGAGGTGGAGGAAAGCATGGGTGAGTCCTACTAGCAGTAGGGATGTACTGGTCGACGGGCTCTTACGAGGTACTTACCTACCTTTATTCGGTAGATCGTGCAGGCAGGTGCAAGGAGGAGGCGCACAATACGGCGCGGCACGGTGCAGCTAACTCTGCTAGTAGCTGTAGTGGGTAAATAAGTTTGGGCGGAAGGGCGGAAGGCGAAATACCTAGGCAGGCTACCTGGTCAAGCTCAGCCATGAGACGGGATGAAAGAACAAGTAGACAACGAGGCTGGCAATATTGTTACAGGCCTGTATTGGGTAAAGTGATAATGAAAGATTTTGAGATTATGGCTGCTATGAACCGAGTGATCCGGGATCCGAAGAGCCAATTGCGCCGTCCCAGGTCAGCCCAGGCGCGGCGAGAGGTAACGTAAGTATGCCGTGGTAGGTTGGGTTCGTTTCCTCGTCCCGGGTACAACCCCAAGGGACAGTAATTGGGGTTTTTGTTGCGGTAGGGGAAAGGAGAAAACAAGGCTTTCAACAACACAAACAAACCCCTGCCAATTGCCCGTGCACCTGTCAGTCATCGGGAAAGACCTCGGCGCGGACTGGCTGACAGCGAGCAATTGCAGAGTGCCATGTACCAGTACTTCCCACTAGTAGGTAAGTACTACTTAATTACTATGTATATCCATACGAACTTGCGAGCACGGATATGGCCCACTGCTTTCCGCGAGCATCCCTGTCTGTCCATTGGGAGTGTTGCCCACACCACCGCTACCACACAACTACCACACCCTGGGGTGGCACGTCAACCATGGATCTCAAATTCTCCCCTCAGGTGTCCGACACGGTGACTGGAAAGAAGGGCCATTGGATGTTCTGGTCTGTCCGGTGAATCTGCGGGCGGTAGCAGGTAGATTGCTGGACGGGGTGGCATGTCACTCGGTCTTACACCAGAAGTTCTGTCTCCTCTCACTGGTTTGACTGCTTCCGGTTTGGATTGTGTTGTTCACACTGCAGCTGGACATCTTGAAAAAAGCCTTGGTAGAGACACCACTTTGGGAAAGATGCTTGCGAAGGAGGATGTACTCCATAGCCCTGACTAGGCTGGGACGTCGATCCGCATCCAGGGTTCATCGAGCCAGGCCAGGCCCAGTTAGGACCAAGCCAGGCTGGGAGAGGTGAGACCTTGCCGTTTGGGTTTTGTGATGGCGGAGCGCCCCGAGGAGGTATTCGCACATGTGTGTAAAGTACAAGACCGGTGCAGGGGTGAGGAGGTGGGTGTTGTTCGTTGGGGATTTGGTACGTGCAAAGTATTCGAGGCTGACTTGAGGTGTGGCAACTCAAGACATTGGCAGCTCCTTGCATCAACGCACGAATATGCACTTCGTACTAGGTTAAGTAAGTAAGGTACCTAAGGTATCGTGCTTCTCGTCGTCGTGTGCAGCAGGCCCTAGACCGCCTACTCACCGAGCAAAGTGATCTCCACCTGTCCCAGACCTCAGGAACCAGAGAATAACCCATTGCGTACATGCATTGGTGCTTATGCGGTACGACGTCCTAGGAATACATACCCTACTTGCCAACCTACGAAAATCCCACACGCGATGTTTTTCTCATCGTTGTGTCATGGGGCTCTCTGCTCGCCGCTACCTGCTTCCGCATCTCCCGCTCGCCTAGGATCCCGGTCGGCTTCAAGTCGGGAGTTGGCTGGGCACTGCACACTGCTGCACACACTGCTGCACACTTACGCACTGCACCCAACGTTGAATCGACTCAGGACTGGAACCACGGAAAACAACAGTAACACGATGACCAAACGACAAATCACAAGAGGTTCGGCTCATGCCTCAGGCGCCAGCTCCCCGGATTAACCCTGTTGGCCTGCTCTCGCGTCTCCACGAGCCTCTCCCAACCTTACCCATCACCAACTTCGTTACTTCACATCTCAAATCTCTCCGCTCCTCCACCAGTCGCCACCGATCTGTCCTAACCCGGGTAGCTGGACACCTCTAGCGTGCCATTGGCTCATTGCCTGCCTGCCCGATGTTTTATGCGAAATGGCTGTCTCGTCCCTCTCCCAGAGCGCCAGCCAGCCAGCTAACCCCCTCACTCGGCGCAAGGCGGCACACAATAATCTCACCGCTTGGCATCTAATGGCGACCATGTTGATGCCAAAGCTGTCGAATCCGGCCTGAGCTGAGGATAACAAATGGTGTAAGGCGGAGTCCGTGCTATTGTTATTACCATAGCCATGGTCATTGCCATTGCTTTTAGCTATGAGGTTCCAAACCCTGGACCGGCTGATGCTCCGCGTGGTACTCGCTTTGCCTAGTGCTTGTCGTTCCGTTCCGCTTGACCATCTTTGTTGGGCTGGGTGGCGCTGACGGGAGATGGTCCGGCCGAGTCCGATTCGAGAGCGGGATCGACCAGGCGCAAGGTGATGAGGAGATGCTGGCATTCAACAGGGTCTAAAGTAGCGCCCGCGACCAGCCGTTCGTTCGCGTGTACCCCACACCACAAGATCAACCCTCAACGGCGGAGCCCAAGTTGTCTGTTCGTCTGCCAGGAGCCGTGCTTGGGCTTTGGAGGCGCTGGACGCCGAATGCCGGTCTCTGGAAGTCGAAAGCTGGTCCCCCCCCCCTGGGTTGGCAAGCAAGGTACAAGGGTAACGTATCTACACATCGTGGCCCGATGCAATGTCATTGCCACGTCCTAAGTAGCTGGGCTGTCGACCACTCTCCCGCTCAGACAACCGCCTTGACTCAATCCGGCTTGTTGCCGGCGTCGTGGGTGCTTTCCCCAGGTTACACAAGAAGACGCCTATCATTGCTTGGTCCACGGCCCACACTTCCGATGCACCTTGTGTTGATCTGCTCGCAGGCACTGACTGACAAGGCCCGGCAAAGCGCAACAGCCAATCCAGCACAAAAGATGATGCAGCATATGCAGACTAAACACCCTCACCGCCTTCTAAGTTCCTTCCGCAGTCTGTAGGTAGACAAGTAATTCCAGGCCTGAGACTTCAGGCCACCAAGAAGATGCGATAACAAGCTACGAATACAACATTCTCCTCCCGTCCGCCCAGCCACCAGATCGTGCTACCGCGCGCTCAACCAACAGATGGGCTATCGACGCCGCACACCTATTCCCTCCTTCGGCTTGGTCTGTTGGGTTAGTTGGTGGCTAGTCTAGTATGGGACCTCTGATGGATTCCGCAAGAGGTTGCGTTGCCTGACTTGCGCAGTTGGGTGGATGAGCTCTCGCATCGCGTCACTTGGTCCCGTCTCTAGGCGAGCGATCCGAGAGGCGCCATGGACCGGGACCGTGGATGATGATCACCCGGCAATAAGCATGCACTGACAGCATAGCCCTGACTTGAGCTAGCTCCCAATGGTGCATCTTTGTTTCGTCACCTCACTTCCATGCAGTAGCTGGTGTTGAGATGGTGGATCGAAGCCAAGTCAACTTTCCTCCCCCCCACCCTCCAAGATCTGTTACTTAGTCGCACTCCCTCACCAACCGTCAGATACTCCGAGCCGGATGTAGGTACTGGCGGCCGATGGCGCCACCAGATCCACCGTCAACAATAGGTGGAAGGGCTTGGGGCCGGGATGGTCATGTTGTCTTAATGGATCTGCGGACGCCAGCGACCAGGAGGCCAAACGCAGCGAGACGTCGTCCGGCCACGCCTTGTTTGTATTGGCCAGTACAGAACAATAACCCAGTTTCCGCTGTTCCTCTCGCAAAATCCTCCCCTACCCCCTCCGGTCGGCTTTAGCATCTGATTGGTTTCGAGTGATGGGAATGGCCGATCTGCAACAATGGCTTGTCAAACCTGTGGCGGGCTGAACGTCTCGACTTCCATCATACGATACCTGTTGTCGCCGTCATGCGTGATTCTCTCCCTCCATCTTCCGCCCTGGACATGCTGGCAGTGCCGTGGAGTCCTATTCATCCTTGGGCGGCGTTGCGTGGACCAAACACGATCAGAGCGATTTCGGTCGCGTGCCATATCATGGAACCCACGGCAACTCGAATGGAGACAAGGGCGATGGCGGCGGCTCTACGGCTGCACACATGCGTACGTATGTGCGTGCGTGCAGTCAACTTGAAAGGGCTTGCATCCATCAGGAGTTTACTTGCAGTGTGGTTGCCCTTTCACCACCTCAAGCTCACAACTGACAGGGTCACCAATCAATAGCCTCTTTTCCTCCTTATTTTCTCTCAACCCGGCGAGGTATACGATGCCAATTGTCGTTGGTCAACCTCTCCCAAAAGCAGCCGTATATCTCAGCTTATTAGTAGTATACAAGATCACGGCTCAATGGGATACCCAGACCGGACATCTACAGTACGACGACACAGCCAACAACCAGACATGAAATAATGCAGAGCACACATCCACCCATTGGTCTCTGGTAATGAACTCTCGGCTGTCAGGCTTGATGTCAAGGGATCTCGGGCCGGAATGACAGGCATCCTATTTTCGTCGCTCTTGTCGGTCAAACTCCCAGTTCCAACCAATCCCCAAGGGGCAGATGCATGTATGCGCAAGACGTAAGCCTCCTTCATCTCTTGAATCAAACCTTTTCGAGGGAAAGAGACCTGGGTTTCCATTTCTCGATGCTATTGCGCAATTTTCTGTCAACTGTGATGCTGTTGTGAATGGAACGTACGTGGGTGTGGATTTATCTTATTATGCTACGTCAACTCTCTGGCCCGAACATCCATAGGAAAAATTCTCCAGACTAACACACGCATATTCCTTCTATTGATTGAGGAGCTATTGCTCAAGAACCCGATATGACCCAAGCCACAAGTCTATTACTGTTTTCGACACTTGGGCTTTGGGATGAGGCTGGTTCAAGCCCATACGAGCATCAAGCAAGTCCTTTAGTTTCAGGCTTCAGGGATTCTGCCACTCCTTTCTAGCCACATGCCCTCAACCCCATCTCGCAAATGGGGGTTCATACGGCCAGTGCATTTTCTGGCATTGGAGGAAACGCCATGGTAGATGCTGCGGCGCAGCTTTAGAGCTCAGCCGGAGGGGATTTCCAGAAAGGGACTCGTGCTCATTCACCAGCACTCAGCTGGGGAACAGAAATGTGGCGCGAGGATTGTATTGGCGCGGCTCCTATCGTGACAAGGGAAGAGCCTCAGCATAGTGGCTAAGTCGAGCTGACTTTACTGAAAGTCCCGGAAGTCATCGCCAGTACTCGCCCTATGCCTCCGTTATAGGTGATGATGGGGGAGTGGGCAGATCAAGCAGTTGACTAAAGGCTCCTCCTATAAACGCCGGTGTCTAAGCAGATGTGTGCTTCACCAACCATGACGAGCGAGACCCAAGATATAAGGCGTTAAATAATTAGAATAATTTTAAGTTATTTTGGTTTGTTTAGTAGCTCAATGGTAGTAGGCCATCTACATAATCGACCTATCACAGATTCATCTGTTTCTCGACTTCATACAAAGTTCGTGTATGATCTACCCCCCACGGGAGCAATCAAGCACGGAGGCTATTCGTTCCGTCCTGTTTCCCATTCCACAGCTCGCGCCGCGTTCCCCCTCATCCTCCATCTTAGGATGTTCATGCGTTGAAAACCAAGTCTTTGTCATCCAAAATGTAACTCCAGGCTGTGCTCGCTTTTGAAAATCGAGTCTGTCTCATACCGAGACTAATAAGGAATGTTTTCCCCTCCCTGGTCCGATATTAAAAATGATGTAATGTAACGCAGCTTCCATCACAGTCGTATTAAGACAAATACTGTGATGGCGATGGTCGTAAAGAGAATTGTGTGTTGAGGAAACTGGTTGAGGGTATCAGATAGTCGTAAATATGTACCGAAATTGATCGTATCGAAAAAGGAAATGCAGATCCAAAATGAAGGAAGATCTGCAGGCGTTGCAATTAAAAAGGATAGTATTAGAGATCGAAGGGCTGCAAAGCAACGAGCCAGGGACAATGAACACCGGGAGAGCATTCCGTTTATAATAAAGTGTTGACAAGAGCGGCTCCCACAAGCGAGGTGATCAATGCTGTCCAAGACGGCATGAAAACAAAGCTGGCAGATACCTCCGCTGAGGGAAGAGTACCGTTGACGAAGTCGATACCGCAAATCGTATTGACCTGCCGAGCTGCCGCCTCATACGTGTTGGATATGGGCTGGGATCGATCGGCCGAGGCTGAGTGGAAGATGGACATAGTCTCTTGGATGCACCAGCTGCAGGCGGGAACGGTGCTGCCAGGAAGGGTGAGGTTATATGGGAGGTAGTAGAAGTACGCGTTGGAGGCGGTGGTGAGGTTGGTGACAGCATTTGCGTAGCAGTACATATCATCGTCGGGGTCCTGTAGACAGGTGGCCTGATACATCATCTCGTAGGCTTGGAGACCGAAGAGAAACTGCTTAATAACCGAGTCACCGTCATTCCATTCCTTCTTGCAGTTCTCCTCTGCCGTCAGGTTCGCGGCCGCAGCATCGAAGAACTCGGTGCAGTAGGTAACGTTGGCCGCGCAAGTCGCATCTAAGACTCGAACGATGCTAAGGAGCTGCTTTTGGGCGTTGAAGAACTCTTGCGATGTCTGAGATCGGGTTAGCACGTGCAGTGTGACACAAAGGAGCCTCGAGTATAATGAGAGCTTACCTGGAGCATCATGGACAGAGGATAGCAGGCCTCGTACGAAGGATCCGCGAGAATACCATCGAGAAAGGCTGGGCAGTTGCTGCTTGCCTCGCTATTCAATTCGGGGTCGAGGACCCCGTCAAAAGCCTCGGGGAGGGGGGAAGCGGTGGCATCGGCTGTGGAGGTGGCTTCCGGGATGGAGATGGTAAGAGTGGTGACGGTCGCGGTGTTCTTGGACTTGGATCCAGTCTTGGTTGAGGTCTCGGTGCTGTCCGAGTCGTCCGAGTCATCGTCCTCGCTACCCTTTGAATCTGCACGCTTCCACCTCTGAGCTTCGACGGAGGCGATGGTTTGGTATCTGGTTCGGGGATTCGAAGCCTCCGGGTCGGAGAGAGCAGGTACACGGCGAATGTGGGGATGACGTGTCTCACTGCGGGCCTGGGCTCCGGAAGTGAGACAGGCTACAGCGAGTAGCAAGCAAAAGCCAAGGCGGACGATGGAGAAGGTTGGAGGACAAACGCGGGGAGAGGCGCGGGGAGCCGAGGCGGCCATGGTAACGAGTGACAAGGCGAAAAGTCGCCCAACTAAATCGACGTGAAGGTGAGAAGAAAACAGCTGCTCGCAAGCAGTCTTGAGAGCTGCTTCACGCGACGATGGCTGTGGCAGCTGGCAGACTGGGACGGACGGCCTAATTGCTGCGTGTTTCACCACGATGGACCCCTAGCCGCTCAATGAGGGGCGTGGTTGGTTCAACAGGCAATGGCGCAACACAGACTGTCGGAGAAGCAAAAATAGAGCGGACGAGGCCAGACGGACGGACGTGTTTTGTGTTGAAAGGTGAGGTCGGATGGAGTCGTCAAGGTCGTGATAGCATCGCGCAGTTTCCAAGGAGAGAAGAAAACGCGGTTGGATGAGACCAAAGAGGAGCGAGAACAGGTGAGAGCGGTCGCTCAACGTCGAGTTGGATGGTCGGGGTCCTGTTCTCGAGGTGACCTCGGGGGTCGACTTGGTGGTCGAGGGCCTCGATCAATAGCGAGAGAGCAGATGAGAGACACAGCCAAGGAATGAAGCAGGTGTCTCGAGTGAAGGAGGGTCGAATCGTAGTCGAAGCAAGGTCGAGAACGGGCGGGCCCAGTAGGTAGTGATCGTCGACGGCTCTGGGCAACGGTTGCGCGAGAGAGAAAGGAGCAAAGATGGGCGACGAGCAGGCGGGCGAGTGAATGAAATAACATCTACGGAAGCACCCCAGGCCAAGGACGAGCGAGACCCGTGAGCCGGGAACCTCGATGGAACAGGGGCGCGGATGAGGACGGAGGCAGGCCAACAGGGACTGGGACCAGGATGTTCGTATGTGGGCGAGTGGATCGCGACTCGTTCCAAGGCCAAACCCCATGAGGCCAAAGAGGAGAAAAAGATGATGCCGACTGAGCCAGTGAATCCAGGCCAAGGTTCAATTGAGAACAGGCCACACGGGTCAGGGATGCCATATAGGCGGGGGCTAGCCGGGGGCTCATCAAAGCCGACACTGACTGGACTCTGGAGGAGGAGTTCCCGGGGTGAATTGGTGGATAGTGGTCGCCATCCCGGGACTAGTTGGCGGGTTGCCACCATGGCGGATGCTGGAAGACGCGCTGGGTCAGCTGGTGACAGCGGCGAGGTGACGGTTGGTGATGAAGGAGATTAGATGGTGTTCGGTGATGGTTGTTTCTGTAGTAGGTAGGTTGTAGGTAGTAGGTAGTACGGTGCTACCGCAGGTAAGGGCGGTCGGCGATAGGTTTGGTGGGTGACGGACCAGTGGTGGCAGCAACAGTGGAAGCTGCAGTGGTAAGCGGGCAAGTGGGGTGCCTTCCAGTGGTACCTGACTAGCACAACCTAGGTTTTTTTTTTACCAGTGATCACTGTGGCTGTGCGGGCAGGCGTGGTCCCCTCATGCCTCCCCTTTTGGAGCTCTCTGGCAGATTGCAGTAGCGCGACGGTTTATTGACTGGGGCGTCAGGGGTCTTCCTTCCTAGTCCCGGCGCCAAGCCAGTTTACCCGTCGCTGCAGTCTGTACTGCCTCGAGGCAACCTTTGGTGCACAAAATCGAGGAGGCTAAACCAATTCAACAAGAGCCACAAGCAAATATAACCAAGAGCTAATCCTACCTTTGATACTCTCCCTAGCCTTATCTAATTCTTTACCATTTCCCACTAACCCTAACCACTACTTAATACCTGCTCATTGGCTCGCATTGTGCGCCTAGCAGCGCTTTTCGAGAGGGAAAACTCAATGCAGCCCTGGGCGGGCGTACAACCCCGTTGTAGCCCAGTTGCTGACCCAATGCGACCCAATAGCTGCTTACTCCAACCAATCAGCAACGTGACGAGGGATAAAAGGGAATTAAAGCTTGCATTCCGCGTTCTGATTCCACGCATGAGCGAGGCGCCGAGAACTAACAAAATCGTCCAGACGGCCAGACAGCTGTTGGATTGGACGCTCCTGCGCATGCGCGAGTGGGCGTCCTTCTGAAATGAACGAACGACTGGATGCCCCGTCGATCATCACGAAATCACACTTACATTAGGCTATCTCTAGCGAACCGACAAAGACGCCATCTTTGCCATTTTCCAACCCCCCCCCCCCCCTAGCTGTCTACACTAAATTAACCCACCTTGCCCACTCGATCGACCTCGCTAACGCTAGAAGCTGCGAGATCCATTGTTGTCCAGACAGAGTCTTCCAGCCAGAAGTCTCTGTCTATGCATGCAGTTCACCGGAGGACAGAGGGGTAAATGTGAGCATGGAAACCCCTCAGCGCGACAAGGGGAGATGGTGTCGTCTGTCTGCTGTCCAAACACCAAAATCAATGTCCACTCTCTCACGCAGCTACCTCAATGGCATTTTAACCAGCAGAAGCAAACAACAGGGAACGACGGATAACATCGTGCATATGTAGCTAGTGCTGCAGTCTGCAGGTCGTCCAAACTTGTTTTGTTTCCTTGTCATGGAGCCCGCACGCATGAAAACACCAGGCGACGGCATTCCGGGGAGGGTGAGCCCACAGCAGAGGTACAATCTATGTATATCGCCCGCAGGACAATCGGCCCAGCAAACGACAGAATTGGGATGGCCGGGATGGATGATGGGTGGATGGATGGATGGATGGATGAGTGGTGACGAATGATAGGGGAAAACGGCCACCGGCTTATGGCTCAATGGGAGGGTGCCAAGTCTCGCTTGCTCGGAGGAAAAGCAGCCACCATGCCATGAACAGTTCACCACCACTGAGCCATTGGACCATTAGCTTCAATGCAGCCATTCTGAGGACCTGCCTAGGCTGTCCCCTGTCCCCTGTTCCCTGGCCCTGTCCATCTCCGCCAGCATCTGATGGGATCGTTTCCTCGGGGGTTGTTCGTTTCTACGTAGTATACCTGTTTCTTAGGGAGTCGGTGCGTCTGTCTGTCCGTCTGCCTGCCTGTTTCTACCACGCAGTACAAAGTACAGTACCACGGACGTCGTCTTCATCAGATTCAGTCACTGCTACTCTAGTCTCCAAAGCCCAACCCACTTTCTCGACCAGTCTCACCGTTCATCTCCAGCTTCAGGTGCGTCTGCCGCGTGGTCAAAAGCCCCGCTGCCCTCCCGCCATCTCCACCTCCTATCAGCTCGTACACAGTTTCTCAACGACAACAAGCCTCCAGAAACGGCCTGATCAGCCCGTCCCAAGCCTTCTCGGTAGTTCGTAGCGCTGCAAATAATACCAGTCACCGGGCAATTTTAGCTTAATGAACCCCAACCCAGCAACTAAACCCGCGCAACCCGCTGCACGAACCGTCCGCGTACCGCCGCCTTGGCTTGCAGCGCTCACATGCGTCCCATCGAGTCCACCTCCACCGGCCAATCAGTTGTGGCTTTCCCCTGCCAAGACACGCTTGCCATGGACGCCACAAAAGCCATCTTCTCTCTTTGCTGCCATGTTCGCGTTGACCACGTGCGACTCTCTTCGTATTACGTCGCACAGGAGAAAAGACGGAATGAATTGGCCCGTCTTGAAGTAAACAATCTGATGCTCTTCGGAGTCTTCGCTATATCTGATTCCCTCATATCCCATTATCCAATGCCACACCCCCAGTCAAGAGTATCGACGACAAGTCTAATTACCTCCCACACCTAAACACCATCCCACGACCGAAGCGGCCCGCCGTCACTTCCAGAACCAGACTCCAAGACATCCTCCCTCCCGAAACAGGCATGGTAGTCTACGTAGTCTATTCTACTAAGTATATTCAGACGGCCTTCGTCACCAGCCCAGCCCGTCTTGGCGTGGATCCCCCACTAATAACCACGCGCTTCTTTGCACACAGCCATCTCCACCGCGCGCCACGCGCGTCCGTCCCCGTTCATCGCTCTTCAAATTTCCCGCTGTGCCGTGGCGCCTACCTCTATCTTACTCACATACGTAGTACAGACATAGCCTCATCCTAGCTTGCGCACTCATCACCTCATACCTGTTATTCATCTTCCGTCTTTCCCGAGTGCGTCATCTGTGTTTCTCGACCCGAGTCCATGCCATTTGTCTGTATCGTGGCATCGACATCGACATGACCATCGAGGCAGCCTTGTATTAAGGGGCAAATGTAGCACAAACCCAGAATATTTACATGTGTAATGTTCGTACGATCTTCCTGGTCCCTGAGATGCCTTACCTGTAGCCTAGTCATCTCCCTGGCGTACCTTGCCATGTGGCTACCTATCCAGAGTCCGTCCAAAGACCCTTCCCTCATGGCCTTGGACATGAAGAACATCTTTGCCTTTATCAGCCGGTAAACTTTCACCCACCGACATCGTCTTACCCCGTTGGTCATTCACGTGGCTTCGTCATCATTCACATACATAGGGAGTGCAATGGCAAGTTTCGTTCGGGTTTTGAGCGGCGTCGATAAATAACAAAGTAATGTACACGGGAAAACATTACATCAGTGTAGAGATTGGCGACCTCGCCTCATCTATCAAGATCTCGGTCCTTTAACGCCATCAATGCAAAAGGCCACATCTCAGACTTTTATCCCGTCCGGGGAATCATGATGAAGAAATCACAAGCTGTTACCACCCAAATATCACCGCTAGTTTCTGCCCCATCATCGATGTTTTTCAAGACTTTGAAGGTTGACGAGCTCTGCGTACCGTCCGTTCTTCTTCATGAGCTCCGAATGAGTTCCCTGCTCCACGATGCGGCCCTGGTCGAAAACGTAAATCACATCCGCTTTCTGGATTGTGCTAAGGCGATGGGCCACGGCAATTGTCGTCCGGCCCTTGGCCGCCTTGTCCAGCGCCGCCTGCACCACATGCTCCGACTCCGAGTCCAATGCGGACGTCGCCTCGTCAAGGAGCAGAATCTTCGGGTCTCGGATCAGCGCACGGGCAATAGCAATGCGCTGCTTCTGTCCACCCGACAATAGTGCACCCTTGCTACCGACAATCGTGTTGAACCCCTCGGGCAAGGACACGATGAAGTCGTAAATGTTGGCTTCGCGACAGGCAAACTCGATGACCTCATCCGGAACGTTCTCAACTGGCGTTCCAAGGAGAATATTCTCCTTAATGCTTCCCTGATATAGTGTGGGCTCCTGGCTCACGAGTGCGATGTGCGATCGGTAGTCGTTGATGTTGAGTCCACTGATCTCGTGACCGTCAATGTACACTCCGCCAGAAAGAGGGTCATAGAAGCGCTCTAGAAGAGCAATCGTCGTGCTCTTGCCACAACCGGATGCTCCGACCAAGGCTACGTACTGACCAGGACGGACAGTGAGGTTAAGGCCCCGAAGCACAGGCTGCTCCGGTCGGGTTGGGTAACGGAAGTGAACGTCTCGGAACTCGAGCGTACCGTCAACTTCCGGCAAGCGGGTGCCAGTCTCCGACCAAGTGTCAACGACAGGTTCTCGGTCAAACAGCTTCTTCAACTCGCCTGCGGCTTGGTATGCCTTGCCCATATCGGGGGCAAAGGAAAAGATTGTGCCTGCAGACTGGGCACCGAAGATGACGGCCATAAAGCAGAGGAAGAATTGGAACATGTTATACTCATATTTGGCAATCAGGATGCCGCCATACCAGAAGCCGAGGGCGAAGCATGCGAAGAGAAGTGACTGCGACGCGGCGTAGAGCGCAGACGACTTGATCACGGAGATCAAACTTGCGCGCTGCTGGGCGGCAAGGGAACTCTTGTATTGGTCCAAAACATCGTGCTCGCGAGTCAGGGCGGCGACGGTTCGGATGGCCGAGATAGCTTCCGAGGCATATGTCGCCGAGGAATCATACGCAGCCTTGGATCGCCGCTGGAAGTGGGCCAGCATGTAGAAGCGGAAGAAGCCACATCCAAGTAGGACGGGGATGGTGGAAATGCACACAAGCGAGAGCTTCCATCCGATCGCCAGCGCCATGACACATGCAGAGATCAGCGTCGTGAGAACCATCAACAGCGTACCCAGGGTCACACCGCTCAGTCCAGCCACATGAGTCGTCTCAGTCGAGAGGAACGAAGTCAAGGCACCAGCGGTATTCTCGTCTCGGTCAAAGAACGCAACGTCCTGTCGAAGTATGGTTCGGAAGGCGCGGTCTCGAACTCGGTGAATGAGTCGTTCCGAACACTTGGCGAAAAACACGCCCTGGATCACGAAGGCAAAGAACTGAACGAACGCCAGCATCAGATACATGGCGCTCCAGAAGTCTGAATCCTTCTTCATTTGGTGTCGATTCTCGGGGGTGACTGGGACGGACAAAGTAATGATCTGCTTGGCAAAGAAGACTATACTGGAGTTAGTTGGGGGAATGGTGATGCGAATGTTCCGGAAATGCACTTACCAGCCTGTGTGGGATTTCCACCTCCACAGATAGCGGAGAAGAACAGACCGACCAGCATCAGTTTCCATTCGGGAGAATTGAAAGAAGCAATCAGCTTCACCAGCGTCATGAGCCCGTAATTTTGCTCCTCCTCAGTCTTACGACTTTGTATGGCAACGCTGGATGCAGACTTGGAGGTGGTGGTGCGATCAAGCTTGGCGGCGATGTTGTCATCAGGATCAGCAATGAAGCCGGGCTGCTTCGTTGACATCTTTCGGATGAGGGTCTCCTGCTCAGCGTCGATTTCGGCTTGCTCCTCGGCGGTCATCTCCTCAGCGGCAGCAATGTTTTGCGCGGACACCAGGTTGAAGTATGCACCCCTCTTCTCGAGGAGGTCGTTGTGCGTTCCTTGTTCGATGATACGACCCTCGGCCATGACAACGATGTTGTGCGCATCTCTGATAGTAGACAATCGGTGAGCAATGGTAATGGTAGTGCGGCCTTCGGCAGCAACTTCCAGTGCAGCCTGCACGACGCCTTCGGACTTGGTATCGAGTGCTGAGGTGGCCTCGTCCAGGAGCAGAACTGTGGCATGGTTAATGGGTGATTCTAACGGTCAGGATGAGTAAGGAAAACATACTCTTGGGGTCCGAAACAACGGCTCTCGCAATCGCAATGCGCTGCTTCTGACCGCCAGATAGGAGGAATCCTCGCTCGCCAACGTTCGTTTCGTAGCCTTCTGGAAGGGCGGATACGAAATCGTGGGCATTGGCTTTCTTGGCTGCTTCGATGACAAGCTCTCGTTGCTTTTCCTCGTCGTCGTGCTCATGGCTCGTTCCAATAAGTCCGTGGCGAATGTTGTGAAAGATGGTGGTGCCAAACAGGGTGGGTTCCTGGCTTACTAGAGCCATCTGCTGGCGCAACCACCGCAGGTTAAGCTTGCTAATGTCGTGGCCGTCAAGATAGACCGCTCCCTCGATAGGATCGTAGAATCGCTCGACCAAGCCGACGATGGTGCTCTTGCCAGAGCCAGACGCTCCAACCAGAGCGGTCGTCTTACCAGCAGGGATCTCGAGGCTGACATCATTCATAACCACAACATCAGGGCGGGAAGGGTAAATATGTTTAATGTTGGCCAACCGAAGGGTGCCCTCGATATGATCAAGCTTCTCGCCCTCGTTATTGGTGGGGTTCAGGGGGGACACGCGATCAATCGTATTAAAGATCTTAGCAGCCGCAGCCACTGCATTGGTGAAGGCTTGCATGTTCGGGGCGACGTTCCCCAGATTGAACGCACCAATCATAACAGACATGAGAATGGTCAGGATCTTTGACAGGGAGGTCTCATTGTCAACCAAGAACTTGCTACCCTGCCAAAAAGCCAGGCCGTAGTTGAGATACAGCACCATCATCATGCCGGCGATCATGACGGACAGGGCGCCCTTGACACGGAAGCCAAAGTATTCGGCCTTGGTGAGATGGTTGTCATACTGTTTGGCCAGGCGCTCCTGGGTGCCGAAGGCGACGGCATTGCGGATCGAGCTGATGACTTCGTCGGCCAAACTACCGCCAACAGCGTACGCCTCAAGATTTTGCTTATTATACTTCATGATGAAGACAGAACCGCCGCCCATGTTGAGGAGAAGGGCAACGACGGTGGAGAAGAGGATCAACGTCAACTTCCAGTATTGGATGAAGCCAATAACAAAGGCCGAGACAAAGGTAGCGACTGCAGCGAGGGTGAGAGAAACCTTCTCAGAGATGCCATCCTGTATAAGGTTGGTGTCGGAGGTGATGCGGGTGGTGACCTCGCCGGCGCCGAGCTTGTCGAAGAAGCCGATGTTCTGGCGCATGCAGCTCTCGAGGTAGTGCTCGCGGATCTTGGCGCTGATGTGTTCGCCGGTATAGATGAAGCCGACGGTAGAGATGTAGACGGCAACAAACTCACCGACACCCAGGTATACGAAGTACAGAACGAAGTTGACCAGCTCGTCGGTAAATTCGTCGTACGTCTTCAGGCCAGTAAAGTAGTCCTGGAAGATGCCCTGAAGGTTACCAAAGATGACCGTCATAAGAGGGAGGGCGGCACCGCCGATGATGGCAGCAATGGCGGAGACGAAGATGATGAGGATATCATTGTGGGAGGCATAGCGGTACAGAACGGCGACGCCCTGCTTGACTTCGGGACTGACGACTTGGCGTCGCAGGATCTCGGCTTGGTGCGCAGGCAGATGGTCGAACAAGTCGTCGGTTTGGTTCTTGGGCGGCGTCACGACTTTGGAATCGGCCTTCTTCAGGTCAAGCTTCTCGGGGTCGGGAGTCGATTCCTTCGCGTGGCGAGCCACATCCACCTCGGTCGAGTCGCCGCGGCTGGAGGGCGGCGAGGGTCCGGCGCCGGAGCCCTTTTCCGATAGCTCGGCAGCCATTGTGAGGGAGGAGGGTGCGGTTTGGCGGTGCAGGACGATGCCGTTATGCCCAAAGGCAAAGGTAGAATTCGGGAGACGGGTTGTGGCGAATGCGCTCTCGAAGTTGGAGCGGGCAACCCCCGAAGGTGCAGCAGGTGTACGAGGTTAAGAGCAGCGCGGCATGAACGATGATGTGGGTTAGACAAGACAACACAGACAGAGAACACGACGGAAGAAGCGCTACCGGCAGGACAACGACATGAACATGGCCGGATGAAAAAGGAAGACGCAGGTTCTAGTGTGGGATCTAAGATGCGTGGCGGTCACTTGGAGAACAATAAATAATGGGACAGAGAGGAAATCTGGACCCCGACTCAGCAACACGGAGTTGGAGCGCAAAATACCTGGCCTTGCCATACGGGAGTCGGGCGGTATACAAAAAGGGACCCGAAGGTGCACCTTCCCTTGCTCTCTAGCGTCGCTGCGAGTCCGGCGTGACTGGGTGCTGCAGGCCATCTCCTCCAGCGGGTCGGGTTTCGGAGCCACGCCCCCAGGACCTCCTCCCTGCTTGACCCAAGCACAGTGCACGTGGGAGGCAGCGGGACCTAAGACGAAGGTGCACCCCCCCACCCCCCCCAACATTTGTGGATCTCCAGGCCCCATGCTGGGGGAGGTGAGGTGCTGTGAAGCGTGCAGCTACAGGGCCTTCGGGGGACAGCTAGTTGCACCCACCGCCTAACATGCAGTACCCCAGAGCGCCCTCAGTGGACAGAGTGAGTGCGAGACGTTCCAGTGGAGCCCAGCCAAGTCCTCATCCATGCGTATTGGTCCCCCACTCGCTCGCTCACTTACGGTCTGGTCGTGGCGGGGGTGAGACGACGATTCTACTTCAAAGCCCCGATCGTCACTCCGGATCAGTCCTGGAGATGACTTCAGCAACACGCAACTGGCATTCCATCGCACCCCGTTCAATAGGTAAGGTAGGCTACCGAAATTCAAATTACATACTTCCCGTTACCAAGCACAGTACGACTTCCGTAGCATGACGGAGCGGTAAGGGAAAAGCCACGGTTGATCAGGCAGTAAGCCGGTGCTGCATGTCACCCTGACTCTCACCTCTGATTTCTGCTCCGTCCCTCTCGGGCCCGTTCTCATATTTTTCAGACTTCTCTCGCGGCCGAAATCTCATCTGTCGGGGTCTTGCAGAAGCCCGAGCCTGTAGCAATCACGGCGGCCGCTTTGGCGTGCGGTCAGCCAGAGTGTTACTTTTGTCGGCCGAGGGGTGGGGACCGGAGTTGAGCTCGTTGGCCAGCGGCGCCTCTCCCTCTCGAAACGGTTTCTGTTTTCGGGTACGATACGACTAACCGGACCCGAGACCGAACCAATTACCATTCGCCACAGGATTTCGCTTTCGCTTGCGCTACGCTTGCAAGTGCTCTGGGGTTGCCTCGAGTCTCGCAGTCTCGAACGGGAGCGTACGTCATTGTTAATATGAGAATCGGCTCTCCGGCACCTTGCCCCCCCATCTCACATGCGGTCCATGGTCAGTCAAGGTTGCAACCAGGGATCCATCATTTTATTCTTATTTGCTCCTCCTCTCCCTTGGGTTGGTGGGTTCGGGTACGGAGCACTGCGTTGCAGCCTGCTCCGTAATTACCCAGCAAGGCCAAATCTCACAATCTACAACTTTCCCCCGATGCTTATTCCCACTAAAGAAGGATGTTCCAAACTTCTCCAAGTCTTGGCGTCGTATTCTACCAGGATTTGGCATGGGAAAAGGAGCCCACCTCATCAACGTCGATCGCATTGTACGAGTCTGATTCCGATTCTGGTGAGGGGTTCTGCAGTCTGCAGAGTCGCACCTCGATGAGGCTCGAGGGATCAAGGAGCAGTGTGCAGCGCCATCTTGGAGACCACACCGTAGCACCGTTCTCGTAGCACCATCTCACATCACCCAACCTCGTAGAACCTCATGTGTAGCACGCCCATTCATACGTCCCCTCGACGGAACAGGTTGATCTCTATGCCCCTGTGCTTCGGCTCAACTTGACTCATCGCTGATCGACTCAATCCATGGCGTCTCCACCCAGCTCACCCTCATCCTCCTTTCGCCCTTCTTCAATTTCGTCCGCCGGACAGTCGGGACGTCCTCTCCCCGGACCCACGAATTCGAGGCGCGGGGATCGGCCCTCACTATCTCCGGTCGCCGCGATCCTGCAGCTCATCCCATCGCATCGACTCCCCGTTTAGGCCCAGAGCATCAAGACGCGCGCCCCAGACAAAGCTTAGACGCGCAAACCCCGGTGCGGCCATCTTCCCGAACCCCGGTCGTTATCCCAAGAGTCGCTGGTAGGGTTCACCGCTGAGTGGACGGGGTACAGCGCGGAATGGGGCTCATTGGTTGAGCAACTGCCACTGTCTCTCGTCCCCTGACTATGCTGCAGTGCTGCTAGGCTGTGGCTGGCCGCTGGCTGTTGACTGCTGGAACTGGTCCCGCCGCCCATAAATTTGACCGGAATTTTGATGTCGGAACCCGGCATGGCTCGGTTGGGGAATTCGCCAATGATAATACCACGCCGTGTATATACCGTAGTCCTTCCTCTGCGCACTGTATCCAAACACTGTGCTTGGTGTGCCTCCTATTCCTTTGCGGAGGCTAAGGCAGTTGGGTTCTATCTATCAGCCCTACCTACCATGCTGAATGATTTTCAACGTCTCCTCCTCCCTTGAAGAGCCGGACAGTCGAACCATCGGGTTTGCTGGGAGACTCCTAACACTGCTGACTCTTGGGGCTATTATGAGGCCGAACTCCGTCTACGCAACATGGTTCAAGGAGATCTGCACAAGTGCACGCTGTCATCCGGCATCATTCATGTTCCCGTGTGACTCAGTCTCGACTTGCTCCACCACAGGAGCGATTGTGTTGATGATACCTGATACTGCAGGCTTTGTGCGAGCAATGGCACGTATAATCTTGTCCTGTCTGTGTTCGTCTTTGACCATGACCAAGCCCAAGTTTGTAGTTGTGTCAAAAGTCGGCCACAACAGCTATTGTACGCCTGAGCATTCAGAGACATTGGCACCGACAGACCTATTTTCTTCCTGCTGGAAAATGTACTCAATGAAACCACGAACATGGCGCAATATACCCCGTACGTAAAAAAACCAAAAACAAAGACAAATCCAGGATAAAGACAAAGACAGATATGATCATAGGTACTTAGTAGACACAGTTAGCGGCTAGGTTTCATGGCTTTATTACGAACAGTGATGCCAACAGAGCTACCCTACACCCCTGGCCGAAAAATGCCCATGGCGTTTTCTTTCAATATCCATACAGCAACATTCATCGCCACGTTGCTATTCCTACAAATCCAGCCCTGCGGCCCAACCACCCACTTCACATGTCTTCATCATTAACGTCCTCCAACTGAACAACCTAACGTCTTACATACCACAAAGTGCGACTATCTTGGGCTCTAGGCCCCGACAACGAAATCAATAGCTCGCTCGCGTGTCCGTCCGGCACTGAAGCGCAGACCATCACCATCTTCTCGACCTTCAATTTTGTTATCACCGTCGTCATCACCCCGCAGCCATGATCCCCGCCATACTCGCCCTCTCCCTCACGCTCCCCGGCCTGGCTCTCGCCGCCAGGCCCCCCAAGGATGCTATCCTCCTCTCCGACGTAGAGTCCCTCACACTCCGTGGCGCCGGCGCCAAAACGGCCCATCGCCGGGTCTCCGCGATCCCCCAGCTCCGTTGCATCTCATCTCGCCCCATCTGCGACCTCTACCAGATAGATGTGCTGCGTTGCACTAACCAGGGCTCCTCCTACGGCGACGAGGACATCGAGTGGAGCTGCGCCGCATCTCTCCCCGAAGAGCTCAAGCTCGGCAGCACCGACGTCATATGCGAAGGCTACAACTCCCCAGACGACCGCTACATCCTCAAGGGCTCTTGCGGCGTCGAGTATCGCCTCGCCCTGACCAGCAAGGGTGAGCGACGGTATCCCAACCTCGCCCACGGCGGCGGCTGGTTCGACGACGGCCAGGGCGGTACCGACTGGGGCGCTTGGGTCTTCGCTGCCATCTTCGTCGCTGTTCTGGGCTGGATCATCTACTCAGCCTGCATCACGGCCCAAGACAACCGCCCGCCTCGATCTCCCCGTCCCCATCGTGGTGGTGGAGGTTGGGGTCCTGGCTGGGGTCCCGGCAACGACCCTCCTCCTCCGTACCCAGGCACGAAGCCATCTCAGCAGGACAACTGGACACCCGGCTTTTGGTCAGGCATGGCTGGAGGAGCTGCGGCCGGCTACTTGGCTGGGAACCGAGGCAGGAGCCACAACGACGGAAACCATCATGGTTATGATGGTTATGGGAGTTTTGGGCGAGACGGGAGCCCGTCCTCGTCCGGCTCGAGCACTTCCAATCGCTACGAGAGCACTGGCTTTGGCTCAACCAGCCGACGATAGATAGACTACTACGTATCATCAAGCAACGAGTTTCAGCATTTAGGATAGTATCACGCTGCTCAGCCATGGCGATTTGTTTTGGTAGCTTAATCGACGCCTTTCATTTATCCAGCAGACCCTCACCCACCCCCACCGTAATCATCTCCTGGTGCCTCCTCCTCTGGCCACCCAGTATATACACGCCTACGAGCATCCCTCGTGCTCCCTCTTGGCGAAGAATAAAAGTACACGGGACAACTTTCCAAACATAGCAGCCATCTAGCCCAGGGAGAGCAGCAAAAAGGATTCACGTTCCATTTCGAGCTGGCCCCATCCACCCATCCTATTTGAAGAAGAAATCGCCTGAGACCAAGCCAAGCCATCGGAAACAAGCAGCAACAGATTGTACAATGCTCGGCAAACGCAATTAAAGTTAGAAAAAAAAGGGAGGTATCGTGACACGGTTGTTAAAAAGGGGCGGGCTTGGGTAGCGGAAAAGATATCCCCGATAGCCCGGTTAATGATGCACAGGCATGACGTCCATCTTGTCGAATGCTCGGGAGCAGGTAGGGCATTTGCGCATGCGGTTGCTGATCCGGTCGTCCACGCACTGGTTGCAGAACAGGTGGCCGCAAGTCTTGAGCGCTGTATTTTTGAAGTTGTTGCGGCAGATGGTACACAAAGCAAAGGTCTAGCAACAGAGTTAGTAGTGTCACAGCATACACAACTTTCAGCGGGTCTTACTCGAAGCATTTCCTCTTCCTCCGACGAGTTACTCAATGCTTTGCTCTTCCAATTGTCGCGCTCCTTCTGCATGTGCTCAACGCGGACCTTGAGTTTCTCCACCTCAGTCTCTTGCATGGTATTTCGCTCTCTCACCACAGCAGATGCGGCATCCTTGGATTTAACCAGGTTGGTCAAGTCGCTAACCTGCTTGTTTAGAGACTCCGTCCGTCGCACCGCCTCCAGGCTTGTTACTTCCATCTTTTTGTTGTCCGAAACCAAAGTCGCATTTGTCTGTTTGAGGTCCGCCATTTGCTTTTCGAGGTTGCCTAGCAAAGTCCGGTTCTGAGACTCGAGGTCCTTGAGTTGCGCGATGATCTCCGAGCTCTTGCTATTTTGATGTCGAAGCGATCGGATTTCGTTATTCCTGGTGTCTGCGTCCTTGCGGGCGGCAAAGTACTTCTGGTCCGCCTTGCTCTTTTCCGCAATTAGAATCGTCACCCTGTCCTCCATGGCTGTGAAATCCAGCACCTTCTTCTGAGCCAGATCCTTCATCTTCTTGTACGCCTTTTCTATTGATGGCAGTTCTTGATTGATGGATCGGAAATCTTGCTCCAGTTTCTTGTACCGTCGTAGGAGTTCGTCGTGTGGAATTCCTTCGTCACCCACATCAGTCATCTCCGCATCCTCGCTGGATTTGAGACGTGCGATTTCAGATTCAAGAGCGGAGATTCGATCATCCTTTGCGCTGACCAGTTCCTTCACATGGTCCGTCGAGGCTCGCTCTTGGTCCATGTTCGCCTTGCGCTGCATGTTCTCTGCTAGAATTTCGTCTCTTGCTGATCGAACGCGGGCAAGATCTTGGTCTCGGGACATAATTTCCGCTTCCAGTTCTTGCGTAACTTGATTCGCATCGTTTTCCAGCTGGGTGCGGAAGGTAGACCGCTCCGCTTGCAACTTTTCGGCCTCCTCTCGCAACTGCTTGTTCGTGGCCTCCAGGTTGTTGATCCGCTTGATGAGGTCCTCGTTCTGGCTCTTGAACTGCTTGAATACATCCGTTCGAATAAAATCCTCGTCCGTCAGGGTCTCCCTGCGTGCTTTCAGGCTTGAATTTTCGTCCTGCATAGTCTTGATTTCCGCCAGGATCGTGTCCAGCTGCTCCCTCTGCTTTGTCACGGCGGCCGTGGCCTCATCGTACTTTAGTAATAGTTCGCTTGCGTTGCCATTGACCTCAGGGCCATCGGTACCGCCGTCTCCGGACGCAGCTGGGCGGGTAGCGTTAGCAAAGGCTTGTTGCTCCATCTTCTGGACCTGTGAACTCTTGGCGCGATCCAGTTTCTTCTCCGCTTTGAAGTATCGCAATGTAGCCGCATTGAGTTGTTCTGAGAGCTGATCTTTTTCACTGCTTAGTCGATCGAGTTTGAAGAGATACTCCTTTTGTGTCGCAAGAAGTTTGGTTATCTTATTCTCGAGCGCAACTGCCTCCGGGCTTATCTCTCCACGCTTGGCAGCCAATCGAGCGAGCAGCGTTTCTGCCTTCGATTTGATTGCTTTCCCTTTGTCTTGGAGGTGTTTCTGGAAGTCGTGGAGGTCCTTGAAGCTCACGCCACTCAAATAGGGTGGGTCTGGCATCACATCAGTATGCGGGCAAAACATGGGAGGGAACGCTCATACCGGATGAGGTTGCTGCGGTCGAAACGGTCGACTCAGCAAGGAGTTCCAACTCCTCAAGAACCTGTCCAATATCAGCCAAGGTCAATCAATGTCGTTTTGGAAAACCAACCTGTCGCCACCAAGCATCGATAATTCTCAGATGGTCGTCATGATGTACGGATCGTTTATGGAGTTCTTCAAGTCGCGATTCTGCCGTTGCTGCTTTGCGACCGTATTCTTGCATCTGTCTGTAGATGGATCCCTTCGTGTAGTTCTGGGTATCCGAGGTCAGCGGGAGTTCCGTACCCAGCGCGTCGAGCAACGTGTACGGGTTTGTGGAAGCATAAGCGAAGGCGCTGGCAATCGGGTGCATTCAGAACGCATGTTCAAAGCCGGAGATTGCTGTCGCTGGGGGGCGAACATCATCGCTGGCTTGGTGAGCTATGTCGTCCAGCATCGGACTCTGATAAGGGGATGCAGCGATCCCGAGTGCGCAGGCCCTCACATAACAACACAGAAGGGTGGGCAAGACGGTAGGGCGGGCCGCGAGCACTCGTCAAAGGAAAGAATCTCATCTGACACTTACCTCAATCCAGCCCTCCTCCTTCATTTCGAGGGCGTCTTCTTTGGCCTTGGATCCATTGACGGCGACTCTCTTGCTAGGAGGAGCCAGGTCATCGGCGCCGCTGATGGCAGGCCTCTTCCTGTCCTCCATCTTGGCGAGCGTGGATGGACGAGGCGAGGCAGAGGGGGTGGCTGTGAGAGGCATCAGAAGTCGCGTGGCAGCGGGTTGCAAAGGATGCGTGCGGTGAAAAGAGAGCGAGGGTTCGGTTCTGAGAGCGCAATAGAGCGAAGTCCCGTCCCGAAGCAGGGCGTGCGTGTCGTCATGAATGGGCGGCGCGGAGAAGTCGTGTCGTGCTGATGGGACGTTCCCTCGGGCCAGGAGTTGAAATTTCGAAGTTGAGTTGCACATCGAGAAGCGCGCTCTCCACCTCAAAGGGGCTTAGTGGTGCGCTAGCCGAATTGGGAGTCTCCCTTATCGATTTGCATACCGGTTAAACCTCGCCGGGCCAGGCTGCCAACTCCACCATCCCGCATTTTCTGTGAGTGCTGCAACAGACAAATTTCCGAACTCTTTTTAAATCACAAGTTGCCGCACACGATGTGAGGAGATTTACCGACACTCAAACCCTCTAAATCACATGCGTGATTCTTCACGACCGCAATGAGCTCCATGTTCAAGAAGAAAGGCGGGCTCGCCTTCAAGCCCAAGATCCCCTCGGGCAGAGCCCGCCCCGCGGCCTCAGCAGCACCGTCACAACCATTGCAACCAACGAAACCTCCCCAGAGTCAAGTCTCCATTGATTCGCAATCGCAATCAGCATCCGAAGAGGCTCAGCAGACCACTACTTTAGCGACCCCTGTGGTAGATTCCAGCGCTGCCAAGTCGCCAGAGCTTTCCGAACCACCCCGCCGCAAATCTCCGACCCCGCCAGCCTCGAATACTGAGAGCGCGCTCCCCGACCAAGCACCGAGTGATAAGCAACCCGAGCCCGAAACGACAAGCAAGGAGACAAATATAGGGCAAGAAACGGCTACTGATGAATCGGCACCCCGGCCCGAAGCGACCACGCTTGAGTCGGTACCAACCACAGAACCGGAACAAGTCCAGCTAGTTGCAGTCAAAGATGCGAGCGTCCCCGATAACTTGCGCGATGAGCAACAATCAGACACAACTCCACCAACGGAAGTTTCTACGCCTGCGACCCAAACAAGAGACGACGCTGGGGTGACTGAGAGCTCTGCCACACCTTCTGGTGCACCCGAGCCTTCGAGTGAAGCGACACCACAATCGCCTAAGGAACCTCGAAAAAGAGCGGCCCCGAAACCAAGAACTAGAAAACAGGCTGCCAAGGCTACTCAAGAAGCGACTGGTGAGGAGGATGAGAGTGCTAGACCGAAGAAGCGCCAGAGGAAGGCTGCAAAGGATGGAGCGGAATCCACACCGAAGGCGCCAAGGAAACGCAGGAATGCGACCCAGACGGACGGGGAAGGCCAGACGAATAAGAGACGGGCTCGATCAGTTACCCCAGAGGATTCAGAGAACCAGACCGTGGACTTACAGCAACTGAAGATGTCCGACCTAACTAAGGATTTGCATATTGGCAAGAAGTTTAGCCGACACGACGAACTCCGGGAACGAGAGAGACGGGCTAGGCTCAAGTCGAAACTTGGGGCAGAGGCAGACGGGGAGCGCGAAGACTCGGCGACGCCCGAACGACCTGCACCAAGCACGAATACAGATGGCCCACCAACCTCCTACGCCCAAGCCCCTGCATCTGGCCCCCAGTTCCGCATTGTAGATGGACAGATTGTTGTCGATCAAAGCTCTCTGGCTGTGGATCGACACGCGCGCGCCGCGGCGGCTCTTGGAGATGTAGAGACTGTCGAGGAAAACGACTTCACTCGGCTCATCACCAGCAACTCCTTCATGAACACATCCAAGCTTAAGGGCCCGAACATTTGGTCTGACTCGGAGACGGAACTCTTCTACCGCGGCCTCCGCATGTTCGGCACCGACTTTGAGATCATCTCCAAGATGTTCCCCGGCAAGCAGCGACGTAACATCAAGCTCAAGTTCAACCGCGAGGAGCGCCACTGCCCCCGTCTGGTTGACGCCGCCCTCATCGGCGAGAAGACCATCAAGATCGACATTGATGAGTACAAGGCCTTCACTGGCTCCGAATTCGAGCCAGTAGCGTCCATCGAGGCTGAGCAGCGCAAGAGACAGGAGGACTTTGAGGCCGCGCAGCAACGTGTCATTGATGAACAGGCCGAGATCATGCGTAAGAAGCGTGAGGAACTATTTGCTGAGGACGAGGATGATGTCGCAAAGAAGAAGAAGGGGAAGAAAGGCAAACAGAAGGTCATTTACGGTATGAATGGCGAGCCCATCACTACGGAGTCTTGAGGGGTAGGCACTACGGATGGGGAGGTGGAAAAGAATAGAACGGCGCAAAGGAGAATGGCATGATACCCATTGGGTTTCTTTCTGCATGAAATAGGAATCAACTCAGTTATTGATGGTAGGACTGAATCTATCTTTCGGAGAGAACATGGACACGAACAGTTTACCCAGGAGGGTGTACTGAGGCATGTATTCTTGATTTTTGAATTCGTCAATCTCGTCGACTGTACTACCTTGCCTTCGCACATCATGGCATGCAGATCTCCTCCGTGATAGGGTGGCGCCGTCGTGTCGAGACATCTCGACTCGAGAGGCGTCTTTATAACAACCAGACCACGCTATCTCCAAGCCAGACTGTTGTCCGACGACCATATTACTTTGGCAAAGGCCTGGATATGTCCTCTTCCCTCCGGTCATAATCGTAACAAGCACTGTCTTGCACAGCGATCCCGAGTCCCCTTTAGTTTCCAGGGGCAGGTTCGTCGTCCTCTGGTTGGTCGAAGAGGAAGTTGGCGGCAAGTTCTTCGTTCTTATCGCAGGCAAAGTAGGCTTGGATAGCCTGGTCGCGATCGAAGCCTAGTCGGCATAGCTAAACAATGGTAGTCAGTAACCGAGTTCATAGACAGAGGGAGTTCGTGGATCCTTACTCGCTCAATGGCATCGCGCTCCTCCTCGGTGACAGAGATAGCCTGGGCACCAGGGGGGAGGGGAGTGTCGTCGTCACCAGCATCCTCGCCAAGAAGCTGAAGAAATTGGTTCGGGTTTGACGCAATGAGCTGGGCCAGCTGAGGGTTTCCCGCGCCAAGCTGTTGAAGGATGGGTTCTAGCATCTGGGGTTGTTGTTGAACGACTTGGCGCAGCTGCTGGAACTGAGCATTGTGTCGTAGGAAGTCCAGGTTTCCCAGATCACCACCCTGACCACCAGCGGCAGCAGCGGCGGCGGCGGCGGCGGCGGTGGCGTCCGAGCTGTTGCCACTTCCTCCTCGGGCAGAACCACCATGTTGGGCAGCAAGATCAAACAAGTTCACGTTACCGCCGTCGTTACCGCCCTGGATAGTAGCCGCAGCAGCGGCAGGGGGTTGAGCGCCAGAACTAGGGGCAGCGGCAGCAGCCTGTCGTGCTTGTTGCTGCTCCTGTTGGATGTTGTCGGGGATGCCCTGAACAGTGAATGTCAGCAATTACATTGCGGCGTCGCCTGGATGTCGTCTCTGTAAACCTACATTCAAGAGGTACTCAACAGCGCGGTCAGGGTTGTTGAAGGCGGCGCGCATGGCAGCCTCAATGGCAGGCTTCTCGAAACCCATGGCCTCCATGTTCGCAATGGCCTCTGTGCGCGCGGTGCCCATGGCCAGAGTCGATGCATCGTTGCCAGGGGCGCCAGACGCAGTGTCGACAGAGCGCTGGGGAGTAGGGGTCGCGGGAACAGCAGATTGATGCGAAGAGGACTGGTTCGGGGCGGCAGGAACAGCTGGGGTGCTGGCGACGAGTTGAGCAGGCGTCGCTGGGGGAGCGGCAGAGGACTCGGCGGGCGGGGCAACGGGGGGCTTTCCCTTGGGCTAATGGAGGAGGACGTCAGCAAGAAGAGCAGGACGGGCAGCCAGTCGAGGAGCCGAGGGGCGCGCACCTTGTTCACCATACAGACAACGAAGCCCTTCTCCTCGATGTTGTAGGAGCCGACAGTCTCATCATCCTTCAAGATCTTGCCTGATACCAGGGTCAGCTGGCCAGATAGCCGCGAATGCAGTGGCGAGAATAGAAATACCAGAGTAGATGAGCTTCTGTAGCTTGGGATCCCAGCCTTTCTCGGCGGAGATCTTTTCCTTGACAGCGGAGATCTGTTGGGGGAGTCGTCAGTCGGGGGAGCTCGCGAAGGTGGCGGGGGAGGATGGCGCGGGGTGTGCATACCAGCTCAGTGGCGTCGACGTCGAGCGTGAACTTTTGCTGCTTGAGATCCTAGAAAGCAGGGACGAAGGTGTTAGAAACCGGATTGGATTACGAGCTCCAGCCCAGGTAGCGAGGCGACAAGATCAGAGGGAGAGGGGCGGGCGAAGCCATGAGGGGAGGGCGCAGATGGTGACGCACTTTGAAAGTGACCTTCATGGTGGGCGAAAAGAGTCTGCGAAGCGGGGAGGAGGGACGTGGTGAGCAGAGAGAGAGCAGTTGGCAGAGGGAGCACAGCGGCCGTGGTTCGGTGGAGGCAGCTGCAGCTGGAGAAGGTGGATGCGATAGAGCCGGCGACGAGGGAGGAAGAAGAAGAAGAGGAGGAGAGAGAGAGAGAGAGAGGGTTGGAAATGGTGACTTGAGCGGAGAGACGGAGACGGCGGCAGAAAGTAGAGTCTCAAAAGTCCCAGTAGGTGGATTAGGTAGGTGAGGTAGACTGGGTGATGCTGCTTTTGACGTCGAGAGAGCCTGAGCCACAGGCAACTGCCAACGGGAAACGGGGCACGGGGTGTCGGCGCCAGGAAGAGCCGGGGACTGCTGCTGTAACGCGGCGGGGGCAATGAAGAAAGGCGGGGCAGCACAGTACAGGATGGATGGAAGCCCACCAAGACCTGCGCCCAATTCTTCACTGGACGGGGCCTCTAAGCTACCTAATTACCAAGCTTAGCCTGCCTGGGACGCCCGCCCGGTTTTGTCTCGTTCAGTTCAGCCACTCCAAGGCAGCTCCCCACGCCAAGTCAAGTGGCGGTGCGCGCGTCGCTCTGGTGCCTGATGAAGCAAGCCTCCCCTCCAACCCTCCTGTTACATCACCCACCTCACTCACCTCACCAGGCTGACCTCACCAGCGCGTCGCAAGCACAGCGCAGCAAGTGGGAGCCTCTCAATCTCAAGGACACTAGTCTAACGGCCTGGAGCTTCTGCTGCATTTAGTCACGCAAATCCTTCGTCATCCACACGTTTAGGCGCCTTGCATCAACCGAGGTCTTCATTGCACTGGCAAAAGCAATCGCTGCTATTGCAACTAACATTATCACTCTCCATTCCATATCTCTGAATCTTTCTTTCGATTTGTTTGTATTGTTCTCGGGTCTAACTTAACCCGTTCTGTCTATCTACCATATTCATTGTCGTCATTGATCCCTCCTGTGGACACTGGCCTTAATCATAATAACGCCTCGCTGAGTTTTCCATCTGGTATCACCCCCAAACCGAACCCTGGGTGCAGTTCCCCATACCCCAATAGCCGATATCCAATGTCCAAGAGAAAGGGAAGAAAAAAAAGAAAGAAAAAGGAGTGTCCCTCCGAGGCAACGCGAAGTGGTGAGTGATTGGCCCCATATCCCGCCGGTCCAAGTTCATATCATAATCCTGCCTGCTGGATATCTTCATACCCGCATCAAAAAGTAGTCACTTTTTTCCCATTCATCTTCCACCGCTGTTCCTCCTCGGTGCTTTCTTCGCCCTCAACCTTCACCTTGCGGCTATTGTATCCCGTCCAACTCGATCGAGTGCCAGCACCCATCACCCACTCTGGAATGGGGGGCGTCATTGTTCGCTCCGATGGTGTCGGTGTCGGGTCCGTCACCGTCTCTGTATCTGTGCCTTCCTTGGCAATGCTGCTCCGCTCGTCATATGGCGTGCTATCGCGGGTGCTGAGGGGGCTCGAGAACACAGGATTGCTCGACACCCGCATCTGGTTCAGTGATCGGACGCTCTGTCGGTGCGTGATAACCTGTCCTGCATTTGGAGATGCCGTCACTACAGTCCCTGGCGTCGAAATCGGGGGTGGATCGGGCGAGCTAGATCGGAACAGGGGGTGGATGTGCAGCTCGGCCATCGAAGGCGGCGGCTGCGGGACGGAGCTCGGGCGTTCTCGTCTCAAGGACGCAGGACTGTAGCTGCGACTCCGTGGCCGGATACGAGGGGGCTCGAAGGCCATCGTGCTGATGTTGGGGCTGGGAGTCCGGCTCATTGTCGGGCTTCCCGGGATCGTCTCGAGGAATCGGCCCTGGGTCTGTGGAGGGGTTGACACTTCCAAGACCACTTGGCGGTTCTGGGTATCAACGGACGACGTGTCCCATGTGTCAAAGGCGTCGTCGCCGCTCGTCCGGTGAGCGTAAGAGTCCATCGAGACTGGTCGTCGTGAGTCCTTGGTCGACAAAAGATGAGTCTTGGAAGTAACTGGCCGAATCGCGTACGAGAGTGACGACTTGATGGAGGTCATGGTGCCGGACCTCGATCGTCCTCCGAATGACGACGGAGCCTGAGAACTCAACGAGTTCAACCGGGTTGCCGTGTCCGTGTTAGGAGAAGTTTGGCTGTACCGGACAGTCTTGACCCGGTTGACTGGTGTCTTCCGCTCTTCCTCAAGTGAGTGAAGAGACTGAGCCTGATCAGAGGACCGAGTAAGAAAGAAGTGGAATAAGAGAAAAGTAATCTGGGAAGCAAAGGAGAACGCGAGGAGAATCGAAGAGCCCACGAGGAAGCTGTTCTTATTTGCGCCCAGGATATTGTCATTATTATCCACAGTTGCCTTGCCGAGCTGAACGAGAGTAGCCACGGCGGCGACGGTAGCAATGGTGATTGTCAACAGACAGAAACCTTGGTCAACGCCGACACATCGTTTGGACCAATACCGCACCGAAGTAAAACCATACGTCGCAAAGAGCCAACCCGAGGATACGAAGACGATAGCCTCGACAGCGATAGACACCTGTCCGGATGCCCGTCCACTGGCCTGAGGAATGTTCAGGGCAAGAACGACGAGGACTCCAATGACGCCTGCTGTTGCAAGCAAAGCCACAGAGCCCAGTATCACCGAAATAGCACGACGCATGGCTATTGTCTGAATGTGAAACGAATGTCGAATGAGTTGACCCAAGTTCACCGGGGGGTCAAGAGCTGGCTAGGGACAACCGTTGCTCGGTAATTGTCAACTCTTTCGGGAACAAGACGAAAAGGGGGATGCCGAACTAGTTGCTGTTTTCGGAGGGTATGTTGAAAGGTCGTGACATGGCAGGCTGGTAACCAGCTCACCCCTTCAACCCGAGACAACCAGAACAACTGATCATGCAGATCCGTGGCCTTGAAGAGAGGTCGAGGAGTCGGAAAGTCCAAGTTGGCGATGGTGTACAGTGAAGCTGCGAAAGGGTTTTTGTTCGTCCGCGGTGACTCACTTGCTGGCCTGGGTTGGAGCTGATGTTCCGGGACAATAGCCGAGTCGCAAGGATGAAGCGGATACTGTGCTTCGGTCACGACGTGGTTATATGAAAGCGAATGTTGAGGCTCTGGAGCAAGAAAGCGGGTTCTTGATAGCGAGAGACTTAGAGCCAAAGAAACAACTGAAGAAATACTTCAGAGAAAATAGTAAGATATCGAGATGAAGGTCAAGCGAGGAATATGGTATGGGAATAGGGAATGGGAAACTAACGAAGGAAAAATGAGGGAGAGGAAACAAAGGCCGAAGGGTGGGAGGGACCGGCAGAGGCAAGGACTAAAAGCAGAGACGAGGTGGGAGTGTGCGAACGAGGAACGAGGGTGTGGAACGCGGAGCTGATCGAGCACGAGCACGAGCGAGAAGGTCCATGTCCATGTCAATGAAGAAGCGAGTGAGCGAGCCAGCGAAGGACGAGCGCACAACCGTCCATTGAGGTATTGCCTCCACCCAACCCAACACCAAGTCACGGTCAGTCACCAACGGCGTGTGTGTGTCCCCCCAAAAAAGCAAGCAGGTAGGATCCGGGCTGTGAGACTGGGAGACTGGGGGACTGGGATGAGGGAAAATGGTTGTGCGCAGGGACGCGGGCGCCGGGCTGGGGGGTCCGACGTGGTCCGGGGAGCAGTCTGCAACTCGTGAGTCTGTGAAAGAGAGCCAGAGAGCCTTGGAAATCCCCCTGGTTCCTGGTCGCTTTGACAGGGATCTCCCTACCCCGTCCGATCTCGAAATGGGTGTGGTGTGTGTGTGGCTGCGTTGTGATGAAAGCGCTCGTAATGTATGGGGAGTGGAGAAGGGGCGTGCTGTGGGTAAAACCATTGGAACGATCCAATCCTAGAGAGCCATGCCTCCAACGTCTTGCGTGTTAAGCCGTGGGCAGGGCCAAGGACGAGTTGGTGGGAGTCCATGTGTGTGTGCGTGTGTGCAAACTCCAGATCAAGGTCGAGGTCGAGGCCAAGCCCAGAACCAAGGTCAGCCAACATGCAGCAGACCGACTGACCGACCAACGCTGTTTGCTCGCCGCAAGTTGTAACTGCCGTTGCATGCATCATGTACGCGGGTGGGTTAGCGTTGTATTCGTACTTTGGGGGGAGCTTCTGTGATATCTCCTCTCGCCCCAACAACGAACGATACACGAGGGCGCACATTGTACGGCCGCCCAGTCGTCCGCACGAGAGAGAGGAGGAGCTGTCTCGGAGAGAGAAAGACGCACTGCTGACTGAACAGAGAGCAAGCCCTACGAAAGCCCCAAAGGGTCTAGCCATGTCCTCTGAGGGGAGGGAGGCTCGGCCCCACGCCCGTCTCATCTCAAATCTCAATGCTGACGACATTCCCGCCCAGGTGCTAAGCAAAGTCATTTGTTAGTCGGCATCAGGGCAGGGGACTAGATGAGACGGCGGCCGAGTCTAAACCTGTTGCTGGCCCTCGGAAGGTTGTTGTTTTGTTGACATTGACGTCGCATCGGACGCGTTGTAGTGGTTGGAAGTAAATAGCCAGACGGGCGATATAGCGTGTTTTCGCCTTAGGGTTTCGGCCTATTGAGATAGTCTCCTGTACGAACTGGAGTCTTTCAGTAGCATCTACAGGCCGGATCAGGTCCCGATGGGAGACGATGTCACCCTCCTCCACGAACAGGAGAGAAATTTTTTGTTATTGTTGGGCCCGTTCATGTGCATCGATCTCATCAATCCTCAAGTTAGGTCGGCATTGACAGGATTTAAGCTCTATCTGGCATCGTTACTAGAGGAAGAACAGGCGCAATAGCGTTGGATGAATCGGATCCAAAGTCATGGAGGGCTCAGAGCGAGGGATTCCCCTGACACCGTTGACCACCCTCCCGCTGTCGTCTCGAGCATTAACTGTGGTCGTTATGCACATGGAAGCTGGCCGGCCACATGGAGGATCATTGGCAGCCGGACAGGTGGGTTCATTACCTCGGAGGTGAGGTAAGGCACAGTCAGTCGGTGCAGTTGGAGCAATGGACTCAATGGAGTCGGGCCAGGTCCAGTCCAGTGCTCGAGTGCCTGTGTCAGGGGATTTGGAGGTTGTGGCCCTGGCGGTGGCCCTTTGCGTCTCAAATCGTTTCAAGGCGCATGCCTGCTCCGCACGTTTCATATTGGGGAGGAGGTTTTATTTTCGATTATTTTCTTTCATTTTCTGAAGGAGCTGGAGGCGCTGTTAGTCAGATCCCTGGCGGCCAGCTCGTCCCCGGCCTCACCCACACTGGCGTCCTTCACAGTGGGTGGAAAAGGCCCCGTAGCGGCCGGTAATGGCCCGGGGCCTCCACTGCAGGTACCTAAGTTTGGCTGTACTTAGGCAGGCTGCAGACTGCATTTTGGATTGCGCCTGGCAGCAAGCCCGCGCTTCCTTCCCCTCAGCTGCGCCGACCGAGAATCCCGTCAGCAAGAGAAATTGGACGGAAGAGAAATGACGAGAGGGTCCATCATGCTTCAATAGTTCGAGCACACCGCAGCACGTCAAAGGCGCTGAATGCAAAGTGAAGAAAAACTCAGACGTTGAAGCGAGCACTAGTAGCTGAACTAGAACCAAGCTGCACCTCTTCAGTAATTACCTTGCAATGGAGACCTCCTCCAACCTACAGGTACCGACCGACCGACCCGACTTCACCAGGCTCTCCACTCCCCTGGCTTTCCACCCATCCATCCATGGAATTATTCTTGGCCCGCACATATCTCCGTCGTTGTCCAATATGCCTTTATTATTTTCTGCGTTTTCCCGCCGTGGCCGCCAGCCGAGCGAGCACCTGGTGATGTTCCTTCACTCGCTCAGGCCACCCTCTTGAACGACACTCATGACGCTCGTCTAACGTAGGACCTGGGGTCTAGGTCTAGGTTTAGGAGGCTTCCCTCCACTAATTACTTCCCCGATAAAAAGTTGCATTTTGGGCCGTCGTTGGTGGTGGCGCGGGAAGCCTAGTGTTTCAAACCGGCCGGGCCATGCTCGACTTGCCTTAGCCTCAGGTACCGATGCCTCCATATGCTCTGTGGTCTTCCACTAAAATTATCCCACACACCACTACTTGATCACCGACCAACCAGAAACCAACCAACCGCGTGTCCTCAGTCCTCAGATGGATGGACGACTCCTCACACGCAGCACAGCACAGCCTGCCCGGCTGATGGCAATTACAGCAGTGGCTGCACACGGTCAGTGCCCTGCATCACGTACGGAGACCAGCTGTTCCGTATGGCTCGCCGGGTTCCGCCCTGAAATCCCCGGCCTGGGTGTGTCGCAGTCACCGCTCTCCCAGCGCCACCATCACTGACCTGAAGCCTTTTAGCTAGGGACCACCTATCCATTGGCATCGAGCCTAGAGCTATCCATTCCATCATGACTGCTACCGTCTCCCATCCGCCATTTCACGCTAGAACCCTTCCACATAATTCTCCGGCCTCTCCGGGTTTCATCGAGTCACCGTTTGCCGTGTCCTTCTCGATCATCTCTGTCAAATCCACTTTGCGGAGCCTTGCGAACCAAGATCCTGGCAATGGGGGTCCTCTCGAAACAAACCCTCCCTGCCCAGGAGCTCGGTCTTACAACATCGCCTTCTTCATCATCAACCTCGTCCTTGCTTGGTCGCCTGCCCTAGTAGGGCTCTCCTGGTCGCGGCATTTCTGGGGAGATCTCGACGGGAGCCGATGCCGGCTCTGATTGGTAACGAGGCGGCTGTACTTCGTACTTGCCATTGAGGCTGCTAACTCCACTTGTATACGGCCGTCTGCTGTGTCACCCACGATGACACCGGCATGTCACAGCAAAGAGGGAAGTTCTGCCACTCCCGCCCATCTCATTTGGGCTGTACAGCCAGTCCCGGCAGCGAATAACCAGCCCGCTTCATCAAAAGACTGCTATGAGCTGCAGTTCCTAACAACCGACACGCCAGCTTGACGCCATCGGGTAGACGTTGCGCAACGCCTCTCGGCGCTCCTCATGTTTATCTTGATGGTGGCGGCCGCCGCCCGAGATCAACACTCGGATACACGCCTGCAGTACGTCCGTGGGAATTCGTTCCTGGCTTGAAGCTCTCTCTCTCTCTCTCTCTCTCTTTCGCCTGATCGACACTCCTGCACCCCCCCGCGTCGGGACTTTTGCTAATTATAGAGTGCTGCTGGCTCTGGCTGCGGGCGAGACTCGACACGTCGTACTCAACTCCCGCCATGCGCCAACCTCATGCCTCCCGCAGTTGACGATGGAGTTGACTGGTCCCGTGCCCGCCATCCCTTTTTTTTTTTGTACCCGACCTCGTAACCAATGTTGGTGAATGCACAGCTTCCGCGTCGGTGAATAGTTCGCACTGCGTTGATCCTTACAGCTACTCGAAGCCAATCGTCCGCAAGCCCCCCGCATTTGCCCCGGGATATCCCTTGACGAGATCGGGAACTGACGACGTAGGACTCACCGTGCTCCTCGCCCAGTCGTCGATACGAAGCCTCTCGTCTCGTCTCCGTCTCGTCATCCCCTCTGCAGCCAGCCTTCAGCCTGCTTTTTTGGTCTGCGTTCGTGTCCCTGTGGATGTGCCCTGATCCGCCAAAGGTCATGTAGCGCTCTAGCACAACCAACATCTACTCATTTTGGTCTCAGTTTCTCGTGTCGCTATCGATCGAGTATCCATCGCCATGACGTGTCTCTGTGCGGCGCAGAGCCTCGACGGGTTACCCTTCCCTCTTCCACTCTAGCCTGGATCACCCGGGCGTCGATGCTTCGGCAAGAATCCGCGACGTCGAGATTGGGGTTCGCCAGCGTGGCCATGCGTCGAGGATTAATCCTAGGCTACATTACATTCAGGAAGCAAATCCCATGATTGCGGTCTCGAGTAATTTTGATCATGTCAATGTCCAAGCTTGGAACGCGGATTATTGCGATGTCGTTTTCAAGCTGGCTTATTCAGATGCTCCAGAGCTTTCAAAGGTGACTTGCTTTCCCCATCTTCCATCTTGCAAACACTGAATGTCTGATTGGCTGGAACATAAGTTTGTTTTCTCGCCCAGCGACGAGTGATCTTCCTTCTGTGTGGAAAATTTGACACTGCATAAGCGTTCTCGTGCTGATCGACAAAGTATTGAACCCTATTTCCGAAATTGAGTCTGTTGAATAACATTTAAAGTAACTCGATACCAAGGTCTATGAACCAAGGCCTGCTAGAGTACTGCGGATCCATTTTCAATGTCTTGAACGCCCAAGCAAGGACCTCCTAGGTTTGCGCAGTTTCTTTAAAAAATTTTGATGTGCCATGTCTTAGCTGGATGAATTAATTCCCCACAACCACAACCACATGGGCCTTTTGGGAAAAGAGAGTAAACAAAGCTAGGAAGGCCCCTTGAGATGCGGTTTTATTCGACGTTTAGCTACGGCTGTTAAGACCCAATTGGGGATAGGTTTGAATGCTATCCATGATGTTATTATGGACTTCCCACGGCAATAATATATCAGATTCTTCAGGGTAGTACCCGCTCAAAGGGCTCAGACCCAGCATGTGAGTTTCCTGGTTAAAATCTCGCTTGTGCAGGTGAATGCGGTGGTGCAGACGGCTGTCGATGGATGGCCACTTGGCCGGTTCATGCACCTGAGGGACCGTTTCTGGTGAGGATGCGACGTCGAGCCGCCTACCACTGAGACAGAATATGCACACCCTCTCTCGTGAGATCGAGAGGTCCAAGACGAACCAGACGTGATGATGCTCATGCAAAGGTCGATAGTTCTTGGGTATGGGACTGGGTCTGAGGGTTCGTGTAATGCAGATCCGGCCTGGACCCGGAGGCATTCATTCATGGTGCTGAGGAGGTTGAAGAGAGGGAGAGAAAGAGAGTGATAATACACAAGAAGCGACAAGCGTGCAACCATAAGTTGGAGAGCCAATGTATTCGTACAGAAGGTAGACCAAATGTAACATGGAACAAGCCACTTCTCAATAGTCGATGCAAGTTTCTGGCTTAAATCATAAGTTAGTTGATGACGCGGGCGTCATCGCGCATTAAGCGCAACGCCATAGCGAGTGAGAATGCGTGCGTACCTGTGCGTAGCGTCAACGTCTTTTTTTTTTCTTTTTTTTTTTGGTTTCCGCTTCCATCTTGTCTCCCCCGCCGGCATCTCGGAATCCCATGCCGTGCCGCCGCTGGAGGTCTTGGCGAACTGTGTTGCTAGTTGACTTTGAGTCGTCGATTGAGACAATGTCTCTGCTAGTTTAGTGATATTCAGATGCACCTTAGGTCGTGCTTGCGCGTATACACATACAACGACTCACACGAACTCCCAATGCTTTAGTAAACCCTGGGTAGATCCCTCATCGACTCCATGTCGAGGCATCAGGACTGCTTGCCCCGATGGTCTAATGATGCTCCCGCTTAGACAAGGATTCTAGAGGAGCTCATCCTGTTGCCGCTCAACTTTACTTGTGTTTGAGTTTGAGGAGTGTCGGAATAGGATGAGTCATTACATATGTACAATCTTCATTTCTTGCTACTCCAAGATTTATCTCACCACACTGGTCTCATATTCGCCCTACCACTCGTATTAGCCCAAGTCCACCGTCTTGCTCTTGACTCCGCTCATACTAGCAAACTGCATCAGCTGCACCGACATGAAGGCCTATGGTCTTTCGTATTCCCCGAGCATGCAATTCCGACAGAAAGTGTACGTACGATCCCAGCTAGAAAGCCGACACAACTGAATAACCTTGCCCCAGATACACACCTTCTACCCTAAACTAGACATCTTTCGCAGCCTCATCCTTGTTCTCTGCTTGCAGCTCCGTGGGCAAAGAAGCCCCATGTTCGATGCAACGATGAACGTGGTAGCTGCTGTTAGTCGACAGGCAGCCCACGAACCCGACAAGGTTAAAGTTGATCCCGATCCACATGATTGGGGCATAGTCTAAAGGAATCACATATGTGAGCTCACGGGTATGTTTACTTAGGGAGCCTAACTCACAGTCCCCGTCAAACAATGTGTTTCGGTGAAGTTTGACCCGACATCATCTTGTCGTTCAAACAATTCGAAAGCAATTCGAAGCTTGGTGATGGCATGATTGTTGGGTTGTCGGGGTGGGATGCAACGTGATAAACAAGGCGGGTGAATATTATGAACAAATAGAGTCCTATCGTCCCGGAAAAACGCACATTGAGCCACATATTTTAAGGTTTTCGTAAGGCTTATGGGACAGATGTAACCATTGGTGCTGGGTTGGATATGATTTCTCGAGTGATAGTTGCGGCAGCCCTAAGTTGGGAACACGAGCAAGCCGTTGGTTTATCAAGTCGGTCTTATATTGGGCCGTATTACGACCTGAAAGACATGGATTTTGCTCTGCATTTCACCTTTACTCGATCACGTCTCTGGTCGTACTTATGTCCCATTTCGAAGAGTTCTGCATTCGCGCTTGGTGGAAGAATGCGCCTTATCGGCACACACACGTCTTAGTGAGGACTGGTGGCCGCACTGACGACTTCAGCTCCTAGGTATGCATGTCAACGAGGAGAAGAAAACAATTAAACGTCAAATATAAGTGAGTTCAGTAATGCTTTTGAAAGTCCAATACATGAACTAATCGTATCTCTAAGAATCTTCCAACCTTATGGTCGAATATGTTTACCCATAACAGTTTGCTTCTCAGCCATGTCTCACCGCAATTTAGGCTTAAAGTTGTGGCTGGGGCTAGTATTGACATCATGACTTTGCCGTCGGCGACCCAACCACGTTCGAGCCCTTCAAAGATTGATTAATCGCTAATGTGCAACATCGAGATAACGAATCCTCCTTCATACCATAGAAATGACAAAACCGCGAGTCATCTACTGGTTCCGTACGGATCTGCGCCTCCACGACTCACCGGCTCTACAAGCGGCCCTGGATCTAGATCCCGGCGTGTTTTGGCCAATTTTCACCTGGGATCCTCACTATGTCTATCGCGCAAGAGGCGGCCTGAACCGATGGCAATTTCTGTAAGCACCCCATGGAGTTTCTCGTGTCTGTAGAGTTCTGGGGCTAAGTGGCACGCAGCTTGGATTGCCAGAATGACTTGTCCGAGTCCATCACCAAGCTCAATCCCAAGTCGAAGCTATTCGTACTGAGAGAAGCACCCCAGACACTGTTCCCCAATCTCTTCAAATTCTGGAAAGCAACACATCTGGTCTTCGAAAAGGACACAGATGCATATGCTCGTGAACGAGACAGCATCGTTGTCCAGGCAGCGAAAGATGCTGGTGTCGAGGTCATCATCCGCTCCGGGAGAACACTGTGGGACAGCGACCAGGTCGTGGCGAAGCATGGAGGAAAACCTACCATGTCCATCTCCCAGCTGCAAGCTGCCGGTAGCAAAGTCGGAAAGATAAACAGGCCGATCCCGGCTCCAGGTCACTTCCCTGATCCTGGAGAGATGCCCATCGATTTTGAACGAGGACAACCGGAAACAAATCCCGATTTCAACTCTGAGAGGAGAACAGAAACTGACACGGCATACAGCCGGATTGATGGACCGAACGGGGATTTTGCGATTGAAACCATGGAAGAACTGGGCTTCCCATCCGCAACTACGACGCATCGTGGAGGGGAAACCATTGCTTTGAGGATGCTCAATGAAATCCTCGCAGACAAGAAATACACTGCTACTTTTGAGAAGCCCAAGACGAGCCCGGCGCAGTTTGAGCCGCAGTCAACGACGTTTCTCTCGCCATTCCTCCACTTTGGAGCTCTCTCGGTGAGGGAGTTCTACTGGCGCGTTCAAGACGTCGTCAAATCCTTTGGCAAAGGCGCCTCGTCGCCGCCGGAGAGTCTCACTGGACAGCTCCTCTTCCGAGACATGTATTTTGCTGCCCAAGCCGCGTCAGGGCCGGTTTTCAACCAGACCGCAAAGAACCCATACTGCCGGTTTATCCCGTGGCATCTGCCATCGAAGAGAGACCCTTCCACAGGGCTCGTAACAGGGGAGTATCACGTCGACTCCGAGGAAGCGGAAACTTGGTTCAAGCGATGGAAGTGGGGAGTGACCGGATTCCCATGGATCGATGCCCTGATGCGGCAACTCAGGACTGAAGGATGGATACATCATCTTGGACGTCACAGTGTCGCCTGTTTCCTCACGAGAGGAGGGTGCTATGTTGACTGGGAGCGTGGCGCTGAGGTCTTTGAGGAATGGCTGCTGGACCACGAGCCGGCCTGCAACGCGGGGAACTGGCAATGGCTCTCCTGTACGGCCTTCTTCTCGCAGTACTTTCGGTGCTATAGCCCGATCTCGTTCGGCCAGAAGTGGGATAAGCAAGGCAACTTCATCCGCCGATGGGTGCCCGAGCTGAAGGACATGGATGCGAAGTACATCTACGAGCCCTGGAAAGCACCCTTGGTCGACCAGAAGAAAGCAAGCGTCCGTATCAAGGGCGACGGGCTGACTGACATCGAAACGGGAACGTATCCCAAGCCCATGTTCGATTTCTTGCAGAGGCGGACCGCGTGTCTCGCTGCTATGAAGACGGCATACCAAGTCGGTCTTCATGGCAACGACAGCCAGGTCTTGGAAGGGACTTGGCGTGACATGTTCTCGACTGGCGGCGGATCGGAAATGCAGGAACTCTTGCGGAGCGATAATGGAGAGCATGCAGATCTGGGTGATACTGCAGCTCACCCCAAGGCGCCCCAAGGGGGAAGCACTGGCAAACGAGGTTCTGGAAAAGCCAGCTCAGGGACAGTCCCTAAGAAGCAGAAGACACTGGTATGAGCCCATCTTTAGATGTATAAAACGCTCGAGTTATATCAATGTTACCCCTATAGTACATGCCCAACTGTATCGTACAAGGGCATCAGAATTGCACCTTCGGATCTGCCAAGCGGGACCACTCCATTGCCCAGCGCTGCTGATCCTTCCTGGTGTACTCATCGGTGGCTCTGCTCATGTTTTCGAAGGCAATCTCTGAGAGGTGACGAAACGTTTCGGGATTGCTGTTGATGGCAGCCGTGTAGAGATGCTGCTCCGCCTTCTCTATGTCGCTGGACCGAAGCAACTGGCCTAGATCGGCATCCGCCTCCGCGGAACCAGATTCTGATAACGCCTCAAACACCTCCCTTGCCTCCGTAGGCCGCTTGAGCTTCAAGTATGACCTTCCAAGGTACAGCTGACACAGAGATTTCCATTCAAAGTCATCTTCGCCGAGATCGAGCGCCCGCCGCAACATGTTGGCCGCTGCGTCGTATTTCCCTAGCTCGTACAGATGCTCCCCCTCGACGGTCAGGGCGTTGGGATCCTTTCCCTCTGAGACGAGTTGCTTAAAGCGAGTCTCGATGTTCTTCATCTGCGACTTTTGGCCCCAGGCGCCAGAGCGGATGATGTGCCTGGCCAGGGAAACGGATGCAGTGCGACTGCCCATCTCCGCTGCAGATGCCCACATTGCAATGGAAAATGCTTGCGCATTTCTTGACTCTCTAATATGTCGCATGAGACAGCCCACTTCATACAAGGTGCTGGCGGAAACGAGGTTGTCTGGGGCAACTTTATCAATGACTGGCCGACATAAGGACGTCGCGGAGTTGACTCACGTCCTGTCAATTTAACATTCCAGGGAGATGAGCCGCTCTTGATTGCTTCAGCGAATCTCTTGGCGACTTCATAATATTCCGGTGCCGACAACCTCTCGAATGACCCCGACTTCTTCACGTCTTCAAACGTGTTCGCCGGGATGTCTTCCAGAGTGTAGACCTCGGTATAAGATGGCCCTTTTTTCGATGGACGCGGTGCACGCGGTGCAGCATATGACCGGGTTTGACATCCTCCGTGGGTAAGAAGTTGCTCCGAGCGAACCACCCGCGCGTTTAACAGCGTTAAGGTCGTGGATGGTGACGACGTTGAGTTGGCGCATAATAGCTGGGCGCAGATCTGTCGAGCCCTCACATGGCGAGACATGACCGCGACTGGAGGAAGAAAACAAGCACTTTTGGGTGCGAGGATGATAGTTTGCGTTACAATTGCCCACGTTGTCGATAACGGGACTGTTTCTATAAGTGAGGTTGAGGAACTGAAGGATATCTCAAGCGCTGTGATTGTGGGGTGTTAATTGGAGCACCAGCCACACATGACACAGCCACAGCCCGGCCAGCCAATCATAGCCTAGGGTCTTCAAGGTGAACCAGCATTCACCGAAAAACCGACCTCCGTTGTGATTTTTTCTTCAAGATTGAGAGCGTCACCAGCTTGCGACACCAGCTTGCGACAACAACTTCTATGTCCAAACCGAACGACTCAGTCATCTGCCAAGTCTCCGTCGCTCTTGATTTCACGACACATAGGAACCGGATTGAGCTTCTTATTTATTTCGATACCTAAGCCACATTAAGGGCCTCTGGATCTCATCTCATCCTCACCCAAACACCTCCCCGCCACCCCCATCTCACACGCCTACAATGACCCCAGCAAAAACCAGAAAGAGAAAGTCGCGCGAGGACCTCCCCGAAGAAACAGCCATAGACGTATCAAGAAACCTGCCCGTGAGGGCCAAGGATGGTGAAGCCCCTGATGCCACAAAGCCTTCTTCAGTACCCACACAAGGGAGCATGAAGGTATTCACAGATGAGGATATGGCTGCTCCTGTGGTGCTTTCAAAGCCCGCCGCCCCGGTTATTGAGGAGGACGAAGAGGACGAGGATAGCGACGACGAGGCGCCCGAGGCTGTGTCAACCACCAAGGTAGCATCGGATATCAAGAAGTCCGCACAAGCAGCCCAGAAAGCCGCTCAAGAGTAAGCCCGAGTATTTTTCTAAGATTTAAAACATTTGTTAACTCGTTCTATCTAGACAAGCAGCAGCGCAGAAGCGCAAGCGCCAGGAGAAGGACAAAGTCTTCAAGCAACAAGCCGAGGAGCGCAAGAAGGCAGAGGAGGAGACCATGGCCGCCGAGGAGCCGACGGCTGCGACCTCCGCGCCAGTCAAGTCCCTTACTCGGAAGCGGCGAGGCGACAAGATCCAGGTGCCGAACCTCCTGCCCGCCGAGTTCCTCACCGACTCGTCGAGCGACGACGAGGCCGAGGACGACAGGCTGAGCACCGCCCTGCGCTCGAAGAAGCGGAAGATCGCCACCATTGAGAGGAGTCTTGCGCGCGAGTCTCGGGGGCCCAAGGACGCGAGGGTCGGGTCCACCGTGTACCGCGTGGCGAAGAAGGCGGACGATCGAATGGCGCCCAAGTTGGCGAGGCACACCAAGAGCTCCAAGGACCTGCTGCTCAAGAGGAATCGCACCGCGGTCAAGTCGCAGCGCTCTGGCTTCCTGGTGAAGAAGTGAGGTGGAGGCCGGTTGCAATGTGATGGATTATTTCATGTTTACTTCTTTGCCTCGACTCAAACCGCCAGCTTGGCGCCTCATGCACCCAGGCCGAACTATCACGGGCCAATTACTTCAGACAAAGGCCTTGTCGGCTGTTTTACGGCTGCTAGGTGCAAATCAGGATCGCGTCACATGCAGAAGGAGCACAGCGTGGTATCCGAAGGAATGTCTGGTGCATGGATGAATCTCCAATACGTACAAATACTACGTAGTAGTTAGTGTGTAAGAAAACCGGGGATCTTGGTCAGGGGACCAGCAAGGCTCTGAAATGGACTGGGCAAATTGTGTCATCTGGACTTTTTACGATATTTGATACGTGCCCCCTTTGACCTTTGGGGATATTCATTTTGGGTTATTGGTCTTACGTGTGCGCAAACCGGCCTGCAGGTCTTAATTCTATTCGCAGCGTCATGAGGCGATCAACATTACCCTGGACCTTGTCCATTGAGACTATCGTTATGTGACCTTCTGGAAGGGCATTTCGCTTGGCTTATTTATACGCGGCCACTCCACCGCGGAGATGTTGACCCCGGATACGCACGGAGAATGTTTCCGAACGCAAGGAAAATCAACCCGAGTCCACGGTGAGGGAATTAGGAAGTGCAAACAGATTAAGACAACCTTGACTTATCACCGGTCATGACGAGTTCGTAGTGAACCCGATGATACGCCAGGGGACCGCGGGCCAACTCGGGGATCGAGGTTTGTCTCAGGAGACAACATTAAGAACTCGCGTGTGCGTCGTACGCAGGGCACAGGGCTCATCTGGACAGAGCTATCCCGACGGCCCTAAAGCCGAGTGACAGGGCCGTGATGTAGGCGGCAAGATGCTGTGGGCCGCAGAGTGTGTTGTGACGGCCGCCAGAACATCGCTTGGTGGACAAATAGGTGTGACCAAAACCTGGAAAAAGACTGGAAACACCACCGGAACCGTCGGCGAACTGGAACGAGAGGCTGGCGATGCAGATAATTTAGAAGCTGCAGACTCACATCCAGTAGTCAAGGGACAACGTCGTTACAGCAGTGGTCCCCCGCGTCAATGATGCATCGTATGGTGGATCATTGATTCCAGAGGACATCGGCCCGGGTTGAGTCTAGACAGGAGCCGAGACTTTCTGAACAGGGCTGGTCCCTGTCCGAGGGCACGTCGACGACAAGCTGTGACAGTAGTGACAAGCATCTTGCGGGCGGTAGTAGTCAGGGGAAAATGAAACTTGCCGTCTGAAGACCTCATTCGGTGGGAAGGGAATCTAAGAGCACAGTTAGTCAGTCCCCCAATTACCAGTGGCAACTCGGAATTGCAAGAGTCAGTTATCCAGGATGAGATTTCTTTGTTGCCTCTCTTGTATTATTTCATTAATTAGCGGTCGGAAAGGAACGGCCGGCGTAAAATAGGGGATGAGCGCCTAAAGGCGTTGGGAGTCGACGGGGATAAAATCAATAGTTGGAAAACCCTTGGGGTATAACGAGCGACATATATGGCGACGCCGAGTAAGCAAATCCCTGGCTCTCAGACACCAAGAAACAAACAACAACTTCCTAGACCATCAGAAGGATAAGCCAACTTGACCCGCAGGTACCACTCACTAACGTACCCGGGATGAATCGCCCGGCCCAGATACGAAGTAGAGCAAAATCCTCCCGTGTCTCCGGGGTAAGCATAAGTGCTACGCCACGCGACTCGCCGTCGTCTCGTAGACCTAATTAGGCGCCACTGACACCGGCTTCTGTCCAGAGGTGTGCGTCTCGTCAAGTTAAAGATGACGCAGAGAGTTGACTTGCTGCCCCATTCGTCACTTTGTCCTTCAGGGCAGCGCTGGGGACATGATGGTTTGGAGCATGGAAGGCCAGTCGGCGAGACGCCTGTTGGCCAGTCGTTGACTCTCCTTCAGCGGCAATGCTTGCCGCGGGAGATCGACGCAAGCAACCAGACGCCCTGACTCGTGTCTCATTGGAAGCCATCGCCTCTGGACTGTTATTGGTCATCGGCGTGCATGAGGACTGAGCCACCGACAAAGGCCTCGGGGCTTCTGTCTAGCGTTTTTTTTCCAGAACGGATGCTGTTCCGGTGAGGGCAATGGTAGCGCCAGCCACGTGGGTGCAAGGTGACAGCGAATGTCAGTGAAGAAACTTGCAGGATTAGGAAGGGGGCTAGAACTTGGACTGAGGGGAAGCTTTACACAAAACAAATGGCCTTGTCGGAGGTTCTGACTGTGAAGGTGGTTCCAGCAAGCCTTCAAAGATACCTTGAGAGGGTTAACTCTTACCGAGTAGACGGGTAGATACCCAGTTGGTCGGCGGATTTTCACCTTCTCTGGAAACAAAGTATGAAACTGGCAAACGCGCTTTCTAGCCTTTGTACTTCTTAGAAAGCCAAGAGGATCGAGAGGAAGAAAGAGCAATACTCGTTCACCGTTTGCGCCGATGGAGTAGCCATGTGGGGAGGCCGTTAATGTCGTCCCATGTCTCGACCTTATGAGAGCGCCGGTAGAAGATGCTAAGAGCCTGCTATCTTGGGCAGGGAAAAAGCAGCGGTACGTATGCGCCCCTCAAAAGAGAAGAAAATCACGATCTGAGTTCTGTTCTGGGGCCAAGGCATTAAGCAGGCTGAACGACGAGCTGATATGAATTAGGGCCTAAGAACGTGATTCGCTTTGGCGGCACAACTTAGCGGGCTGAGACGGGGCGCTACCTAAGATCACCCCCGGGCTGGGCTGAAGCTATGTGCTATCGTGGCCACTCGTACTCAGGACTTTCTGCTGAGCTGCCGAAGACTGGCGTGGTAAAAGCTCCAAGCCATCTGCAGGTCAGGTCCGTGCGATTGTTGAAGCATGAAGCTGGTTGGATACGAGTGTTTCTCCTGCCGCATAAAGGGTTGTGGCGTTCGTGCTGTGGCGAGCAGGGGATGGAGATGGATACTGGAATCTTTCTCGAAAGCGTCCAAGGAAGAGAATCTCAAAAGTTGGATGGCTGGAAAATGGGACGAAAAGCATCGACTTGAGGCATGTGATAAAACACACGCAGCCCGCCGGGGTTAGTAATGCGATCTTCATCCCTTTATTAGATGGTGAGGCGTGCGTTGACAAGGCCATTCTAAAAAGCAACCTGTTGGGTATCAATGCCAGATGGATATGCCAACATGGGATAGCCTGGTAGACTTCTATTAGCGCCCGGACGCCATTCACACTGCACGCCCAGTCTACACCATCCGGCCGGCATCCCAGTTTTAGTGATAGAGTTGAGACGGGTACGAAGTACATACTCGTCTACTACCTACATAGTATGTATGACGCCGGTGTTTCTGTGAGAGGGAGCAACAGTGGCAGTCGGGCCAGTGCCGGCGCCAGCCTGGATGCGTGACACTGCAAGATCTGTTTCCAACATTGCATCGGCCTATCGAGCGCCCGTGGAAGGTAGGGTGACGGCCGTTGGATATCAGAGACGTTGCCACTAGGCCTATCGATAACTCTCGGCCTGCCCCGACGAGTCTTGTCCGGTCTCGTCGCGTCTCTTCCAGTCATCATCGGCGAAGCAGTCGCCCGCTGAAGATTCATTCGCTGGGTTTCGCATTATGGAACACGGGCGGGTCGCGGAAGCACGGTAGGCCGGTGACCACTAGCAAACCAGGCGCTGCCGCGTTTGGTCGAGTCTATGCTGGTTTGATGCTGCTGCGGGTAGGCAAGACGGCACGCGGACTGTCTTGAGAGAGAGCTCTGCCCGAAAGAAACGTGATGAAACCAGAGCTAACGTAACTATTGGTTGAAAGTTCTTGAATTGGGGAATCTCCATGGTGACATACCAGATACGACGTGCCTTCCCTACACTGTACGCACCTCATGGAGGTGGGTAGCGCCATCTATCCCTCATGGAGAAAGAACAGTGTTTTCATTTCCGATTTGGATTCCGCAGTTGAGGGTTTCAACACTAGGCCGTATGGGAAGGAGCGACGCAGGGCCGGGGGCACATCATGGACAGGACCCAGGCTGGAGCCATGCCCCATTGGCGCTAGACCACCGCCGTTGCTCTTTCCAATGTCACGGCGCACGGGAGCCCCTGCGCCCTAATCACCATGGAAGTGGAAGGCGACTGAGGTGCCCATGACGGACGGCTCTAGGTACTCGTTACCTCATTGCACTCATTACCGTGGTCGATACAGTGCGGTTGCCAGTACTAAAAACCCGACGCCTCAGGGTGACGGGCTCTCCATGACGGTTGGGTTTAGCATGATTCCATCGAGTCGGGTTTCTCTTTTGGGCCATCCACCCGTAAGCAAGGTAGGTATCTAGTCTAAGTACGCCTCCACGGTTCGTGCTACGGATGCCGGACGATCTCGAACATGTGGGTGACATCCCTACGTACTTAGGTACTACGTAGGTAGGTATGTGAGGTACCTAGCTAGGTAGTCAACTTCAGATCTGTTCCGTTTGCGTAGCACTTTGCAGGAAGTCAGTAAACGAGTTGCCGCAGGAAAGACAGAGTTTACCGTTATCTGGTCGAAGCCTGCGGCAGTCGTGAGGCGCAGTGCTTCGCAGCATCTTATGAGACAGCCCTGTCATAATGGTCCGACGCTGCAAGAGTCAAGTCTTTGAAGAGGTTGCGTGCACATTGACAGCGGTCATCCCGGTCCTCAGCGCATGGGTTGCAACCTGGATTTCTGGGTCAGCTATCCGGCCACCCGCCTCCTTTCCCCTCGAGGGTTGGTCTCCTCTGGTCCCTTGTCCGGCGACATGGGACACTTGACAGCTGTACTCACTATCAGCGTGTTTGATTGTGGCATTGATCAATGACAGCGCCCGTGGTTAGGCTTTGAGCTGCTTCGTCCTCATTCTGGAAATCAATGGTTGGGCTGTGAACGTGTTCGTACCAAGCAGTTGTATTCGTATTTTACATGTCATAGCAAACATAGTAACTTGAATACTGTGATTGCACCAGCTGCCACCCACCAGCCATCGTCAACGTGTCCGGGGGACGAAGCCAGCGACCGTTTGGAGGCTGTTCTGTCTCAGAAAGGCACCGGATTTGGCTCCCGTACCTTCTTCCCTGGCACGCGGGGGGACCTGTCTCACCTTCATTTCTTCTTTCGTCTCAAGAAAATCAATCTCCAACCCGGAGGTCGTTCAGCCTTCCACGAGGCGTGGAATGGGCCTCATGTTGTTACCCCGTTGCAAGATGCCGTCATCGTCCGCGGTGACCACCCACTGCTCAGTCCGCCTGAGCAAGTGCTCGATCTCACAGGGGTTTCCAGCGAACTTGAGGGGCTTGCACCGCTCGGAGTGAGTGAGCTGCGTGAGTTAGTCTGGCGCATAACTATCTATGTAAGCGAAGATGGGTTATTTTCCGCCCGCCCGCCCGCCCGCATTTCACAAGCGGGCTCAGAACGTGGATTTGTTTCCTCGTCAGTGAGTCGTGAGCCGTGAGTCGACGCATTGTTTGTGCCCATCTTTGTTCCCGGCATCTGTCAGGCCATCCTCGCGGGCAAACTGCAGTGCAGTAAAACTTTCGAGGTTGGATTTGTTGTTCGCCCTGTCTTTGAGATCCAGTTTCACTAAGTGAAGCTCATCTACCAGATTGCAACGCTGCACCGTCCCCGGATGCTTGTTTGCACTGTATACCTGCGTTCCCTGCAAGCACTTTCCAGTGTCGGCTCGTCAACGAACCGATAACTGAGTGGGCAGGGGCCTGGGACCTGCGTGCATCTTTCACTTCAGACGCAGAACAGCTTAGCAGATCTGGGCGCGGGGATATGTGGGACACTCTGCCACAGGCGTGCAAAATGAAACACGGGGGGTGAAGGATTATACGACTGCAGTGAGTGCTTTGCACGTACTACATACTGCGGACTTCGTACATATGTACATGCTCGTGCCCTGCATCAGTCCAAGCTTCATGGGCCCTCCCGAAGGGGTACTTACGTCGATCTCTGAGTGTCGGTCGTGGATGCCGCGTTGGAAGGGGGTGAGGCCGTGCTGGAGACAAAAGTGCTTGCCACCAAAGTCGAGACGGAACAGGACGGAGTCAGCAAAACGATGGGTGAAGTTGCGACAAGACGGTTTTGACTGTGCCGGGCTGGACCTGGATGCAGGAAGAAAGAAGCTGCTTCGTTGGAAGGCCAGTGAGAAGCGCGAGGGATTCTGGCCGCCTTCTTTCATTGTTCCATCCACACGGGCCGTCCCAAAGTGCAGTGCGAGCGCTGCACATGATACAGCGGCCAAGTGTGGAAGTCTTGTTGTCCCGCGGGATTCCTGCAGCACATACTTAGTACGTGGGGAGCAAGATGTGGCACGCCGCACATCAAAGGGAATGCACAGTGCATCGACCCTGGCCGCATCATCTGCGACCTCTTTCCCTCGTACGTCCTGCTTGGATGAGAGATATTCCATCTCTACGACGTGAAGTTGAGTTGCCGGTTGCAGAGCGCAGCGTGGCGTCCAGCCGTTTTTGCACTGTCGACAGCACAACACTCCACGAGAGTCCCAACACCACAGGCCAAGCCCGCGACTCACGAGCCTAACGATCCACCAGTCCAACGACCCACGGCCCACAACCCAGCGCGCCGGAAGGCTGCTGAGCTGCAGAAGTGGCGACGGCGATGGGGAGCCGAGCCGCTGCCCGCACTGGGGAGTTTAAAGGGATGATCAGTGATGGTCCCGTTGCAGCCACGTGAAAAGGTCCCGGCCGAGTTGCCTGGACGCTCAGGCGGGTCCCCAAAACCCACAGATGCCCCTGGGAAGGCCTCTAGATCCTGGACAGTGTCCCCAGTCTTCTTGACCTTGATAACAGGGGCGGCATGTCCATGGAAAGCAATTCTGGGATGAGCCCCACAGAACCTTTCCCTGGCCCACGCCGCATTGACTCCTTGACTGGGCGGTATGTACCATGTACACAGTCCTTGGGGGGGGGAAAGCAACTTGGCCAGCAAAGGTACATAGTAAAGCTGGTCCATCGCTCGCTAGTTTGAGCGCTGGGAGTTTCTCTGGGGCCTGGTCCTGGGCTGTCCCTGGCTAGCTTGATGGCGTCCCATGACTGGCGTGGTTATGCTCAGGGGATTTGACTGAGTGATGGTGAGTCGGGGAACCGGCAGATGATTGTCGAATTGAAGTGGTGTAGAGCTCTATTCGGGAGGTACCTGCAGCTGGGCTTGGCTTGGGTAGAAGGCGGCAAGTTGAGGTGGCTCAACCCCATCTCTCTCTCCATCTAACTACGGCTTTGGGGCGTCGAGCAGAATGGAATTGACTGCCTCCAGGCTTTGGTGTGATGGGCCTTCTCTGGGGGCCGTCTGTGGGGCTCTGGTTAATGCTGCCAGGCCCCAGCAGGGGGGGGTTCCGCCCCGGCAACCATAGCGAGCACCCTAGCGGCATACGCAGTGCGTACCTAGGGGAGCTGCCCAGCCGGACGTGCGCCCCTCATCTACTGGGCCCTAGTGTGTTCCCACCAGCGACGAGCCCTGAGTGATGGACGACTTTTGGGACAGCCCGGACGACTGCCCGGCACCAAAGCTCCTACCAAGCACCAGGGCCTGCACAGGCGAGCCTGGCTTGCTGCTAGGGACCGGAGCAGTTAATGTGTAATGGAGCAGGCACGGTCATACGGTGCAAATGAAATCGAAGAACAATTAAAAGTCGCCTTGGCCCGCTCCGCCCGCTCCCTCCTCTGGTTTTTGCCCTCTTAGACTCTCCCTGTCAGTGCTCCCTGACCATACCTCTCTCTCCGTTCCTTCCCCCCTCCGTCCTCCCTCCCCTTCTCCAAACCTGCTTGCTCCCTCGCTTTCATTCTCAGCACTGCCTCTCGCACATCCACCACGCATCCACCTCTCCTTCAGCTGAGAAGGAGTCACATCAAAAAGAAAGACGAGAAACGACAGCCCATACACCGCGCGCGATACACGACAGCCCCTCACGGCTCTGCCCTACGACAACTCTTCACCGGACAGGCCCGCAACTCCCCAAAAGCAACGATATCGCCTGACGACTGCCGTGGTGCGACGAGTGTGGCTGCTTCTGCCGTCAGTGGAGAGGACTTTCGGCTACACGTCCAAAAGTGAGTGACGGCCAGGGATGGAAGACACGGCCGCATTGTGCTAAAAAAGCAAAAGCTTCGGAATCCAGCGTAACGCAACCCAACTTTGCGAACCGAAGCCGACCACATCCTTGACACGCGCCCTGTTTTGACCGACACGTTGATAACCCCCGGCGATTCCTCTTTTCTTCCCACATCTTCTCTTCCCAGGAATCTGGAAAGGATTCTCTCTCGACGGCTGCGCCGACTACCAACCTACGACCGCTCAATCCCTGACGAACGGAACCATTGGCCGAGATCGCGCAACGAACAAGGTGTGTAGAGTCGCATCGTATTGCATCACACTGCATTTTGCGTCGCAAACCCCAGCGATCATTCCTACGTCTCCCCGACATCCAACCATCCAGCGCGTTCGCATGCGCACTTGTGTGGTGTATGTATTTGCGCTTCCTAAAGCATCATCATGCACAGGCCATCCCCGCCTCCCCTCTAATTACCTTCACACGCTTTCTTCCGAAACACAATCCCGTTCCCGCTCCCACTCCGTCACTTTTTCTCACAACGACGCCTAGATCCAGCCCCTATTCCGATCTCTCGACCTGTCCGATCGCCTGCGCAAATGCAACTCGTCAATCTTGCTATGCGATCATCGTTCAACTAGCATTCTATCTCTGCAGGTCCCTGCTGCACCAAAACATCATCGACCATATCCCACGATACTCAATTTCCACGTAAATGTTCCGTCGAAATAAAAAGAACCAGGGTTACGGCGCTCAATCTCCTAGCAATTTCTCAGGCGAGGACAAGAGCTTCACCTCAAATCTTCAGAATCTCGGTTTAATTGGCTCCCGCGCCTCCAAATCCAGCGGCGGACGCCCTGCGACTGGCACAGGATCTCAGTCCTTCGCTGATGTGCCTACCTTTCCAGAGAAAGGTATGTTTCTGCGTCTTTGATCTGTGTGTCATTCCTAGAACGGCACATGCTCCACTCGATACACCGGGAATGGCATTCTGATGGTTGTTCTAACGACAGCCTCCGGAACTTGTTGCTAACTTCACCTCTCTAGGTCGATCAATTCAAGCGGGATCAATTCGCACCTACGGTCAAGGATCAAACTCATCCGCTGTCTCTGTAAAATCCGGACTTAGCAACAATTCGCGCCGAGTTGGCGGCATCGATAACAACGTCATGGCAACTAACACGGATAGAAGCCGTTCTCGACGTGAGAGGACTTTTGTGGGCAGTGAGTGCGCCGTGTGCGAGGAACCTCTCGAGCACACTTTGCGTGGAGAGCGAATCCTTCAGTTTTCATGCTCCCATGTTTCCCATGAGGCATGCTTTTACGAGTTCATCCGCGAATTTGAATCACAATATTGCCCAACGTGTGATGCACCACTCCATCTGGACACCAGTCGAGGCGGCAATGTAATCGATATTGGTATGCTATCTGAACGCGCGATCAACCTTGTGCCGGTTTCTAACCCCAAAACAGAGAAAATCAGCAATATTGTGCGTTCCGTCAACATCGACTCGAGGGCAGGCTTATCGCCGACTCCCACTGCAACACCATGGGACAACCAGACGGTACGACCGTCGAGTCTCGAGAGCAGTCAACGGCGGCAAATGCAGCAGCAACAGCAGCATCTACAACAACACCAACAACATCCACAACCTACCAGCGGTCGAGATAGTGCTACACGTGGTCTTAGAGATAGTCGAGAGGCACCCTCATCGGAACGATACGGGCCTTCGCGCCATGCCCGTAGTGACAGTGAGGCTACCGGTGTGGCCTCATCTGGAGGATACCCAGAGACTACTCAGAGCGGGCCTCCTCGGCGCCATGATTACGATGTCCAGGCCATGGAAACGACACCTACGAGCCCTCGTCCCATTATTCGCAATCCTATCCCGGCACCGATCGTCACTGTTCGCTCAGAATTTCCCACCATGAACCGCTCGCGACAGCAGCAGACACTCACTTGCCTAGTTACCGTTGAGGTACCCGACAACAAGTGGAGACCCGATCCTGAAGATCTAGGCGTGCCAGCACCGCAGCCCGCTCCAAGTACCAGTCGCGTTGAGGAAGCCTTTGGTGCCCGACCGCCGTCTCCTGCTCGCAGCGCGCCACGATTCTACCCCTATGAGTCTGCAGAGGTGTTGGAGGAAATGACGGAGAGCCTACGCAGTCGCGTTGATAACTGGCATGGCCTAGACTTTAGCCGGTAAGTCGTGGCGTTTTCATTTTCATTCCAAAGCAGACATAATGGCTAACTATTCCCAGGTTCGGAAAGCTGAGACTGTACGGTACACTACGAGTTGGGAAGGACAAAGTATCATGGCAGGAGCTGGAATGCTTCCTGTTCGCCGAGATGCTCATATGCGTTAAGGAGAAGAAGCTCCCGCCGCAGCTGGCGCAGCAATGGGATGAGAATGGCGCCCCCCGCAAAACGACGCGGTGCACGCTGAAGGGATCAATTCTCATCAAGAAACACCTCAACGAAGTGGCAGAGACTGGGACGATCGATGAAAACGTTCTGACTCTAAGCCTCTCTGTTGCCGAGTTGCCCCAGTTCCACCTACGATTTGAGAATAGGAACCAGCTCAAGCTGTGGCAGCAGGCTCTCGTCGATCTGAACGCCGTAGAAACTTCACCTGGACGCATCCCTGACTTTGATCGCGGAGAAGCATCAGAGACTGACGAAGAACTCGACTGGCAGCGACGCCCACAACGAGTCTCCTCGGTTGCCTCGTCTTGGGGCGGCGCCCGATCCGCCACAACTGCTCCCACCGAGTACACTAATTTCCCCAAGAGTCCGGTGTTGAACTCTATCCACGTGCCTAACGACGTCGTCATTGTTGTCCCCATCTCTTCCTCTATGCAGGGAGTTAAGATCAACCTCGTCCGCGATGCCTTGAAATTTATGGTTAACACTCTCGGCGAGCGAGATCGCATGGGCCTAGTGACCTTTGGATCCGGAGGCGGTGGTGTTCCCATTGTCGGCATGACCACGAGGGCTTGGCCAGGCTGGAGCAATGTTCTGTCGTCGATCAAGCCTGTTGGCCAGAAGAGCCACCGCGCCGACGTGGTCGAGGGCGCCAATGTTGCCATGGACCTGCTCATGCAACGGAAGCACAACAACCCCATTGCATCAATCATGCTGATTAGCGACGCGTCTACGTCCGATGCTGACAGTGTCGACTTTGTGGTCTCAAGAGCCGAAGCTGCCAAGATTTCCATTCACTCTTTCGGTCTCGGCATGACCCACAAGCCGGACACTATGATTGAGCTCTCCACCCGTACCAAGGCATCGTACACATACGTCAAAGACTGGATGATGCTCCGAGAATGCCTTGCGGGCTGTCTTGGCAGCATGCAGACCCTGTCTCACCAGAACGTCAAGCTGAAGCTCAAGCTCCCTGAGGGCTCACCGGCCAAGTTCCACAAAATCAGCGGCGCGCTGCAGATCACCAAGCGAGCCACGGGACGCGACGCGGAAGCCTCGCTCGGCGACCTTCGCTTCGGCGACAAGCGTGACATTCTTGTTCAGCTGGTTCTACTCCCGGACAACGCATCCCAGGAGCAACTCCCTCAAGACCCATGGGACAACATTGTGTCGGGTCTAGAAGCCCTTGGCGGATCGATGGACACCGATGGTGAGAGAACCGTCTCGGTTGAGGAGGTTCCCCTGATCCAAGCAGACCTTACTTGGGGCGACATCTTGCGTGATGGCACAGTGACCCACATGCCTCGACCATCTCTGTTGGCTATTACTATGCTACCAGCCACTTCGAACTCGAAGAAGCCATGGCAAAACTCGCCACCCATCCCTCCACACCCCAGCATCGTTCAGCGCCGTATGGAGCTGCTCACATCCGATATGCTTACCCGAGCCCTTACTCTGGTAAGCCGCGGCCAGCACGACCGTGCCCACACTCTCCTGAACGAGACTCGTTCCATCTTGAAGGGGCTTGGAAAGGGTGGTCTCCCTCCCATCCCTCCCATGAACAACAGGTCAACGCCCTCGACCCCCCACCCCGCAAACGATGGCTCGCCTGGTTTATCCACTACCCCCGATCGCAAGCATAGCCCCTCGCCGCCGGCTTCCGCGACATCATCTGGCGCCAACGGCTTCCCTTCGTCGCAGATCAACCGCAGCCGCTCCAACGACGGCCTGGGTCTCGGTGCTGGCATAGATGCTACCACCGTCAGCGCCTTGGATTTGGAGCTTGAGAGCAGCCTGGAATGGATCAACCACCCGGCCGTCTTCAGCCGTGACAGCCGCAAGGCCGTCCTGCAGGCCATTGGCGTTATTAGCTCTCAGCGCGCCTTCACCTTCCGCACCCCGATCGAGGGCCTTTGGGCTGCTCGCGTCGGTGGCGTGAAACGCCTAACAGAGAGGAGTCGTGAATGGCGCGAGGATGGCGGAGGCGAAGTTGGCATCATGGAGGAGGCCTAAAAGGCGGTTTCTTCCTCTTCTTGACACTGGTTTTCTCCAGCATCATTCATTGGCGTGACAACGGTTGGCGTCTGGCTTTCCGACTTGGTTTATGACCCCTAACGACCTCAATTCCTGGACGTTTCTCATGTCCCCTTTCTATAACTGCATTTTATGCGGCGTGACCCATGCGCTTGTTTTGCTTGTTTGGACATTGATACCACATCATCATACCCCATTCCCACGCCCTCCTACTCCGGGCGTTGAGCAATATCCTATACCCAGTCGGCCCTATCTCATATCTCGTCTTTTGCTTCTACTTGCTGGGCTTGTTTGTTCGATCGCCATCTATCTGCCTGTTTAGGATCTTTGGTTGTTTTCATACTTACTACGCAAGCCTCGTATCTGTTGGAAGAGAGGAAAGGGGCGTTTGGAGACGAGGCTTGCACCCTCTTGGGCCATTTAGTTTTGTTGGGCCCTATTTTTGCGCATCTTGGCAAATTTCACTGGTAGCTTTCCAGCTGATGAATTTCCCTTGCCTTATATAATTCAAGTGCCGGGCGGTTCTGACCGATGCATCTATATACACACTTGGCTATCTATATACTTATACCTGGCTAGCTAGATACGCGCGACGTTTAAGAATTTACGAGCTGAACCTACAAACTTTCCGTCCCGTGGAACCCTGCCAACCTCGTCGTGGACTGTGCAATTACGGCGGTTAGGAGGTGTGGCTTCTAATGGTTGGACCCTATTACTTCAACGAAGGCTCTGGCATGTCGAGTTTCGTCGTAACGAGACGTGGCATTACTGGGTGGCCCTTGGTATATTTTATCAAGAAATCCCTGGGTTGGGTTGGTACTCTAGGCAATGGGCGTAGCAACTAACTCTCTTGCACGCCGCGTACATTTCTTTTTGCATCTATCCGCCTGCACATGCATAAGTCGTCTCGTTGGGAATAACTAACCATCCGCGCCTCGAGGGTTTTTACATTGAACTGTTCCCTTGCTCACCCCCTTTCCATACTCAGTCATTAAATCAGTCCTCGTCCCAGTTCTGCGGAGAAGAGAAAAGCGATTAGTGACGGCTAATACAGAGAGACATCATGGCTGGGAACTCACAGGGTTGGGGCCGGGAGGCTTAGGTCCGCCGGCCTGTCGTGCCACGATGATCTGGTCGACGGAGAGGACTGTCCTGGCAGCCTCGGTGGCGAGCCTGATGGCCCAGTTCTTGGAGACGAGCAGATCGAGGATACCTTCATCTTTGGCGTCCAAGGTGCCGGTGTTATCGTCGTTCTGAAGGTGTAAGTCAACGAATTTCCGGAGTCAAGCAGGATGAGTAACTTACGTCGATGTCAACACCAGTGTCCCAGTCCTCGCTGTTGTGGTGAGAAGCATACAACCTGCTCAGAACCTCGGTTGCGTCCAGGCCAGCGCTCTCGGCGATGAGACGGGGCACAACCTCGAAGGCCTCGCCGTACTTCTTGATGGCGTATTGGCTAAGACCGGGGGTCTTCTCTCCGTGGGCCTGTATCCTCTCAACCAGCTCAATTTCTGTGGCACCAGCGCCAGGGACGAGTCGGGGATCCCGTGTGATGGCCTTGACGACATTGACACCATCGTCAACAGCTCGCTCAATGTCGTCGAGATGGTTCTGGGTAGCACCACGCAGGACCAAGGTAGCGGTCCTCGTAACTTCATCCTCCTGTCGGAACACAGTCACTCGGTCGCCACCAATCTCGAGGGTCTCGACAACGTCGATGCTGCCCATCTCATCAGGCATGGGAGCACCTAGTCGGGCAAGGGGGGTGGCGCCGACGACGCGGCAGACTCTTCGCAGCTCGAACTTGCTGAGGATTCGGAGGCACAGAATACCGAAGCGGTTGAGGTAGTGCAGGGCCAGATCGCCGACACGGTCACCGCAGACCACGACTCGCAGGCCGGAGTCGTAGAGCTCCTTGATAGTGGTCTCAAGCTGAGACTCCTCGCCCGTGGTGAAGTCCATCATCTCCTTGGCATTGTGCAGGAGGACAGTTCCCTTGGTCTCGGTCTGGCTGGTGTCGATGGGGCAGGTGTAGACACCGACCTTAGCGTGGCTGGCCTTCTTGACAGAACCGTGGGGCTCCTTGGGGAAGACCATGCCCTTAACGACTCGGCTCTGCTCCAAGCTTCCACCCATGATCTTGACGACGCGGATGTTGTCGACGTTGAAGTTGGCGGGGTTCTTAGGCAAGACGGCGAGGACGGCCTCGGAGACGAGGTCGGCAAGGAAATCCTCGTTTCCGTTCTGCTTGCTGGCAATGACGGTGCTGATAGCCTTGCTGAGCTCCTCCTGATCACGGATATCCTCGACCTTGTCGACGACGAGCTCCTCGAGGGATTCGAGGGCGAATTTCTGGGCCTTTTCGTAGCCGATGACAATGTCAGCGGCCTTGAGACCCATGCGCAGCAGGTCCTCGGCTTTTCGGAGCAGCTCGCCGGCGAGGACGATGACGAAGTTGGTGGCGTCGCCCATCTCGGCCTCTTGTTGCTGAGAAGCCATGACGAGGAGCTTTGCAGCAGGGTGGACGACATCGAGTTCACGGAGGATGGTGGCGGCGTCCGAGGTGAGGATCATCTTCTGGAGGTGGTTAATGACAACCTTGTTGCGGCCGTAGGGGCCGAGAGAGGTCTGGACGGTGGAGGCGATGGCGCGGCAGGCGTCGATGTTGCGAAGGACAGCGCCATCTTCGGAATCGTAGCTGGAGGGGAGTAGGAGACTGTTTAGCTATGGTTCTGGGTGTGTATGGTGCTAGAGGAGGAGGAAGAGAAGGAGGAGAGGCAGGAGGCAGGGGGCAGGAGCCAGGAGGCAGTAGCAGCAGTAGAAGAAGCCGTAGCAGCAGTAGCAGGATATACATCAAGTAGTGGTGATGGGATAATGTGGTGTATGTGTGCGTGGAGGGGGAGCGGCGGGGATCTTCAACCACCACCCACCCACATACAATACACACAAACACATAGACGACCAGAGACAGACAGACAAACAACAGGCAGCAGGACTCACTTGTTGTAACCCCCCTTGAAGAGGCCCGCGTTGGGGGCATTGGGGATGTTGAGCGACATGTTGGCTACCACGAGACACTGCGAGCGAGTCTGGTCGTGGCGGATGCTCAGGGGTTGGAAGGTTGGAGGTTTTGGAGGTCGTTCGCTACCTTAGCTTTCGGTCTCCCACCTTTGGTTCAGAAAATCTTGGGCAATCCAAGACGTTCTGTGGTCACTAGTGGGGTACTTTCTGATGGATCCCTTTCAGCGGTAAGTACTTAGTACAGTTAGACTAGGCAGCCTAATTAATCCGGCCTGTCAGCCACTGGACGCCACAGACCCGCCCGGGACACCTTTTCAGCCTCGTCCTCCATTGTACCTTGCGTGTGGCTGTGAAGCTCCGGGGAATGAATGGATGGAACAGGCCATCCGAACTACAAAGTACCTGGCTTAATTACCATATTATTAGTGGTGGTGATGCGCGAAGGGGGACAGGACATTTTCTCACGCGCATTGCATCTTCACAATCCTTTCTTCCCATTGCCTCCCTCGACGACCAGCCATTGACCTCCCCACGCCCGACCCCCCAACGCCCTGCAATCTGAATCCGTCCCCTTCGCCAATCGCGCCGTGTTGCACCTGTCGCGTCGTCGCCGTCGCTGGTTGTTGGAGACCGGAGCTGTAGTTGTATATAACTGCGCGACGCAGCGCGGCCAGCGCAAGCCCAGCGTCCTTCTCCTGAACGCACCGTACACCGTCCACCAACAAACACCACACGGACACTGGTTGAACCGCCCATCATGCCCGGTAAGCCCTGGTTCCCTTGATTCTGGCACCTTTGTGGTTCTACAACTCGCGCCTGAGCCCCCGACCTCATCTCTCTGCAACCTCCACGTCCGGTTGACTCGGGTTCCGTCTCGCCCTGCTTCGGATCTGAATCTCAGCCTTGCGAAGCCACGAACCCAGCCTCGAACTCATCTGCACCTACGCACTCCCCTCTCTCCCTTGCATCACCCATCACCCGCTCTCCTTCGTCTCCTCAACCTACGTACTCGCTTTTGCGCCATTGTCCATCCAACCCAATCCATCCACCCAACGTCCCCATTCTTCACTCCCTCCGCGATGCCCATTACTCTGAAGCGGAAAGCCCCCGAAGCTGACCTCTCTCCTCGTCCCTCATCAGCTATCCCATCGACCCTCCCGCCCTCCGTCGAGGAGGCCTACCGACGGAAGTGCGTCCAGCTCAAGAACCGCACCAACGAGGTCGAAGACGCCAACGATGCCGCCCGCCTGCGCCTCGCGCGCATCAAGCGCCAGGTCGAGAAGCTCAGGATAGAGCGCGCTTTCCTGCTCGAACAACTCGCCAAGCGGACCAGCACCAACGTGGAAGACTCTGACGGCAGCCCCAGCCCGCCCCCTACGGTACGGATACCTCTCTTTTCCTCCATCTCTCTTCCTTGCCTTCAGAATTGCACGTCTGCCGGCGAACGCATTCATCCCCTTTCTCACCCTGTTTCAATGTTGATACTTGTGTCCTCCTGGAATAGGACCTCGCCAGTTTAGCTGAGTTGATGGTTAACCCCCGGAAGCCCAAGGATAAGCCACTGCGCACCAAGCGAGGCCATCGCAAGTCCATGGCCGTCGACGTCGATGCCAAGGCCACCGCCGGCTCCTTCACTACCAACCAAGCCCAGTCGCCCAACTCCGAGACTGCCTCCCACCCCGCCGATAGCCAAGCCAAGGATGCTCGCTCCAACGGCGTATCTGGGTCCTCTAAGAAGCCCGCCGATGCCTTTGAAATATACTGCGACGAGAACCGCCCCGCTCTCGAAGCTAAGAAGAACGAGGGTGATGACGACGACCTGGATGTCGAGGATGAGCTATCTCGCAGCTGGAAGGAGCTCCCCGGTTCTGAAAAAGAGGAATTCCAAACCAAGTTCGAGCAAGCGATAACCAAGGAGGCTGAGAGTGAGAAGCTATCTGCCTCAAAGGAGGATAAAGAGGAAAACGACGACAAGGAGGTCAACGATGACAAGGATGATGGAAACGACAAAGAGGAGAAGGAAGACAAGGAGGATGAGGAGAACGATGAAGACAAGAACGAGAAGCCCGACGAGGCAAAGAAGGTCCAGGCCCAGGATGAGGACGTCGAGATGGGCAACTACGACGACACCGAGGATCAGGACACCCAAGCGGGTGACAAGGCCGACGAGTGAGCTACGCCCAAACCAGGGCTTTTCAGGGAGGCGTTCTCGGTGGGATAATGGTTCATCTGTCACATTAATGGCTCGTCTAGAGAGTCTTTTAGGCTTCACATGTGGAATTGGTCCTTGCCAACTTGCGCCATCTAGAGAAAGAAGGGAAGCACAAGAAAACACCCCGTCGCAAATCATGTTCAGGTCTGCCGCGAAGCACTTCTATCTTATATTGTATATTTACACTGGCGCTCTGGATTGTAAGTGTGCGTGATGGCCCGTTGGTCCAAGTTTAAAAAAAAAAAAAGACAAATTACACGCAATTCCCAAAGCCACCTCTCCCGCGCCTCCTGAACAGGATAACCAGACAAAGAAACGCCGTTGCGCTGCTGGTCTACTCCCCCATGTACAAATCCACGACGATGTTTACCGCGGCAACCAGGATTTCTGCAGCAATGAGAACGATGACTATGTGTCGTTGGTCAGTATCTGCAGTAGCTGATGCCAACATCCTAGCGGGGGTAACTCACCAATCCACTCCAGCTTCTCGTCGTGCCCGTGACTCAATTCGCCCTTGAGCACCGCGAGCAGATCGGCGATGACGTCGAGGCGCTCGGTCAGGAGACCTACGCGCTGGTCCATCTCGAGGTAGCTTCTGACCGCCTGGTAGACGGGTTCCAACTGGGGCTCGACCCAGAACAGTTCCGGGGTGTCCAGGACGGAGCCATTCAGGTGGATGTTGATGCGGAGGATGAACAGCTCGCCGATCTGCATGTTGATCTGGGAGCGGCGCAGCGCGATCTTGCCGGTCAAAGCGATCTGGGTGGGGATGTCCTTGCAAGTCTCGACGGTTGAGGCAATCAGCTCTTCGAAGAGTGAAGTCTAGTAAAACTGTCAGTATCATTTGGCGTAGCAGGCCCGCGGCTTACTAACCTTGACACTCTGCGCCAGTGCGTGGGAAATTGCCAGCTTGGTCATGTAGTTGTTCTTGTCACGTAGCGTGATAAAGTCGTTGTAGATCCGAGCCTGGTACTCTCTTGTGTAATAAAAGTTGAACAGCTCCGTCTCAACATCGTCGGGTGCGAGCTTCTCCGTTTCGAATTTGGAAATCTCTTTGAGGAACTTGGCTTCCTGCGACTCCGTCATGCCCCAGATCACCACAACTCCGTAGTCAAATAGGAAAACCTCGGGGGTGTGAATCTGGGTGTCAAAATCGGGGTTGGTATCTGCAATGGCGCTCTCGTTGTCTAGGTCTGACGTCAGGGTGTCTTCGCGGGACAGGTGGCCTATGTCTCTGTCGGCATGGCCATTGTAGCTATTATACCCGTTTCCGGACTCGGAGCCATCCTGGTGGAGGTCTATCAGGTCGTCTCTGCTGTGCCCTCCGTCAATGGCTTCTCCTCCAGTGGAGTGTCGTCGCTCGTAGTTCTGGACGGGATCCGAGCGGCTTCGGGCGCTCTTGGAGTAGTTGTAAGGTGTGTATATGCACTCGTCGATGAGCTTTGGGACTGCGCCCCTCGACTTCCCTCTCCCCTTGAGGAAGCGCATCAGGCCGTCCATCTCGTATCGATTGGCGGTACAGTAGGCCGTTACACGGGGTAGCCGCTTGCGGTCAGCCTTGCCCAATCGCGCGGCATCTCTGCGGGCCATGGGATCTTTGATGCGCGTGTACTGGGAGTAGACATCCCTCCCACTCTCCTCGTCCTCTATCTCCCCGTCTATATCAGTGTTCGGCAGGAGCTTCAGCTTCTCCGTCTTCTTTGTGCTTCGCTGGGGGCCGAGCTTGGGTCCGAGGCCCAGTTGCGCGACGGCGGGCACCGCGCTCTGGCTGTTCCGCCGCCGGAGTTTGTTATTGAGGGCGGCGAGCATGGGAGGGGCAGCGGCGGCGCTGGCCGAGCTGGCGGAGACGGGCGCATGGTGATGGTGGTGTTGAGGGCTTCGAGATGGCAATTGCTGTTGGATGGGTTCGATGGTGCGGGTCACGGGGTTGTCACTGAATGTGACGGTGCGGTTTCCCTTGGGACGAGTCGCAGCGGTGGGCAGAAGAGGCGTGGCCTCGCTGGCTGTCGCGTCGGGCGCAGTGGTGGTTGTGGTGGTGGTGTGAGGCTCCATTTTGGTTTGGGTCGGCAGCGCTCGGCGAGAGCAGAGAAGAGGGAGGTGAGCGGAGAGAGGATGTAAATGGACGGTGAGAATCGAGGCCAGCCAACAAGCCGCATGCGAGAATCAAAGGATGAAGTGCATATCCAGGTTCGAGAGGGACGTGTTTCTGGCTACAATGTCGACGTTGAGATGGTGACGAAAGTAGCAAAGCGGCATGGACCCGGATCGAGTGAAGAGCCTTTTGGGAGACGAGTCGAATCCAATGACTGGTGATGACGTTCTGCCCACAGCGCCCGGGAAGGTTTTTGTCGACCTGATCAGTGATGGGCCACCGCAGACCCACTAAGGAGAGCTATTGCGGGGACGTTTCTAAGTGGGGCAAGCCACTAGAGCAGCCTCTACTCAGTCAATTGCTAGGATCTGGGGAGCTCACTAACGGGATTCTCAGGGGCACGGAATTAAACAACGCCCTGCTACCTTATTCACGAGGATAAAAACGATGAGCATGTTCATAATTAAGCAAAGAAGAAAATGAGTCTGTCGGTACTCTTTCTCACACATTTCGCAAACGAATTGCCCTTGCGTCACCGTGTTGGCTGGGTTCGCTACCTCTCTACTGTCACATGTCCCAACCTGCGTCTCACACATCCCGCTTAAGCGTCCAAAAGCTTGACCTCGAACTTGAGACCAGCCTTGTCGAGTCGGTCAAGCAAGCCCTGCCCCAAACACGCAGGCGTATAGATTCCTCCGTCCAGTTGATTGTCGTCCTCGAGAATCGTGACCGCGGTTTCGGCAAGCAACATCCCCGTCACTGGGCGTTGTTAGCTAGTTCCCAATGGTATCCGTCCATCCACCACCACATGCGCATTGCAACTCACAGTAGTACATGCCACCTCGGTGAATAGTCCTGCAGTAAGCAATCTTGCCACCAGCTTTCTCGGAATCAGGATAGGCAACTCCCCGGTACTCGATCTCCTCCCTTTCTGTATCCTCCCTCTTTGCGCCCTCGCCAGGTTGGAAGACACGACGCTTGAGAAGGGCTCTGACCGGGGGGATGAGAGCGAGGAGCGCCATGCCTACTATTAGCATCCAATGAAGGAACACTCCGCTGAGCCAGTTTCGAGTCTTGAGATACTCTCCCCAGGTGAACCGAGGGCCATAAAACTGGTCCTTCCTAGACGGCGTTTCCGAAAGGAGGCCCCAAGTCCTCTCAACGACGGCAATGTCAGTTGACCCCATGGGAGACGTCGTCAACATGCCCAGGTTGGGAATGGTGCGCACGCCCAGGATTTTCTCGAAGATGGAATCCTTAGGCCGCGACGGTTCTGCGTGAGAGATGGGAGATTGAGCGTATGGGCTGCTGGCCGCCCTAACTTCCTCAATGGAGAATACATCGAAGAGGCCCAACGCGGTGGCAAGTGAGCCTCCGGATGGCGTCGAGCTATGTTTGATCAGCCAGGTTCTCGCTGAAACCGTGGTTCAAACGAACCTGATGTTATGAAGGGAAAGCTTCACGTCCTTGGTCTGGACGCCCAGCTCGGTGCGTATGAGCTTGGCCAAGGCCCAGGTAGTGAGGTCCGGTGGCGACGACTCGACACCAGCCTGAGGAAACAGGGTTGCGCCGCTCTCCTTCGCCGTTTTCTCATACTTCTTGATCATCTTGTGGACCCAAGCAGCCTCACCGGTCACGTCGACGTAGTGTGTTCCATTCTCGGCGCAGGCCTTGAAGGCATGCTCGCCGTAGACGGCATAGGGACCAACCGTAGTCAGGAGCACGCAAGTCTTCTTTGCCAGGGCACTCAAGTCCTCGGCATTGAGGTTGGCAACCTCAATTTCTGTGCTGCGTCAGTTCCTGCAAGCAATCTGTCCACTCTCAAGTCTCAAAAACGGGACACGTTCAGTAGCATCGTGACATACCTGGAGCGATCCGATCAGAATTCAATCGCTTGCACTCATCTACAACAGCCTGAAGCTTCGACTCGGAGCGACCTGCTACCGCCCATTTCAAATCGGTAGGGAGGCTTTTGGTGATGTACTCCGCAGTCAACTTGCCGGTGTAGCCTCATGAGATCGTCAGTATCCCTGTCTATTGGGCAATTCTACCTCTTGCTCACCAGTAGCTCCGAAAACAACGATATCGTACTGCCGGCCATGCTCTTTGATGAGTGGCATAATGGCGGTGGCGCAGAAAGCAGAAAGGATTCACACTTAACAGAGCTTGAAGGGAAAGAAACAGATGGCGGGTAGAAATGGGGGAATGGACGAAATGCCAAATGCGATACCTGGCCAGCTTTTACACCATTCTCGCCTCATAAACCTGGTCGGTCGTGGCGGTCGTGCAACAAAACGGCCCACCTAGACTGCGGGAGCAGGGGCCGCGGATTCGCGATTTAGCTGCATCAGCATCTTATCTGAATTTGTCTTCCAGCAGGATTCGCGGACGATAGCTGAGAGCTCTGATGGACAGGACAGGACTAAATATTCATGAATATCTTCTGGTCTACAAAAATGTTTACAGATGGACGTTTTATGTCATGCATATCTAGGTATTTAAGCGGTCGCACACTGCAATGCTTTCACTCACCATGAAGCGAGTCTGTTTTGAGTCCCTGATGCCGTCGTACCTGTGCGAAATTCCCTTGCTATCGAGATCGAGGCAGTAAGGAACATGATTCAGGTTCGTGGAAATCTGACGGGGACACGAGTAGGAGCCTCCATCTGGGTGCCAAGACATCCTCTACAGTTTTACCGAGGTTTTTCCCCCTTTCACAAAAAAATCCCATTGTCGAGCAAATCTAGGTGTGGGTCCATTTCGCTTCCCCTCACGTGCTTGCCCTAAGGAAAATCACAACTCCCAACTTTCTTGACATTTTGGTGCCGTCAGCCTCCGGACCAACTACACCTGCCCTCGTGCATCTTCTCGTCTTCACCCTCCCCAAGACGTCCCACACATAATCCTCCAAGATGACCAAGCGAACGAAGAAGGTCGGCGTGACGTGCGTATCCCCCCGTCTCAATTGATCTTGCCATCAGGAAAATGCTAACCTTGCTTCCAGCGGTAAATATGGTGTTCGGTAAGTCTCACGAAGCTCATCGCCGACAGCCCCTCGAGAACGACTTTGGCTCTGCGCCCCGGATTCTGCCACGACCTACACTGCTGTCCGGGGCATATGAAGAGGGGGCAGCATCTCCCAGGGAGAGGCAACTCCGGGCGCTATTGTACAGTCGTGGCGAATCTCGACAACCAAGCCAACAGCAACCAACTCGGGTCCGGCACCAATCCTAAGGGAACACACAACTGACCAGACTGCTCTCCAGTTACGGTGCCTCCCTGCGAAAGCAGGTGAAGAAGATGGAAATCACCCAGCACGCCAAGTACACCTGCACCTTCTGCGGCAAGACCACCGTCCGACGAAACGCCACTGGCATCTGGGACTGCCGATCTTGCAAGCGCACCGTCGCTGGTGGTGCCTACACCGTCTCGTGCGTCACTCCTCGATTCAGGCCGACCCGATTCCAACAACAGAGCTAACCGTGTCACAGTACCCCCGCTGCCGCCGCCATGCGGTCGACCCTGCGACGACTGAGGGAGATTGCTGAGGTTTAAAGGAGTGGACTTTCGCGGAGGAAGTTACGGCTTTTGCTTTTCGGTCTGGTGTAAGGGGGGACATGGATTTCGTGCCTACACTACGAGTTGACGAACTGGACGTCAGCACCCGATCTTCGGTCATAGAGGCTGGTCGATTAGCAATGGAAAAAATATTGCATGGTCTCGGACCCTTCAACATGAAGACGCGGAATTTTTCAGGCCTCCGCCAGAACGTGATTATCCGTTGAACGAGCGCCGGTATCTTGGTCTCCTGGGCAAAAGGTTAGTCTCGTCAAGGATGCGCCTCCCGCTTCTGAGAACTTGACAGGGAACTTAACGATTTCTTTGGCGCCGGATATGTCGACAAACTCGACCTCGTAGATCAGCCACAGGGAGAGTGATATAGGACGGTACCTTTTTTTTTTTTTTCAAGTGGTAGGATGAGCGGTGGGGTCATGTTCCCCGTTGAGATGCCAGAGTTGCGAAACCGCAAGTGCGCATGTCTGATAACGCGATGTCGTTGACAGGTTGAGAGGGCGAGTGACGCTGGTCAACCAAGCTTCATCCCTCCCGAGCATAGCGTAGTGGAGTTCCTGCGCGCGCATGGAACAACTCATCGTCGGCTCAGGCAGTGAGTGTCTCACTGTCGCAGCAAGCTCACCCGAGACGTGACGATTTTCGCCGACACCCAACCACCACATAAATAACAAAACAAAACAAAACAACTCAAGCAAAACATAAACGCGTCTCCGTCTTTCTCGTCAGCATTTGCCGAGAATTACGATGCGCTCAGCGGGCCACGTCGGCAGAGGAGGGGGGCTCGCCGGTCCGCCTATTACCAGGCGGGTTGGGCGCTGACCCCATATGTCCAGGGTGCCATCAAGACTGGGATGGATCGGGACGGGCGAGGCCGACCCACGGGTCACGGGCAGGCGCACGATTCCATGAAAGCGTGAGCGATGATGTGCAGCGAGAGGGTTCGCAGACCGAAAAAAGGAGAGGCAGTCGATGTGACCAGGCAGAGTCCATCGACGTGCGGCGTGCGTGACTCGATTAACGCAGGTGGTCGGTTTAGACAGGCGAGCTTATAGGCAGACTAGGTATCTTTCGAGAACTAGACTACCAGGTACGTGAAGCCAGGAGACCCAGAAAGGGCCCCTGGGGGTGGGATGGAACGGAGACTGTTAGCCAGCCATGGCCCATTGGAGAGAGAGGAGGCCAAAGGGCAAACCGGCCAGAGCCATCACGCGGCCACATGGTCCGGCGGGCAAGTCGGAGCCAAGGCACATAGGACGCGATAGAGGCAACCTCTCCACCACCCAACTTAGTCGGGAGGAATGGAGGATATTGCAGGAGACTGATAGCCAGCCTCCCTGGCGCGTCCCTTGGGCTCAACTGGGAGGTTTCGGTTTAAACGGAGTATAATCTTCGACGTGGATATTTAGTTGATGGCAGACTTTGGTGATGCACATGCGGGCTCCCTCAATATCCATGTCCCCATGCCCCATGCCCGTGCTCATGCTCGAGCGCTCGCGGCTCGACACACCGAAATGTCAGAACGGTGGTGGTGCCAGCCAGGTACCTACCGCCTACCAGCTGCGCCCCCAAAAGGCCTACAGTATAAGCCTCTGGTGCTTCTCCGTAAGGAGGTAATGCACAGGAGCAAGGCTGGGGAGGAAAGATGTGGAGTGCCCTGTTCTTAGACACGGACCGAACGTTCTGTAAGGTAAGGTAAGGTTACTATGCTTCGCAGGTTGTCAGCTGGGAGCCAATTGCCCGCTAAGAGAGGGGGCCTTGCTGAAGGGTAGAACTGAGAGCAGTGAGTTGAAAGTTTCTGGCCCAGCAGTTGCTACGTGGTAAGTTAGGTAGACTATTGGACAGCCCAGGCTGGTCACACATTCATCCCTTGACGTTAGTTATCCCATCCGTCCAGGTCCGGTCCTGCCCTGTCCCCAACCGGAGCGAGGAGGCACAGTGCAGCACAGCACAGCGCAGTGCATGTAAGGTAGTGCAGTGCAGTTAGTGCCTAGTACAGGCCTCAGATACCTTGGCTGGACAGCTCTAAGCACAGTCCACCAGGGCTCCCGCCTCCGTCATCCGTCCATCCATCCATCCATCCAATCCAACCCATTCTCTCATTCTTATTCTTCTCTCTATTCCTATTCCTACTTCGACTCTTAAATATTTCTACTCTTGCTCCCATCTTCATTCTTCACGGCTAAACAACTCGCGTCCTGCCCCTTTGCACCTTCTGCTTTTTGCCTTGTCCCCTGGCCACGTACGTACATTGGGTACCAGCCACCTACCTTCCCGAAGCACGTCTCGGACTCTCGGTTGAGTCCCCTTCAGAAGACACCGACGAGACCTGGCCTAAGTCGTCCAAGCAGGGCGCTCTTAAAAGCCGAGACTTTTTATTCTTCAGGTTTTTTTTTTTGGCCCACTACTCCTCATCCTCGTCATTCTCCCCTCACTTCTTAAATCCCCCTTCTCATTCCGCTTGTCATCTCTCTCCTTGCGAGTTTCAGTCTCCGAATAAAGTTGCCGCCTCCTCTCTCGCCAAAGGGGAACGACACGGGCCGGCGCACCCCTCGACACCTGGCTGGCCACCCACCCACACAAGCCATCCTACCAACTGAACCAGCCAGGATCGCCACTCGGTGCCTGCTGTTAGTGGTTCCAACCATCTGCGCGTAAGGTAGGGGGACAAAGAGCGTGAATCCCTCCATCGGGAAGAAAAAAAAAGGCAAAAGAAAAACACTGAGTACGTATATGAAACCACCAAGCAAACCTATCGTGCATGATCAGACCCGCGAGGCCAAGACCAAACCCTTCCCTCTGCAGAGATTGGCTGGTGACTCGCTGAGCTGGGCCTCACGGATGGGTCTCATGAGGGCACTAGCCAGCCAGCAAAAGGCAGGCAGTCTTCAAAGACAAAGCCCAAAAAGACAACCTCAGTCATCCAAAGTATCCATCCAACCAGCCCGCACCAGCAGCAGGAAGGGTCATTGCAACTGCCCCCTCCATCTCCGGTCTCCGAGGCACCTGATTGGCCCCACCCAGGTCCCCTAACACGCGCGAAAACCGCCTCTGAAGCCCGCTGCTCAACTCTTTCTCTTTCAATTCCCAGCAGGCTCTCCCAGGCGTCTTGTACCAGAACCATCCACTAATACATCACCACCCAAAGCCAGACTCTTTAGCCCCCCCCCCCCCCAAAAACTCATCCCGCCCCAGAACCATCACTGTCGACCGTCGACCGTCGACCGCCGCTCCCACTCCGCTCGAATCATCGAAATCCCTCCCGCCCGATTCTTTTTACATGTTTCCATCAAGAGCCAGTCTGCATTATCGAATTCGAGATCATGTCTGAACCGGAGCAGTGCATTATATGCCTAGATCCTCTGCCCCTGCCTCGTCCAACGTCTCTCGACGCTGGCCACGGTGGTGGTAGTAGTGGTACCGGTGGTGGTGTTGGTGGTGTTGTTGACGCCGTCCCGGTACCCGCCGCTACCGCCCCCAAGGCTGTCCAAGTCAAAGTCGAAGGGGACGTCGACATCAACGTTGACAACGGCAACGGTAACAGCAACGGCAACGGCAACGACGACTCCAGCTACCTCAATATTGTTGCCGCCCTCGACGGGTGCAACCACGTCATCCACGACGCCTGCATTCGCTCCTGGGCTCAAAAAACCAACACCTGTCCCATTTGCCGCAACCCCTTCCACTCGGTGCGCGTCTACAACGGTGTCGATGGTATGTTGCCTTGTCCTTGCCGCCATGCATGTGTCCACCCGCTGACTTATTGTTTTCTCCATGCAGGCTCCAAAATCTGCGAGTACAACGTTCAAGACAAGAAACAGGTCGCCGAGTTCGACGTCCAGCAGTGGCTAGGCGACAATCCCGAGGAAGAGGAGGAACAAGGCAACCCATGCCCCGTCTGCAACTCCGCCGAGCGTGAAGATGTCCTCCTCCTGTGCGATAGCTGCGATGCCGCATACCACACGCACTGCGTTGGCCTCGAGTGCATCCCGGATGGCGACTGGTACTGCATGGAGTGCTCCCATCTATTCCAGCTCGTCGACGATCCAGCGACGGCCGAATCTGGCGAGCGTTCTCCACGTCCACAGGGTGTCCGACGCCCGAACCCCCGAAATGTCCGAGGATACCACGTCCGGACACGGGAGCGTCTTAGGAGGGCTCGTCGTCAAGCCCGCAACGTCGAGTGGCAAGGTGCCTGGGGCCAGTTCTCGGGGCGCTTCTACGAGATGAGTGAACTGGACCTGGACAACCACGACAACGAAGACGAAGACCTCGAGCAATTTCGCCAGTTCCAAGAACTCGGCCGACGGGAACTCGATCGATGGCAGCAGCGAATGGAGATTGCTCAGCGTCTGGGCGCTCGCGATGCCTTTGTGAACAATATCCCCCAGGCCATCAGCGACCGCCTGCAGTCAGTGCCGGAGCCGGTCGAGGAGACTCGCGACGAGAGGCGGGCCTGGGGTGCCCTCGATCGTGCTCGCGAGGTCGATGAACCCGCCCCAAGCACCAACACGAGAAAGCGCAAGGTGCGCTCCGTCACCGCATCGCCCAGGGAACCTGTTGTCCAAGAGCCGGAACGCAAGCTCAAGCGCCCACGGACTCGGCGATTGCCAACTCAGGTCGGCGAGGCCTCAAGCTCAATGTCCTCCCCCGCCACGGTCGCTGCTGCCGCTGGCTCCGCTGGCTCCGCTGCCTCTGCCTCTGCCTCTACCGGGCCTTTGGCCATTCGAGCAACCAATGGAACCTCGTTGAGCGACAGTGTCGCCGGCCGAAACAACGCCGATCCCCCTCTCGTTTCCTCTCTTCTCAAAGAGCTTGAGCCACATGCCATGTCGGATGACGAGACGTCGGTAACGGTTGTAGGATGGCGATACCCGCCAGAAGCATCGTCGCCGGCCCTCTCTCCAGCCCTTTCTCCGTCTCCATCTGCTCGCAGCAGCCCGCGGGCCCTCTCGCTTACACCACCCCCACTACCCAGCGTGGGTGGCCGACCGAACTCTCCACCCTTATCTCTCAGCACCCATATCCAGCCTATATATCCTCCAGCGAACTACTCCCCTAACCGGAAGAACCATGATCACAGCGATTCGGAATCGCGACCTTCCAGATCAGAGGGCCGACCAAGCTCTCCACCCCTGTCCCTCAGCACAAATATCCAACCCAGGTACCCCCCTGCGAACTATTCCCCTACCAGGAAGAGCAAAGATCACGGCGATTCGGAATCGTGGCCAAGCAGACCAGAGGGTCGACCTCTGGAGCTGCGCCAACCCCGTCCACGACGACCCCACCAAGTGCCGGCTCACTCAGACGACCAACATTCTCCGACAAGGTGGACCATGTCACAGGAAGAGAAGAGGAGCATCAACGACATTGTCAAAATTGCTCTGAGACCGCACTGGCGGGCTCAGAAATTGACGACAGAGCAGTATGCCACCATCAACCGAGATATTTCGAGAAAGCTGTACGACGAGGTGAAGGACGCGATTTCGCTGAACGGAGATGCGCGCCGGTCATGGGAGAAGCGGGCAACCAAGGAGGTAGCCCAGGCCGTCGAAGAGCTTCAGGCTTGATTAATCACACAAAGACGAGAGCGAACGGGAGGTGTTTTATCAGGCGTTTTCAGGCATTATTGGGCGGGCCATGTGGTTGATACCCAGCATCATTTGACACGGTGAACATGATTGTTAGCTTTGGGAGCGACGTGTCGCGCAGGAGTCGGATCGGGATTGCAAGATCAGGTGTGATCATGTTGTTATAGGCCCCAGTTGATTGGCTCCAATGTGTAGGTAGTTTTTTGTCTAAATATCGTCTCTCGTAGGCGTGTGAGGCCTAGGGTTTAGGAAATCAAAGACGGCGCAGCTTCAGCGTTGGTTGCAGTAGCCTCGGGCACTCGTGCATTTAGTGATAAGACGGGGCGCCTGACAAGAATCTTTAGCCGGTGGTCCAGGGTATGACGGAGAGTTACCAGTGAGAGTTCCCATGGGTCACGGGGTTGAATGGCGGCCAGACGATATTCAGCCGGCCGCCACAAGAGGTCAAAAGCCCGAACCCCAGACGGCATTGCGAAGGCTGTTTGGTACGAGGTAATCACGGTTGCGCCGTGGAAACGAGCAACTCCTAAGGAGGCACGCTGACTTTCAACCAAAATATGGTTTGGTCGCTTTAATGTCCGCGAAGCGGCCAGGCCGGGGTGTCCCTCAAAACAGAGGGTTCACAATATTTAGGAGATGTCAGCAGTATCTATCTAACAGAACCCGGTAGGAAGAGAAAGGAATTCCTTCTGCAGGTCCCGCTAGCGAAAAAGACTGCGTTGAAGTTCTCTCTCGGCACGCGTAAATGGTCAGGACATTCTGGAGGTGGAATGGGTCTTGACGATAAGGAAATGGTGCCTTGAGGAGAAGAAGAAGAAAGGAAGAGAGAAGTGATGGAAGGGAAAAGCAGTTTTGTTGTGGTATGGGGTTTGATGTGGATCTTATTGCCTGAGGCATGAAGAAGCTCTGCTGTGGGCGGAACGGAGCTGAGATGCTGTGCCTTAGGTAAGCCTGGACCACTTGTAGCAACCGCGCCCCACCATGAGGAGCCCGTGTGCAGTACGTACCTCTCCAGCTCTCCCAATCCAATCACAGGCCAGATGGAAAAAAAGTCTCCATCTCGAACTCGAAAGCCGCGGGAGGATCCTGAACATCACGGCTTTTCTTAGGCTACTCGCACCACGTCCTCCAGAGCCAACCACGGGAGACCGCCACAATGACAGCCTCAAGTAGAGGCGGACGCGCCTTGCGGGCCGTTCTTTCGAGTGAGTGACGACCCCGGCGACCTTCAATTGGCCGCTCCGGCCATTGAGGGGATGCATAGGTTTTGTGTGTGTGTGCCATAAACTGACCGTTCCCGTCTTTTTGCAGCTTCGCCCAATCTCTGCGCCCGATGCGCCTCCTCCGCTGTCACCTCTTCTCCCTTTTCAAGAACCCCCTCCCGTCTCTACTCCGATGCTGCCCCCGTGGCGGCCACCAGCTCCGAAGTCGCGCGCCCTCCGCCTCCGCCGCCGCCGCCGTACGACGTCCGCTCCGGCATGATCCTGACCCGGCCGCCGCTGGTGACGCGTGAGCTGCACCCCTTTGAGAACTCCTTCTTCTTCTACCAGAAGCGCCTGGAGGAGCGGCTCAACACGCCCTTCATCACGGACATCTACTACAAGCCCGACACGGCCCGCCGCCTCGACTGGAACATCAAGGTCCAGGACCGCCAGGGCACCGTTGCCAAGGAGCTGGGCGTCTACAACGGCAAGAGCTCCAAAGCCTGGGACGACGAGCTCCGCGTCGGCGACGAGCTCAGCAGCCAGGAGAGCATCGTCAAGGCCCTGCTCAAGGACGCCGAGGCCCGCGTCAGCGACGACGCCGAGGTCATTGGCGCCGCCGATATCGTCCCCGTCGACCCCCCCGTCAGCCGCGTCACCGAGGCCGACAAGAAGGGCGATGTACGCAGGCTGGACCGTCAGCTTGACCGGACGCTGTACCTGGTGGTCAAGAGCGAGGAGGGATGGGTCTTCCCTGCCGACGTCATCCCCAAGGACCAGAACCTGCACGAGGTGAGTTTAAGATACCCACCTTTAGGGGCTTCGACGCCAGTGCAACTGCTAACATGGCGATAGTCTGCCAAGCGAACTCTGGACGAGGCCGCCGGTGTCAACATGAACACCTGGGTCGTAGGCCGTGTGCCCGTCGCGCACGTCGTCACCCAGCCCGTCGTCAAGGACGGCACTGTGGAAAAGAAAGGCCAAAAGACCTTTTTTCTCAAGGGTCGAATCATGGCCGGCCAGGCCGACCTCAAGGATAATCGCTTCGGCTACACCGACTTCAAGTGGTTGACCCGTGAGGAGCTCGAGAAAGAGCTATCTCCTGAGTACTTCCGTGGAGTCCGCAACATGATGGCAGACAGGTAGAAAACTTGAAGCAGCGGTTAGGTGCTGCGTGTACAATTACTATGTATACTTGCTGTACAGAAATTCCAAGGCCCCTACGGGCCCAGTTCCTCCATTCGTGACGATGCTATTTTCTTCACTCCGTCTAATCTGATTCTCCAGCCAACGTCTCCAAGTATTTGGCGATACGTACTTGGGCTTCATCGACCTCGTGCTCCATCGCGCGAACCCTGCCTCGGACAAGGTCTTCATCCTCATCCAGCCAGGCCTGCTGGCACATTATCGCATACATATGCAGCTGGTCTGCGTGCGTGTGCACTTCCTCGACGAACTGCTCGCAGGGTTGGGTGCTATAGAAAGGACTTCTTTGGCTCTGGGAAACTGTCCCCGTATTCGGCGGCGACGGCTCGTCCTCTGGCGGGTGCCACGGCTCGATGTCACCAGGAGTTGAATAGGTGACTTCATTGTCGTCGTCAACATGGAGGACGCCAAGGCGACCGATATGGATCCGGTTGAGCAGGTCTCTCCAGTACTCCGAGAAGTTTGGGATGCTGATGTCTTCTCCCCTCAGAGCTCTATCCATCCTTGAGAACAAGTAGACGTTGCCGATGTTATAGAGTGGTCGCGGATGGTGTAGACTGAAATTGGGCTGTCTCGACATTTGCCATCTATAAGATTGCCATCGTTTGCACTGGGTCTTGAGGAAGACCATGGCCGTCATGTAACCTGTACTTTGTCAATTTCTGCACATACTTCCAATGGGCCACGTACTTGCAAGGCCAGCCTCGTGTAGATCAGCATTGGCTAGATCGACAACGGAGGCTTCTTCACAAAGGGTGTACCCCATGCCGGGGACTGTGTCAACGCTGGGAAACCACTGGTCTTCAAGTTCCTCGTACGCAACGTCGATGTCGCAATTCAGAACCGAGAAATCGCCAAACCCAGTGAGCATCCACTTGGTCTCGAGAAGCTTGGAAAAGAGGTCTTTACGAATCTGGTTCTGGAAGGTGTCGATGATCAGTGGAAGCGGCCCTACAAAGAGGGAGTAGAGGAAGCCGAGGTCAACTAGTCCGTCGTGTACCACAATCATGGGTATATGTCTATTCCTTCTCACTCTTCTGATGATTACTGCGAGCTGTTGGTTGATGGTGCCCCCTTGCCAGCGTTCCGGGACCTCTCCCAAGGAGGCCACGACATCGGCACGGGGATGCCGTAGACGAGATGGAATGCCGAATGCAACAAGTTCCTCAAGCCTGGGACCTCCAATGAGCGCCTCGAAAATCCAGAGCAAGCCTTGAATAAGTGAGAAATATCAGGTATGGCACTTTGAGCTTTGTCCTGCTTGGACAAACTCACCGAGCTGCTCCGCGATGGCCGCCTTTTTGGCTTTCGTATCCTCGGCCAAGGCCTTGACGACTATTAGATATCAGCAAAGTTGACCAGTACCTGGATCACCTACCTCAGGACTCATGTCATAATTCTCACGGGATATGATTAATCCCTAATTATCAGCTTCCCTCCAGCACCGGCATCTAGGGAATTCGCTTTGGACAAGCTGAAACGCCAGTCGAGCTGTACTTTTCGTCAGTGATCCTGGTGACGGGTCTAATATGCGAAGCCATGATTGCTGGCCCATGTCAGTCCCCCGAGAGCAGTAACGAGCTTGTAGCACCTTGAATAGCGTACCTCGGGTGAGTCCTGAGCAAGCCACTTTCTCAATTTCTCTCGAAGCCCCTCTATAAATCGGGAGTCTTTCTCGCTGAGTTCATTCAAGTCCACTGTATCAGGCCAGGTTGTTTCTGCCAACCGCAGCTTGGCGAGTCCAAACTCTCGGCGACTGAGGTAGGGAACCCCGTTGCCAAAGGCGGCAGACAGGTTGAGACCGTGGCCCTGGAGATACTGGAGCGAGCTGGGCGACAGGGACAGCCGCCGATCAAGATAACTGGACAGTGACTGCTGTTGTGGGGTATTGTTGGCGATCAACGGGTTGATGGCGATACTGTAGGTATGTGATGTGTATTTATCTGCACCACGTCAGCACGGCGAGGCAAGGCGACGCTTTGCTCCAAGAGGGTCTACGCCTACGGGAGTCCCAGTGAACGGCTGTAATTCCGAGACGGGTCACAGCAAACTTCTGTGTTGCTGATCGGAGTCTACCATAGACGTGGTCGAAGTGACTCGCGTCTTCGTCCAAGCTCAGTTCCTCTTTGATGGCGTGGTCGACCAGCTGAACGTTGATTGCCACATATGTAGCCGAGCCGAGGACGAGGAGGATGGTAGACAGGTTTTCCCAGAAATTGTCTGCGTTGATATCCATGGCGTTGCGGTGTTGGGATACTCAATGAAATGGAAATAGAGATGGGATAACTGCTAACGCATTGGTTTGTGTAAGAGATGAAACAGGAGACAGAGACGCTTCCAACCCACGAAGAGGCAGCAGTGACTCGTATAAGTATTGCAGATCCTTAGTAAGGTAAGTACTAGCAGTATATCTAAGTAGGCAGGTCCTCCAGCTTGGAAGTTCTGGACGTCACTTCCCTTGAGCTAGCGACATGACCCCCCTCAATACGGAAACTAGTATATGCCGAGGAACATCCATAAGACCCTGCCAGGCTACCACTTTACTCGCTACCTTAGACACCACCACATGAACCAACACATCGCGAATCACCTCAAGTACCAGGACGGAAAAAGAGTTCCAGGTTTCAACCATGACGCTCGTTGTTGTTACAAACAAGAATCCATCGCAGCACCGACGCAACGCGGAGCAACGTCCTCTCCATCCTACGTCTATCAGAACTGGATGGCACCTAGAAAACACATTCGTTACCGCATAAATCGTCGCAACCCTTCAACGCCATTTCTCCTTCCGCAGTGCTACGTACAACCCAGATTAGTCATCCTAGAGCCCGTCGCCGCTCGGAAGGAGCCCTAGACTGGCTTCGCTTGCCCCTCAACAAAGTCCAGTGCCACATCGGTGCTGACGCAGCTGATTGAGCTGGTTTTGCTCAGGAACGACACGCCATAGCACTTGTCCGCAACGTGGACAATCTCCGGTCGGAAGGTGGTGCAGATGAACTGCGTTCCAATCTCGTTGGAGATGGAGTCTAGGAGCGCCGCGACGGCCGTTCGGTACTGAGCATCCAGGTTGGCGTCCACCTCGTCGAAGATGACCATTGGACTACTCTCCGTCTGCTGGAGTGCAAAAATCAGGCACAAGGCACACAAACCTGTCATTGTTAGCCACTCATTCGTCAAGACATCCAAGAACCAGACTCACTCTTTTGACCACCGCTAAGCTGCTGGATCTTCTGCTGCTCATCCAGGTGCTTGGAGTTGAAGGACACGCTGATGCCGACGCCAATGTAGTTCTCGACGCTTCCTCGGGCCTCCTCATCAGACTCCTCTGGCTCTTGTCGACGGTCAGTCCGTCGTTGAATGACCAAGCGACCGTGACCAGCCGGCACTAGCTTCGCAAAGATAGTAGCGAACTCTTTTGAGACTTGCTTGAAGGTTCGCTCGATTGCTTCGTCCTTGCGACGATCCAGGTGCTCGACGAGCTCTTCAATCGAACTTTGAGAGGCATCAAGCTCCTTTCGCCGCTTCATCAGATGATCTTGCTGGTTGGTGAAGCTGTTGTACTGCTCAAACGCCTTTTTGTTGACGTGCTTGTACTTCTTCAACGCCTCGTTCACCCGCTTGAGCTTCGACGTGATCTGCAAAGGAGAATTAGCTTGCGACTCCCCCAAGGCTTTCTTACACACCACTTACCGCCTTGGCTTCCATGTTTTCGTATTTGTCAAACGCCTCCTCAGGAAGTACACCTAGGTCCCGGATGTTCTTGGCGCACTCCGCCGCTTGTGTCGTTAGGAGAGCTTTACGTCGAAGGCTCTTGTCCATCCTCTTTTGTTGCTTCTCGATTCTCGCTGAGACCTCTTGCTGTGTCTGCTCGCGCTCAGCCTTCTCTGTGTCCATCTGCTCCAGGCGAAGCTGCGCCTCGTCCATTTTGGCTTCAGTCTCTTGGAGACTGGCCTCGACTGTTTTCAGCACCTTTTGGGCCTTCTTCAACTCTCGCTGAGACTCCTTCAAGCCGCCCGCAGAAGATCCAGAGGCAGAGTTCTCGAATGCCTGGCTGTTGAGCTGGTCCAACTTCATCTGCAAGTTCTGTCGAAGATCAACTTCCAGAAGCTGTTTCCGTCTCTCAAGATCTCGGCGAGCTTTGCTGATGTCGTTCCACTGCTTCTGCAATTCTTGAGCGCTCCCACTGAGCTCCTCTAACTGCCTCTCCTCTGCGGCTGTGAGGCCCTTTTTAAAGTCAGTACCAACTTCGGCTTGATGAGCAGCGACTTCCTCCATAAACCCGTTCATATTATGTTCCACATTGTCCCGGCGCTTTATCGACGAGTCAAGATGGGTTCGTTCGTTTTCGAGATGGGCCGACTTGTTCCTTAGTTCATGCTTCAGAGGTTCAAAGCCGTCATCGGCCTGACGCAACCTCTGCTCAAGCTTCTGCACCTCGGACATCGCAGCCGTAATCTCTTGATCCTTCAGCTCTACCTGTCTGTGGAGATGTTCGGACTGGGCGATGAGATTCTCGTACTCCTCTCGCCACTTGTTGACCGATTGGACGGCTTCAAGACGTGACTTGCGAGGGTCGATGTATCCTCCCGTCATCGCGCCCCTTTTGTTGGTGGTGTCACCCTCCGCAGTGATACCATCTACACCGTGACTCCTGGCGTACTGGCCGGCCACCGTCAAATTAGGGCATACGACTACCTTGCCGAATACCTGCTGGAAAGCCTTTTCAAACCTGGAGTCGAAGGAGATCTTGCTGAGAAGCGGGACCGCATCATTTGACCTCGGAAGATTGATCTTTCGAGGACGAAGCTGAGCGAGAGGCATGAAGGTTACCCTACCGCCACGCTGCCTGAACAACGTGTCCGCAAGGTAAGTGGCCGTGTCCGCATTGTCGACAATATAGTGGAAGAGACTGCCACCAGCGATTTGTTCAACGGGGAGTCGATACGCTTCACCAACTTCGAGAAGCTCCGCTAGCGTTCCATACGCCCCTGGGATATCTCGTTCTTGCTTGAGACGTCGAATAGTGGCCAGACCGCGAGCAGTTGCTCCATCCATGGTGTGTGACAATTCCCGTTCTGAATGGTCCTTCTCTTGCCGAGCATTAGACATGACCGAGCTTAGCTTGTCAAACTCGCGTCGGACAACCTTTCGCTCGTCGTTCAATCTGTCCAAGGTGTCGCGGGCCTTGGTTGCCTCTTCCGCGAGGACGGCCCTCTCGCCGCTCCAATTACTTAACCTCGATCGCAGGTCAGTCACTTCCTGTTCGGCTTGATCAATGGATTGCTGAACCCTGGCCACCTCCTCGTCGGCATCTATCTTGTTGGCCTTCTGGGTGCTGATGGTCATATCCAGCTCATTGATCTCCTGCCTCAGCCATGCGTCTCGTTCTGCCTTGTTCTTGAACCTTGAACCTCGACTCTGTTTGGCGAATAGACGTACCCGGGTTGCCTCGACAGTGTCCAGTTGTCGTCTAATCTCTTCCTCCGTCGTCTTTCTTTGGTTGTATTCGGGCAGGATGGCAGAGAGCTCTTTTTCTTTCGTGTCGATCTCTGTCTTGACGGACTCTAGTTCAGCAGCGTGCCGTGTTCGCGCCTGTTCCTGGGCAGACTGCCCTTCTTTCAAGCTCTTGGCTTTCATCTCTATCTTAGCTAGGCTCTTGGCACCGTCGCGGCGGTCTTCTTCCAGTTGTCTTCGGTCAATCTGTAGAAGTTCCATCTCCCTCTGAAGTTTGTGAATTTGGGCATCGAGTCTAGAGATGGCCTTCTCGCCGTCGAGGAACTCTTGTCGGCTAGTATCAGATGAATCGAGACCGTCCTGGCGGGCATTATCGAGATCTTCGAGGGCAGACTGGACGGTGACCTGCTCGCGGTGATGATAGGCGTACTCGAGGCATCGCCTCTCTCGGTCCTTGTCCTGGAAGCCTCGCAGCTCTTCCTTCTCCTCCTCCAGCTCGCTCAGTCTTTCCTTGATGTATTCCAGCAGCTCGTCGATCTTCTCTCGCTTGTTGTTGGTCTCGTTCATGATCTTGAGCGACTCAGCACGACGCTGTTCGTAGACCTGGGTTCCGGCCACCTCCTTCAGCAGGTTCAATCTTTCAGACTCCTTCATGTTGGTCAAGGCGGTGACTCGGCCCTGGGGCACGATGTAGTAGGGGTTTGATCGCGAAAAACCCGCCGCTTCGAGGAGGTTCATAACATCGGTCTTGGTGACGACTTTGCGATCGACGGAATACTCGTCCTTCTTGAGGCCAATGGTACGGCGCAGGACAAGTTCCTTGTTTCCAGTGAGGAATCGATCATCGCTATTGTCGAAGATGATCTCGACGTAGGCGGACATGACGGCGGAACCGGAGCCCTCGTGAAGAAGGCCCTGGCGCTCTTCGCGACTCATTTGGGTATAGGCATCGCTGAGGACGAAGCGGATGGCCGCGAAGAAGTTGCTCTTTCCGGAGCCATTGCGACCGACGATGACATTGGTCTTGGGGGAGAAAGGTTCGATGACGGTCTGTTCCTTGTAGCTGCGAGGGGTGTCAGCGACGGGAATGCGCACGCGAGGGGTGAAGCGGGAGAGGCATCACGACTCGGACGGCGCCATACCTCTTGAAGCCCTGGATGATGATCTGCTTGATATACATGATGGGCTGCGCCGGCGCTTGTTGCGCAACATGCGAGGATCAGAGAGGTTGTCTGCGAACCTAGCACAGTCCCGGCTCTGACTGTGAATTTTTTTGGCGCTTGGGGTTGCGAGCTGATGCGATTCGACGCGTCAACTCTGGCCGCCGCGATTTACGAGTGGGCTTTCGCGTTACCGAGCGGTTGCGACGTGGATCACTGCCTTGGAAATCAGGCACAAACTTCCGACCTCTGACGCTTTGTCCTGAGGCTGGAGTCTTTTCGGTGTGGCCCGTGCCCGTGCTCGGCCGTACATAGTAGAAAGCTTGGCCGCGATGATGAACCCCTGCTGGCGATCAGAGTGTAGGAGTGTCTGCGAGATTGTTTGGCAGCCATGAAGATTCAACGCTGTCCTTTTTAAGCTAAGAAGCAGGCGGCTCACAAGAATTGGACTTCAGTCACTACGTACACCGTACGCGGGGTGGCAGACTTTATCGTTGCAGACATGGCAAAGAGAGTCACACAAAATCCTTTATCCGTACCGAACTGGTGGCGTGATACCCACCTCATATCAGGTATCGACATCGGAAGGCCGGCAGCCACTTTCGTCTTTGCGAATCAATTTGCTATTTCCGTCAAAAGAAGACAAGCCACTGCGGGATGATGTAGTCCACGGAAGTTGGGCTGAGGGGTTGATCCAGACAGCGGCTATTGCTGAGACTACGGAGGTAGACAGTGACCTCCCAGACTCTCTGAAGCATGCTACAGGGAATGGATAAGTAGGGGCACGGGGGTATTTATTTGCCCTAGGAACCCTGCGACGTGGATTCAGAAAAGATGGGGAATATGCCACGATGGCGCAGAGACAAAGGGAGCTGCGGCAATGGCGTTTTCTCCTCCCTCCCCCCCGGATTGGTGAGAGTTTCTAGTCACAGTTCACTGCGGCCGTGAAATGGCCAGAGCTGCACTATTTCGTCCTTGCATCGATCGACCTACCTCGGTATGTTCCACTTGGGAATGTGCTGAGTGAGCAATGCGGGTGAAGCGTGCCTCCTAGCCATGCCCTGGATCCCACTGGAGATCAACTTGAAAGGGCCCGTTGTGAGTCTAGAGACAACAGGGCGCCGGTTGGTCACAACGGGTGTGTGTCGCGTGAGGGAGGGCTTACCGAATCATCATGTATTTGCATGCTTGACATGTGTCGCTTCCCGAGATGGTGGGGTTGCGGTAAGGCGCCGATCTGTCAACATCACTGTCAAAATGTAGCAACCCGAGGCAGAAGACAAGGCTGCCTGGTAGCGTTCCGTGCAAATGGGACTTTGGATGCAGTATCAACATGTCTTCGTTAACGGAGCCTGACCTGGGTTAAGCTAGTAGTCCTCAAGCTGACGCGCAAATAGGCAACGGTTGTTTCCATGCAAACCGAGGTTGAATGACGCATGCGGAAGCGGAAAGTGACGGGAGGATCGGGAACGGTACTGAGCAATAGTAAACCCGCCAGAGAGGAAGCACTATAACCCGCGCAAGTAACACGATATAACTTGCAAACGCCAGAGTAGAAATAAAGCAACCATGCGGTGTTAGGGTGTTATTCGTGGGCGAACGGATAGTCAATATCGGAGACTCCAGGGTAGGTTCTTGATTCGTCGCGCAATTCTTACTCTGAGAGCAGTACGGACGGATACGTATGTATACTCTCCACAGGTACGACGCCTAACCTAAGGTGCGCGGCTACTTTGGGCGAAGAATAGGTAGGCAGCGGATTGCCATAACCAGGTATCTACATAAAAGAATGAGAGGCAACAGAGCAGCGACCAATCAAGTAATTAGACGGCAGATGGAAGTGGAAGAAAAAAAAGAAGGCTGTCGCACTGGTGGATGGATGGATGCTGGCCTCGTTCTCAGGGTCTGTCCCGTCAGTCTGAGAATTGCGAGTGACGCGCTGGCTCCACTTTGAGGCTGGTGGCTTTCGACTCAAATGGGCCTCGACACCCCACCCGTCAAGCCTCCCCGTCGAAAGAGCCGGTCAAGCCCCAGTTCAAGCCCCAGCACAAGGTGACAAGCCCCAGTGGAGTGGAGCCCCTCTAAGGGAACAGGCCAGCCGGCAGGGTCCCAGAAATGACGCTAACAAAGCAAGAGGGAAATTAGGCGAGCTCAGCGAGGGAAACCGTTGGCCTGCTGGCAAAGCCGCGCCGCGTGTATAAAAATACAGCATACACATATAGAATGTCCGGCCTGCCCTCCAACCCCAATTTTCCCAGCTGGCCACCGGGACGACCGCAGCAGCAGCTCCAGCTCCAGCTCCAGCTCCCGCTTCCAGCTCCGAATCCAGCCTCAGCACACACGCACAGCACAGCGCAGCACCACCACCGATTAACCAACCAGCCAGCCAACCAACAACCCTCAAATTATCTCACGGTTGTCCACTTTTTTCCTCATACTTCAATCAGTCCCCAATCGATTTTTCTTTCTCTCGAAGCTGTTACCAGACAGCCAAGCAGCCTCGTGCCCCAGCTTGGGCCGCCGCACTTACACTGCACCGCTACACTGATCTGGTGCTGCAATCACCCTGTCTGCATCGCACCTCAGGCATCCCCAGGCGCCAAACATCGCAACAACCGGCCCACCAGCCGCTCAGCTTCCGCAACCCGGCCAACCGGGCGGATCTGCAACATCCACATATCTCACTCTATCGGCTTGGAATCGCATCGCATCGCACCGCATCTCGTCGCATTTCATCGTATTGATATCGCCCACCGCAGTGCAAAACTCCGTCGATCCCACTGCATGCGCCTTAGAGATTGATTAGTCGATCCCGCTCTCTCTGGACCTTCGGAACTGGGCCGGGGACTCACCAGTCAGTGCTTCTTTAGCCCGAGTGCACGACACCCTGTCCCTGGAGGCTCGACCAACCACTCACCAACCCACCAACTGAGGTAAGTTTCTTCACTGCTTCCACCCGACCTCTTCCTTCGATCCAGAGGGCTCCTCCGGCTTCTCCCCCACACTTCCTTTATCCGAGTTGCGTCATGCGGGCCTCTGCCGGTTCATCGCCTTTTGTCCGTCAACCGAAGCATCCCTGCCTTGATCACTGCCTGTGGCTTTCCATCACCCTTGACGTCCCCGTTCCTCTGAACCCCTTGCGCTACCAATCGGGAGCGCAGTGTTTGCCTCCGAGATACATCTTTCCTGGTGGTCTTCGGCTGCATGCATCTCCACCCGGGCGCCCCACTGCATCCCGTCTCGTCGCGCTACACGGTCCCGCGCCGCCGGGTACTAAACGACTGGCCTGCGTTGCTTACCCAAGTCGTCAATTCTGCAACAACTGCAACCACCCATGATAGCTGCTAACTCCCGGGCCACAGAGATCGAAATGTCATGAAGGCCGAGATTGACGCACTCAGATCCAAGACAAAATGGCATCAAGGTAAGTCTCCATCCCTGTCGCTCTCATATGCGATTCACAATCTGCGAATCACGACCCAAACTAATCATCATCATCATAGACTTGACAGACTAGTCACGTGAGTTCATCCTGCTCTCAAACAGCGCCCCTTGAAAGAATCTTGGCAACGAGTGCTTTCTCATGATGCTCTTGTTGCCATCGGGGAGTCTTTCACACCGCTTATAATTCGCCGCCTTAACATGAGCAGACCTTGCTAACCGAAACTAGCATCCTCGAGACGGGGAGTACAAGACTAATCCGGGATACCGCCGTCAATCAGCTTGCCGATTGGCAGAAACAACACCCGGATGAACTATTCAACCTCCTTTCTCGTGTTGTACCATACTTGCGCCACAAGGAATGGGAGACCAGAAGGACAGCTGCGTCTGCACTTGGAAAAATTGTAGACAATGCTCCTCTACATGACCCCAACGCCGATGATGCTCCTGCCGAACCCAAAACGGAGGAGCCCGCTGGTGAAAATGGTCACGTTAAGAAGGAGGAGGAGGAGGAGGAGGAGGAGGAGGAGGGTAGGGATTCGGCCATACCCGAGGACGACCTGTTCAAGTTGGAATCGCTCGACGTTGAGATGATTCTTATGCACGGTCGCGAGCTACTGCGGGGTGGTGGCATCGAGTATGGTCTGGCATCTCTGGATCCCCAAGCTCGCTTGGCGCATCAGAAAAAAACTCTCATTGGGCGTCTGGGACTCCTCGGGAGGAAGTTCGAAGACGAGGAGATGCCTTTTACCAGCGGCGAAGCACCACCCCCAACCCCCCTGGATGCTAGCAATGGCAATGGGGTCAAAGCCGACGGCGCCGCTGGACAAGGCCAACCTACCGAAGAGTCCCAGCTGAGCTCAAGGCAGCTGAACGTACTAAAGCGGAAGCGAAAGCGGGAGGCAATGAAGGCGTCGCAGGGTAAAGGTGGCTTCGGCGATCTCTCCGTTCGGCGATCCTTGACCTCGGGATCCGAAGTCCTTGTGGATGATCTACCGATGGCTGATGCGGACGCCAAGAAGAATGGAAAGGTCAACGATTACTTCAACCTGGATCGACCAGCCGACATCGACGAGGACACCAAGGTCGTCAGCGAGTTCAAGGGTCCCATCATCCCTGTTAAGTCGGAACTCGAGGCCGAGGAGACTGTGGATGGCTCAGAGTGGCCGTATGAACGGCTTTGTGATTTCCTCAAGGTGGACATCTTCGACCCCTCATGGGAAACACGTCACGGAGCTGCCATGGGCTTGCGAGAGGTGATCCGTGTTCATGGCGGAGGTGCTGGAAGACGACACGGGAAGACAAGAGACGAAAACGATGCTCTGAATCGTAAATGGCTCGATGATCTCGCGTGTCGTCTAAGCTGCGTCCTTATGCTTGATCGCTTTACCGACTATAGCTCCGACACGTCAGTGGCGCCAATCAGGGAGACCATCGGACAATCGCTGGGATCAGTGCTGAAACACCTTCCCGCTGTATCGGTCTACAGCACGTACCAAATACTCTTTCGGATGGTCATGCAGGAAGACCTGAAGCTTGACCGACCTGTTTGGGCTGTTTGTCATGGTGGCATGATTGGCTTGAGATATGTCGTCGCTGTCCGGAAAGACCTTCTTCTCAAGGACGGAGACATGATCGACGGCGTCATCCGAGCTGTCATGAAGGGCCTCGGCGATATGGACGATGATGTTCGTTCAGTCAGTGCCGCCACCTTGATCCCCATGGCAAAGGAGTTCGTCATGATGCGACCAGGAAAGTTAGACGGTCTGGTAAACATCATCTGGGAAAGTCTTTCTAACCTTGGCGATGACCTGAGCGCAAGCACTGGCCGCATCATGGATCTGCTTGCTACTCTTTGCAGCTTCCCCGAGGTGCTGGAGGCCATGAAGACATCCGCAGCTCAGGACGAGGAGCGATCATTCACTCTCCTCGTGCCCCGCCTCTACCCTTTCTTGCGACACACTATTACGTCGGTTCGTTTGGCTGTTTTGAAGGCCCTCCTAACCTTTGCCAACCTCGGCGACGACACATCTCAAGGCTGGCTCAACGGTAGGATCTTGAGGTTAATCTTCCAAAACATTCTGGTTGAAAGGGACAAGGACGCTCTCAACATGTCCATGGACCTGTGGGCAGCCTTGGTTGGAAGCCTTGCTAAGCAACCTGCTGTTCTTGCTGATGAGTTTGCCGCGCATATCGACTCCATGATGCAACTTACGCTGCACCCTATTGGAGTCTCACGCAACCCGATCCCCATGAACGCCACCTTATTCCAGAAGCCCTCCGGTGGCACCTACACCATGCCGGGCGTTATCCAACATGTCCCCAGAAAGCAGTCGTCACCTGATGGGTCAGACCGAGCTCCAAAGCGACGACGGAAATCAACCAAGGTTGATGATGTGCCTACTAGCAGTTTGACCCACGATGTCGATGGCCACATGATGCAAGGAGATGTCGACCTCGTCGGCATGGATGTGTTGATCCGATCGCGAGTGTCGGCCGCCAAGGCCATGGGTCTGATCATGTCCGCTGTACCCGCAACGAGCCTCGACGACTACGACGCGTTACTAGTCCCAGGACTCTCCTCCGCCTTCTCGTCTACTCAACTGACATCATGTGCTGTCATCGACGAGTACGCGAAGAACTGCCAGACTTCAGCTGACTCATCCCGGTACGTTGACAATGTGCAACGTATTGTGGATTCGGAACGCCCGGCATCGTACAGAGATCTAGTCAACTTCATCCAGCGAGTTCGAACACAATGCCAGCAGCTGATCCACTTTTTCCGAGACCACGGCAAGGTATCCCACAGCAAATTACCGACGCTCCCTGTGGTGGTTCAGGGAGAGGCTGAGGCAGGCCCCAGTGCCTTCTCCATTGCCACGGCCGAGAAATGCGTCGGCGATGACTACGAAAGGATGAAGAAGGCCATGTCTCCAGGTCAGCGTCTAATCGCAAGCCAACAACTGGCCGAGGCTCGAAGTGTAACGGTCTTGGCAATCGAAGAGGCCAAGAGCGTTAAGACGGCTCGAGATGTGCGAATCAAGGCCGCAGCAGCCTGTGCTATGGTTGCCATGAATGTTCTGCCCAAGAAACCCAGCCCGCTCATCAAGGGTATCATGGATTCCGTCAAGACAGAGGAGAGCCAATTGCTGCAAATCCGGTCTGCAGATACTATTGCCAGACTGGTCCAGTTGTTCACTAACAAGGGCCGAAGAGGCCCAGCCGACAAGGTTGTTTCGAACCTGGTCAAGTTCTCCTGCGTTGAGGTTGCAGAGACTCCGGAGTTCCCTGTCCACGCCAGTAAGACTGATTGTGTTCTCTCCATGCAAAAGGAGGAAGACAGAATTGACCACCCGGACGCTGCCAAATGGGCCAAGGAGGCCAAAGCCGCTCGTATCACCAGACGTGGCGCCAAGGAGGCACTCGAGATCCTTTCAAGAACCTACGGCGCTAAGCTGCTGGAAACGGTGCCTAGCCTGCGAACATTCATGGAGGAGCCCCTGGTTAAGGCCTTCTCTGGCAGCCTTCCTCCTGAAGCTAAGGACCCCGATGATACCTTTGGCCAGGAGATTGTCGATGCCATGTCCGTCATCAGGACCATGACACCAACTCTCGACCCTGCCCTGCACTCTTTCGTCATGGAGATGATGCCTCTCGTTATCAAAGCGCTCCACTCGGAACTTTCGGTCTTCCGATACATGGCCGCAAAGTGTGTAGCCACCATTTGCAGCGTTATCACTGTAGATGGCATGACTGCGCTTGTCGAAAAGGTTCTACCGTCAATCACCAACCCTGTCGATCTAAGCTTCCGCCAGGGTGCTATCGAGGCCATCTACCACCTGATCGCTGTTATGGGTGATTCTATCCTGCCATACGTCATCTTCCTCATTGTGCCCGTCTTGGGACGAATGAGCGATTCAGACAACGAAATCCGCCTCATTGCCACGACATCCTTTGCTACGCTCGTGAAGCTCGTGCCCCTGGAAGCAGGCATCCCTGATCCGCCTGGACTCTCCGAGGAGATGTTCAAGGGCAGAGACCGAGAAAGAACCTTTATTGCCCAATTGCTCGATCCGAAGAAGGTAGAGCAATTCAAGATCCCCGTAGCTATCAAGGCCGAGTTGCGATCATACCAGCAAGAAGGTGTCAACTGGCTGCACTTCCTGAACAAGTATCATCTCCATGGCATTCTTTGCGACGACATGGGCCTCGGGAAGACACTTCAGACTCTCTGCATCGTGGCCAGCGATCACCACCAACGCGCCGAGGAATTCGCAAAGACTCAGTCCCCCGACTTTAGAAAGATGCCATCTCTCATCGTCTGCCCACCGACGCTCTCTGGGCATTGGCAACAGGAGATTAAGACGTACGCGCCATTCTTGAGCGTTACTGCGTACGTGGGGCCGCCGGCAGAGAGGAAGGCGATGAAGGACAAGCTTGGAGAAACAGACATCGTCATTACTTCGTACGATGTGTGCCGCAACGATTCTGAGATTCTCGACAAACACAACTGGAACTACGTCGTACTCGACGAAGGCCATCTGATCAAGAATCCCAAGGCCAAGATTACCCAGGCGGTCAAGAGACTTGTTAGCAACCATCGTCTCATCCTCACTGGCACGCCAATCCAGAACAACGTTCTTGAGTTGTGGTCACTATTCGACTTCCTCATGCCGGGTTTCTTGGGCGCAGAGAGGGTCTTCTTGGATCGGTTCGCCAAGCCAATCGCGGCGAGTCGATTCAGCAAGGCGTCATCAAAGGAACAGGAGGCTGGAGCGCTTGCCATCGAGGCCCTCCACAAGCAGGTGCTTCCCTTCCTCCTGCGACGTCTCAAGGAGGAGGTGCTCAATGACCTCCCACCCAAGATCCTGCAGAACTACTACTGCGACCTGAGCGATCTGCAGAAGAAACTCTTCGAGGACTTCACCAAGAAACAGGGCAAGAAGATCCAGGCAGAGGCGGGCCGGGAGGACAAAGAATCCAAGCAGCACATCTTCCAAGCTCTACAATACATGCGCAAGCTGTGTAACTCGCCTGCCATGGTTATGAAGCCCGGTAATACCCATTACGAGGACACCCAAAAGATTCTTCAGAAGCAGGGGACGTCAATCGAGGATCCCCGCCACGCGCCAAAATTGACTGCCCTAAGGGATCTCCTGGTGGACTGCGGAATAGGTGTTGAGGGAGGAGACTCAAATGACCCTCTGTACCAGCCTATCAAGCCCCACCGCGCCCTCATCTTCTGCCAGATGAAGGAGATGCTGGACATGGTCCAGAACAAGGTCCTGAAGGATCTGCTTCCTTCGGTGTCGCACCTCCGACTTGATGGCTCTGTCGAAGCAAATAAGAGACAGGACATTGTCAACAAGTTCAACAGCGACCCGTCGTATGATGTTCTCTTGCTCACCACTAGTGTGGGTGGTCTGGGTCTCAACCTGACGGGAGCCGATACTGTTATCTTTGTGGAGCACGACTGGAATCCTCAGAAGGATCTGCAGGCCATGGACCGAGCACATCGCATCGGCCAGAAGAAGGTGGTGAACGTCTACCGACTGATCACCCGTGGAACACTAGAAGAGAAGATTCTGAGTCTGCAGCGGTTCAAGATCGACGTGGCTTCGACCGTCGTCAACCAACAGAACGCTGGCCTTTCGACTATGGACACAGACCAGATCCTAGATTTGTTCAATCTGGGAGACTCAGGACCGGACCTGTTGACGGACAAGCCTCATAACAGCATGGAAGGAAGAGAAGAGGATATGGTGGACATTGAAACAGGCGACGTGCTACAGCCCGGGCAGCCCGGAGGAAAGAAGGCATGGCTGGATGACCTGGGAGAGCTGTGGGACAACAAGCAGTACGAGGAGAGTTTCGACCTCGACGACTTCATGAAGACCATGTCATGAGTTGGCCAGAGCTCGGCTGGATGACGAAGATCCAACTGCTAATGGACTGCTGTGGAGACTGGGACGAGTATGAACTTGCTAGAGAAAGGGTGTTTTGGGGCTCATCAATACCTATTTGCCTGTATAATAGAACATTTAGCGAAGGAGTACGACTGTTTGAATCAATGTCAACAAGACCCGAAGAACGGGCCTACGGGCTTTATGTCAGCCATGAATCCGGTTTCAAGAGGGTTTTCTCATATTTGCAAAGGTGATTGAAGCAAGAGCGGGAACGGGACTGAAACACCCGGCTGTCATGTCTGCTCTCATTCTGGAACAACATGAGTGAATTGAAGAGACCAGCCTTCCACCAAGTGGGTACATCCTCGGAGACACCTCACGGCGTAATTGGTTTAGTGGTAAAATTCTCCGTTGCCATCTGAGTAACGTCGGGGAGCCCTGGGTTCGATTCCCAGATTACGCATTGTGCATTAGATCTATGTCTTTCAGACATAGGCACATTTTTGCCCGGTTGAAACATTCAAGTCACGCCTTTTGCCTCAGCGATGCTTTTGCTTTGCGGGGTGGCTGAGTAGAACGGGTGGCTGATTGTGGCGACACAGCTGCCGCCTCAGCTTGAGCCTCATGGTGGGGTGTTTCATCGGGAACCTCGCTATCAAGGCCAGCTTCAGGTCATCCAGAATCTTCCACTGGTGCGTTGACAACAGTTCGGTCCAGCTCTTTCTTGGATTTAGCTGTGACTGGTAAGCATTTTTTGCCCGTATCACAACTATTTCGAAGTTTGCCTGTCTAGTGGCAACACGTATCAATCAGCTACGATGCCTGTTGACTATAGCAAATGGGTATGAGTAGCCTTGCCTTCCGCCACTCTTCCCCTCTTTCTCGTTTATTGGAATCTGCTGACACGCATCGTTTGTCCAGGATGCCCTGGAGCTCAGCGATGACTCCGACATCGAAGTTCACCCCAACGTCGACAAGAGGTCTTTCATCCGAGCCAAACAGAACCAGATTCACCAGGAGCGCCAGCAGCGGAAGCACCAGATCGAGACGCTCAAATATGAGCGTATCATCAACGATGGCTTGATGAAGCGAATCTCAGGACTCCTAGCCTCGCTGCGAGCCCATGCCTCTGAGGCCGCGACCCGGAACCCGGCCGAAGTGGCCTTCCAGGCCGTCATGGAGTCGGCTGGGAACCCCAAGGACGACAAGCCGCCACCACGGCCCGAGGGCGTCCACAGCGACGAGAAGGAGCTGCCCACATACTCCAAGATGATGGCCACGCTGTTGGATCAAGTCAACAAGGCCTTGGACGAGAAGAAGCCCGAGAGCAGATACGAGGCGATGGTCGAGGAGATCCAGGAGCACGAGAACAAGGTCAAGGCGCTGCAGGCGGAGCTTGTGGCCAAGTTGGAGGAGCTGCACAAAGAGGAGGGCAAGAAAATCACCAGCGAGGGCCTCCACACTGGATTTAACAGCTCACACGTTGCCAAGTCGACGCCGGCAGCCAAGAAAGAGACCACCGAGGTGGAGCTCCTGAATCCCAACTTCTCGGGCGCTTCGGGTTCCGGAGCCACGGAGGAGGTGTCCAAGATGGACGGCGAGGACGAGATCGAGTCGTCCTCTGCGGGCAAGGCATTTGGCCAGATCAAGATCAACGATTACTCGGCGAGCTTGCGCTTCCTGTCCCAGAACCCACAGATTCTGGTGGAGAAGGAGACCGATGGGCTGCTGGTCTCGGCGTTTGATGCTGCCATTGAGAACAAGGACGACCTTTGCAGACAGTACGTGCACCAGGGACTGCTTCTGCAGTACTGCCGTGCTCTGGGCAAGGACGGCGTGGGGCTGTTCTTTAAGCGGATCACAACAAAGGGCCATCATGCCCAGGAGGTCTTCTACAAGGATGTACAGGAAACTTTTATGAAGATTCGGACACGGTCTCGGGAGATCATTGCAGAGCGAGCCAAGGAGGGCCAGACGGAGGGTGTGGAGCAGATCCAGCTGCACGCCGTCGAGCCTGGGACAGTAATTCAGATCAGGGTGCCCGCAGCGGACAGTCAGGATCTAGAAGAGCAAGAGGCGCGCAAGGTCTACGACGGATTCAAGCCGGAGATGAAGAAGGCGCTTGAGTCTGGAAAGCTAGAGGAGGTGAATAAGGTCTTGGGTGAGATGAACATCGAGGAGGCCGAGGAGCTGGTCGGCCTGTTTGGCGAGGTATGTTTAATTTTACTACTGGAGTGCAAGAAGAAGAAAGCAGAGGTGCTAACAAGTGCGGTTGATAGGCCAACGTCCTGAGTCTGGAGGAACAGATCATCGATGCGACGACAGAGGAGGGCAAGAAGCAGCTGAAGGACATCGAGGCGGCGGCGGCGGCGGAGAGTAAGGAGGTCAAGTATGACGATCCTGAGTAAGGATGGCGATGATGACCTGCATCGAGGACGGAACCCGAGGATTCCGTGACCTAATATATATAGCTAAGCAAAGACAAACACGAACTAACACCTAGTGTCCGCCGTAATTATGTTTGTGTACAGATCGAAGCCTCTTCTTGTATTGGAAAAACAGTTCAAAGAGTGACTCTCTGGAGGTCAGGGTTGAACTCGTTGTCGGAGGGGAAAGGATTCTCAATTAGGTAGGACATACCAATGATAAGGAAGAAAAAAAAGTAGAAATCTGAAGATAAAGATGAAGCTGTCCCTAAACAGGTCACGTTCGGTAGTTGGGTCGAGCCCCATCACGGGCATGCCATCACCCCATCGGGCACGGCGTGGCGCGTGGATCTCTCCGCACTGGGCATTGGCGCGAGATGCATACGTAAAAATAGAACTACACACACCACGATTACGAAATGCACATGGCACAACAAAAGCCTTGAGAGCGTTCGAGTTTTGTGTGCTGCACTGCACTGCCTCCCACCGCCACCTGCTGTACATGTATGTATGTAGGACTTTCCATTTGTGCTAGTACAAGTGCGGTACGGATACACCGTCAATCGGTCAGCATTCCTGCATCATTCATCGGCATGCGTGTGCGGCTGACAGGTGGGTGTGGACGGTTCTGGATATTGGGTGGAGGGACCAAGTACACCACTGACACCGAGGCTGGATTTGTTCGTTTACCCGGTACTTCGATATGCATAACAAAGGCTTGGATAATGTTGCCTAGCCAAATTTTGAGAGCCAAGGAAACCCGGGGATAAACAGGTATTCGCTGTAAGGGGTTGGGATCTATTTGTGGATATGTATGGATGGGTATTGAGACTGGTGACGATCTCTTGGTTGATCATGGTACCTTGACATAGTGTACGAAGTAACTCTGAATGGATATCTGCTCAGGTCCTTGATGCTCTGAAGATGATTCCCATTCCACATTCTTGAGAACCACCCACCAACTAATGAAACGGGGCTGTGAAGTCGGAGAAAAAAACAGCCTGTGTCATGCCCATCGGAGCCAAGCACGGATCATTCTGTAACGTCAATCTCGCACACCGAATTGGAGCTGATCTCGTCTCAACCCTGGCGGCATTGCCCAAGCCAGCAGGGAACAATGTGATATCCACAATGTTAACTTACTTTACGGTGGTACATATTGAATCCAGGATGTGCATTTTGCGAGCCTGCTCATCAAAAAGATTGAATGCAATGTGTGTCCAGCCAACACGGAGACGAAACCCGCCCAGAAACGGAAAGGCGGTGCTGGCCTCGGCGTCGACGATCTTCTTACTTCTTTTTCTACAGTACAGTATCCATATGTACTGTACTGCTGTCAGCCCTCTCACATGCATAAAGCAGCGAGGTTGAATGGCAGTCACGGCGTATTGTATTCGTCGTGGTGAACGTGCAAGTCAGTGCGCTTTGCCCGTATAAAAGGGGTTTCAGAAGCGTACCAAGTACAAGCCGCAGACCCCGCTGCTGGCGTTTCGGGAGGCGCAGCACAAAGCCTCGCCGTCCCGGGTCGGTCCACGTCCGCCCACGGGGGGACGTTATTGGTTGCAGGCCCCCCGTTTGAACCGCCAAAACCGCCTCCCGCCCAGCCGCCGCCTCCTCGTGTACCGTGCTCCAGAACGTATGCGTAGTACGTATTCACACGCCGTAGGTGTTGGACAGGTAGGTGCGGACCGTCGTTGTAGGCGCCGTAGAGGGAGGGACCTGTGGCGCGCGCGCTGCAAGCCTCCACTGTGAGAAAAGCGACCCAGAAAACCGGGTCCGGGCGACGTCAGCAGGCTGAGTGAGGTGCGCTCCCGTCCCTTCCCTTCGTGCTTGCCGTGTTTCGTATCGACTATTATATCCTGTTCAGCCTTTCTGCCTGCTTGCTGGACCTGGCCTTTTTCCTTTTCTCTTCTTTTATGTTATTCATTCTTCCGCTTCCTTTGTCTATCTGGATTCCATTTCTTATTCTTCCGTCGCTACTGCTGTTAAGAGGAACTCTCGCACACAGGTCAACCCTCTAAAACACCCTCCCACGGTCCACGAACATTCCCGCTCGCTACCTTGCCTACTTGCGACACAACCATCCGCGATACAAATCCACGATATATACACATAACACGCATAGAACACCTCATTCGTTATATCGAGATGCTTCTTCCTTCCATGTCTCGTTCCGCCATGGCTGCGGCTGTTGCCGTGCTCGCCGCTGGCACCTCAGTCAGCGCAGCCACAGCTTGCAACAACTCTCCCAGCCTTTGCAACCGCAACTACAACAACATCACCCACATGGGCGCCCACGGCAGCTCATTCCTCCGCGAGGGAACGGGGAGCATCACCGCAGCTGGAAACCAGAACAACAACGCGACGGTCGCCCTGGACGCCGGAATCCGCCTGCTCCAGGCCCAGGTCCATAAGCGTAGCGACACGCTTCACCTGTGCCATACCACGTGCGATCTGCTTGATGCTGGCACTCTCGAGGATTGGTTGGTCATTATCAACTCTTGGATGGGCCGGAACCCCAACGACGTTGTCACTCTCCTGCTCGTCAACTCGGGCAAAGCCGAGGCCTCCGAGTTCGGCAGCGTCTTCAACAGCTCCGGCATCTCTGAACTGGCATACACTCCCTCCGGTGAGGGCCCCAATGGTGACTGGCCCACGCTGAACTCGATGATCAGCAACGACACCCGCGTGGTTTCCTTCATTACCAACATCGATGCCTCCACCGAATACCCGTTCCTGATGCCCGAGTTCGATTACGTCTTCGAGACCCCCTTCGAGGTCGACTCGCTTGAAGGCTTCAACTGCACCCTGGACCGCCCATCTAGTGCCGACGACGCCGCCTCCGCTCTCTCCAACAACTTCCTGAGCTTGGCCAACCACTTCAAGTATCAGAGTCTGAGCACCTCACTCTCGCTGTACGTGCCCGACGTCAGCAACATCGACATTGTCAATAGTCCCAACACTACTGAGGACGGAAACTTGGGCCTCCACTTGCAGCAGTGTGAGAGCGAGTGGGGTACTGCCCCCAACTTTGTGCTCGTCGACTTGTTCGAGGAGGGCGACGTGTTCGCGGCCACTGATCGCATGAACGACATTTCTGACGCTGTCGGCCGCGAGAAGGTTGCAAGCACTAGCGACGAGTCCAAGGCTAGTAGCCACAGCAAGAGTATGGGCACCGGTGCTCTAATCGCTTTTGTTGCCGCGGCCATTATGCTGGTGTAGACTGCAGGCTACCCGTCTGTTTCATCACTGCATCATATCATATACAACTATACAGGATAAAACCCACACACAGCATAGGACGGGTCGGTCATTTAGTCCACCTACGTCTGGTTCGTTTTTTGAACATAAAGCGAGGCGTTTGGGAGCGGATCTGCATCCAGGAAAGGGATTCATCCGAAAATGGTATTTTATGTCTTTTATTTTTTTATTGGGCTGGTCTTGCTCTCGGATACACATCATCGGAAGAATGAACATGGGCTTTCCCATTCCATAGACGGAAATTGGCGAGCAAATAGAGTTAGATAGACTTTTGAATGACAAGGCACACAGAATGCCGCATGTTGAGTCAAATAGTTTTCCTCGGTGCCTTTGCATGACTTGTTGCTGTTGATATTGTGGAGTTGGATGGATGGTAAGTCGTTGGCGGCCAGGTGCGTGTTAGTTTGCATGATCCTCAGCCAATTGTCATGCCGGCTTTCAAACTTCCGAGCTGTCAACCCACCCATCATCATTCACTCATATTGACGCCCGCGTACGTCACCTTGGAAGTGAATAAATCACCCATCAACTCTCAGCAAAGACTTTGCCAGATTTTCGTCTCATCACAGCAATCATGGACTACGCCAGTATTGCCACGCCATCGGCCTGCTACGCTGACTTCTGCCTCCTCCCTGTGCGTCGCCATGCATCATCGTTCAACCGTTTCGAGATCCCCCCCCCCCCTTCTGGACGCTGACGCTTCGGCTTGGATAGATTGGCACGGGAAACGTCTCCGTGGCCGAGGAGATTGCAGAGGTGCAGAAAGTGCTCAAGGCGAGCGGTCTGAAGTATACTCTGCACTCCGCGGGGACGACGGTTGGTGAGTCATTTCCGCCCTTCCTTGCTTCCTTGCTTCCTCTCCTCAAGCTCCCAAGGCAAGACATCGAGGGCTGTATTCGCACCCCAAGCTAAGCAAGTCAACTTTGCAGAGGGCCAGTGGGACGAAGTCATGGCGGCGGTGGGCAAGGCGCACGCCGTGGTGCACCAGCGCGGCGTCGTGAGGGTTCAGTCGTCCATGAGGGTCGGCAGCAGGTGAGTTTCTTTGTTTTTTCCTTTCGCCGTGGTGATGGTTTGCGGGAGAGCTGACGGGTTGGTTGCGCAGGACGGACAAGAAGCAGACGGCGGAGGACAAGGTCAAGAGGGTAGAGGGTCTGTTGCAGGAGAGTAAGTAGACGAGGAGGGCGTGCTGGATTTCTGGAGCGTGGTCATGAGAGGGATGGATCGTTATGATGCCGAGGCAAGCTGTGGAGGTCGACGTACTGTAGATAGGTAACACGAATCTTGATAGCTGTCTGCGTTGCCGAAGCTGTGTCACCAATACTCACAATCTCCATATCTTCAACTCCCGGTCCATCAGGCCCTCCGTGCCGGTCACGGCGGCGTCGAATAACACACCCCCGTACCCCCAGCGAGTGCCCGGCTCCCCCTCAAAGAAATGTGTCACTCCAACTCCGCAAAACCTGGGGCAATGAACCGGCGGGCTCGTGCTCTTATTACGTATAGTGCAGTTTCCTGTTTTCCCTCCCCTCCCGGCCGGGAGCTTTGTCCCCCTTCCCCTCCGATCGATCGGTCCCATGACACGGAGGTGCCGGGGTGGAGACCTGTAGGATTTTTTCTTCTTTCTTCTTGTCCTTCACTTTTGCTGTATTATTAGTACGTTTTAGTCCCGAGGGCGACATCGGAGTCGGGGACTAAGACGAACGTGGTCAATAACCAGGCAAATGGGACGGGCTACCGTATCTACGACTACGAGGCCCCGGTTGAGCTGATTGTCGTACGTATTCAATCCCGCGTCTTTGCCTATCTATCCATCGCCAGAGAAGGTGCGAGGACTTTCTTTACCCAATGGACGCAAGTGAGCGTATCTGCATTCTCCGTGTCTTTGAAGCTGCAGTGCGGCGCCCTCCGGAAATGCATCTCCAGCTGCAGAACTTCGCTGTCAGTGTCGCAGCTGAGTCGAGAAAGCATGCAATGCAGCACACGGTTGGTACGCATAATAGACGACGCTGCTGTACCACGTACGAATACGGTTGCTCGCAGTCTACTTCTGTCTTCAATCGGCGACATAATTACCGATGTGACACAGAAATTCCTTGGCTCGTTGCAGCACAGTACAGCGCGGGGTGTCGTTCAAACCCGTCATTCGTCCCCCCAAGAATGCTCCCCCCGTCCTCGTCCCATGACCCAGCCGCGACGTCACGGTGCTTTGATTGCTTTTTTTTTTTTTTTTGGTGGTGTTTGATCTCCGAAAGCAAAACCCGCACGCACGGCCTTGTTCTTCCCCGCGGTTCGCAACAAATGGGACCGGCATTCGTTCCCGGTCGTGGCGGGTGTGGCTTTGCCCTCGCTCTTCCTGTCAAATTCTTCATGTGGCAATTAAGCTTCTTCTGCTCTCCGTTGACCTTCCCATCTCGGTGAAAGGCCGGACCGGACCGGGGCGGCGGCCAGTGTTCTGCCGGGCCCCTTCGGCGGGCAAAAACGCGGTGGGTGTGTGCTGGAACATTCCTTTCGCTTGATGCCGAGCGACGATCAAGATCTGATGGGACCGGAGGCGTTTATCCCGGCGATCTGTACTTTTTTTTTTCTTTCCTTTTTTGCCCCCTCCTGGGCTCGGTGGAGGAGGCTGGGGTGATAAACACCACCTCCGGGTGCCGGCGGCGGGGCTGGAGTGGCCGCGATAACCTCACCGGCGGAGGAGGAGGTTCCGGCGTGTGCTCCAGAACCAACACCGAGGATTCAGACTGGGAGAGATGCGCACTTTTCAACATCTGGCTTGTCAATCTGGTGTAGTAATTCACGTCCTTGTCTCCAATCGCAAATGTTGCGTCTTTGTAACCTTATGAGGCGTTTCCTTCATGTTGAAATAGGAAATAGCATGCCGTGCTAGACTTCTACAAGACTCCAAACCTGCTCTGCTCTTGAGCCCTTTACTGTCTCATCATACCCACCTTCGGTACCGCCCCGTGATCTTAGTCGTGCTGTTGACGAGGTGAAGGACGCTCTCTCTCACCTTGGCCACCACCATATGGCCCACTCCTCCCGCCCAAAGCGGCAAGGCCATGGAACTTTCTGCCGGAGGATTTTCTCTGAGATGGCTTGAGCCTTCGAAGCCTGGCGGTTCAATCTGGTTGGGACCCTGTGTTGCTGTACCGCTGTTTGCCGCCCTGCTACTCGCGTCTAAGTGGTGTCCGCGGGTAGTATGTTACACGCAGAGTCCTGATGTTGGTGTTGCTCGTTTCTTAAAATTCTACCGTTCAATTCGCGTATCTCGCATAATGCGCAGCTAACAAACAGACGCTTCCCTCTCTCTAAACATCTCGTTTTGGGTATTCGTGATCCTCCATAATCCGTGTAAAACTGAAGAAAAAAAAAAAAGACTAAAAAAACCCTAATTATGACTCAATGCCGGTCATGACCATCTTGGTAACAGTGAACTCGTCAATTCCATAGCTGCTTCCCTCGCGGCCGAAACCACTCTGCTTGATGCCGCCAAACGGCGCAGCGGGGTCACTCAAAACACCTACAACGTTGCGTGTTAGTCAATTCTGTCTGAAACAACTTTTCTTCGTCGTAGGAAAAAAAAAACCATACCAATGTTAACGCCGACCATGCCGACCTCGAGGGCCTCGGCCACTCGCCAGCAGCGGTTGACGTCCTTGCTGAAGAAATAACCTCCGAGACCAACCTCGGTGTCGTTGGCAATAGCAATGGCCTCCTCCTCCGTGTCAAACGCAAAGAAGGCGCCGACGGGACCGAATGTCTCCTCGGTGCAGATCTTCATGCCCGGCTTCATGTCGGTGAGGATGGTGAGCCCGAAGAAGTTGGGGCCGAGATGCGGCAGGCGCTGGCCGCCGTGGAGGACTCGAGCGCCCTTCTCAACGGCATCCTGGACGTGCTCCTCGACCTTGGCAACGGCGCGGCTGTGGATGAGAGGGCCGTGGGTGGTCTTCTCAGCGAAGCCATCGCCGATGGTGAAGGTCCTGACGACGTCGAGAACCATCTGGACGAACTTGTCGTAGACGCTGCGGTGAACGAGGATGCGGTTGGCGCAAACGCAGGTCTGGCCTGAGTTTCGGAATTTAGAGGCAACCAAACCTGTGACAGCGGTCTCGAGGTTTGCATCCTCGAAGACGATGAAGGGAGCGTTTCCGCCCAGCTCAAAGGATAGCTTCTTGATGGTGGACGAGGACTGGTTCATGAGGATCTTTCCAACGCCGGTAGAGCCGGTGAAAGAAACCTTCCTGACGTCCGGGTGGGTGGTCATGACCTTGCCGACCTCGGCCGTGTTGTCCAGCGCGGTGATGATGTTGACGACGCCGGCGGGGATGCCGGCGCGGTGGGCCAGCTCGGCGATAGCAAGGGCCGTGAAAGGCGCCTCAGCCGGAGCCTTGACGACGACGGTGCAGCCGGCGGCCAGCGCAGGGCCAACCTTTCGAGTGATCATGGCGGCGGGGAAGTTCCATGGCGCAATCAGACCGCACACGCCGACGGGCTGCTTGAGGGTGACCAGGCGGCACGACGGGTTGCTGGCCTCGATGGTCTCGCCGTAGATGCGCGGAGCCTCCTCGGAGAACCACTCGAAGAAGTTGGCGGCGTAGGTGACCTCGCCCTTGGCCTCGGCCAGCGGCTTGCCGTTCTCGAGGGTGATGAGACGCGCGAGGTCGTCGGCGTGCTCCATCATGAGGTCATACCATCGACGGAGCAGACGGGCCCGCTGGCGAGCCGGGGTCTTGCGGTACGTGACGAAAGCGACAGCGGCGGCCTCGATGGCGGCCTCGGTGTCTTGGGCGTCGAACTCGGGGCACTTGGCCAGTTCGTCTTGGGTAGAGGGATCTGCGATGCGTGTGCGTGTCAGTCCAAGTGCTGAGGGCGTATTATTACGTTGCACTCACTCTCAACGCCAAAGACCTTGCCGGACTTTGCAGCAACCCATTGGCCGTTGACGTAGCAGGCCTCTTTCAGAAGCGTTGGGTCGTCGAGCTGCAGCAGGCATGGTCGGCAACGCACCTTGGAGGCGGTTGCGGATGTGGTTGCTGGGACGGCCATGATCATGGTGGCGGGTTGGGACAGGGGGTTGTCGAAGGGCGGAAGAGGACTCCGTGTAAGTGAGGTCCGGCTCAGAGATGGTGATGCAGATTTGGGGTCGAGAGGGATGGATATCTTGTTCTTTTGCCCTTTTACAGAGACACGCTTTTTCTTCAGTCCCTCTGGAGATTCCCATGCCTATCTATGCCCAGCGGCCACGATTGCCTTATACCTGAAAGCCTGGCTTGGCCGAGAAGTTTGGCCGAGCACACGGCGCCGGGAGCCCGGCTGGCGGATGGCGGGTTGGCGTCGGTGCCTTGGACAAAGGCGCCATCGCATCGTCAGCAATCCGAAGACGTACTACGTAGCACGTCACGACCGCAATCGCAAAGGCGGTTCTTTTTTGGGGGGGTTTTTTTTTTGGCATGAAGATGCGCGAAGCCGCCATCTGAGAAGCCGGCCGGTTCGTGGGACGCGGTCTGGGCCTGTCCCGGACCGGCAACGACGACGGCGGCCATGGATGATTCAAACCCAAGGGCAAGCGAGTTGCAAGGCAAAGATGGGGGTGGGCGGTACACACCCTCTAGTTAGTTACACGAGTGGGGAGGATATTCAAGGTGTGTGCTACGGAGCATTTGCCTTGGACTGTGCCGTAGGGATGCCCTTTTGCCGCCCAGTGGGGGGGGGGGTTGATTCGGAGAGGAAAATTGGATGGAAAAGGTTCGGCATGTCACACGGGCCAGTGATCAGCGATGGAAGAGCCGGAGCTCCCAGTCAATCCAATCGTCCAGGCCTTCAATCCGCTGTAGGTAACTTTTAAGTCCCCGGTGATGGTCCATCCGGGCTCGTTTGCGCCTATCTGCCGTCGCTTAGTACTTTGTACCGAGGTTACTTTACCCTTAGCAAGCAAACTCCCGTCGCTTCAATGGTTCAGTGCTGAGGTGGCGCTGCCCCGTATCTTGTTTTTTCCCCCTCGTTTCTTTTGCCCTTGTCGTTGAGCTGCTCCAACTTGGCACCTCATGGCTTTGGGTAACCAAGAAGAAGAAAAAAGAAGAAAAAAGATAGAATGTGGGGACGCCGCGCCCCGTGCCACGCGGGATTCGGTATCGTAAATCCAGGCCGGTTCACAGCATGACACCATGACGCTTGCTGGCTAGGTAAGGTAGGTAGGAAGTACATCGGCCAATACTCTCGCCCTCTGCCCTATTCGCCAACGGGGCAGGACGATAGGCCAACGAGGGGTTCTCTGGGGCAAGTCGCCATTGTACTTCGTACTACCTCCCTTAATTGCAATGGATGTTACGTATTGTATTCATAAGTAGGTAAGTTCTGCAATTGCCCTTCTTTCCCTCCCTCCCTTGCCTGGCGTCCGCTCCACTCACCTCCCAAAACTCCACCTTCTCCCCCCCCCGTGCTGTTACTACTTGTGTGGCGGCGCCGTGGCCTCGTGAGCCTCCGGCTTCGTCCCGGTTCTCTCGACTCCGGTCCCACGGCCGTTCCCCACGAACCGCATCGATCCAGCCCAGCCCAGCCCAGCCCAGTAGCCCTGGGAGCCGCTCCTCGCTCGCTGTTCGCTTCCTCCTACAGTACAATGCCCATCTCAACGTTCAGAGAGAAGGCGGTACCAGGCGCCATGTACTCCGTACTCCGGCCATCAGAGTGGGTTCCATCGGCAACCCTCCCATCCGCCTCCGCCATGGCCCAGCTCCGAGGAACCGTCAATTGCTATAATAGCTCCTCCCCCGTCTGCCTCTCTTCCATCCTCCAGTCCAAGACATCCCTCATCCATATCCCTCAGCAGACATCCGAAGAGTCAATCATCCACGCCCTTCATCACGATGCCTTCCTTCGTCGAGACCCCCGTTATCACGGAGATTCCTGGCCCCGTCTCCCGCGCCAGCACCAAGCGACTTGATGCCATCTTCGATGCTCGTGCCGTTCACTTCGTTGTCGACTACAACAGGAGCAGCGGCAACTACATTGTCGACGTCGACGGTAACAAGTTCCTCGATGTGTACGTGCTTCACACTCTTCGCTCTGCAGCTCTACAATTACTAACATGCCGACTTCTTCAGCTACGCTCAAATCGCCTCCATCCCCGTTGGCTACAACAACAGCACCCTGATCGAGGCTGCCAAGTCCCCTGACATGATCTCCGCCCTCGTCAACCGCCCCGCCATGGGCAACTTCCCTTCCGACCACTGGGTTGACATCCTCCGGGACGGCCTCATGAAGGTCGCCCCCAAGGGCCTGAGCTACATCTTCACTGCTCAGTCCGGCTCCGAGGCCAACGAGCTGGCCTACAAGGCCGCCTTCATGCTCTACAGCCGCCGCCAGCGTGGTGAGGGCGTCGAGTGGACCGAGGAGGAGACCAACTCCTGCCTCAACAACTCCAAGCCCGGATCCCCCGAGCTCGCCATCATGAGCTTCCAGAACTCCTTCCACGGCCGTGGCTTCGGCTCGCTCGCCACCACCCGCTCCAAGGCTGTCCATAAGCTTGACATTCCCAGCTTCAACTGGCCCCAGGCTCCCTTCCCCGCACTCAAGTACCCCCTCGAGCAGTACACCGAGGAGAACGCCGCTGAGGAGAAGCGCTGCCTCGAGGAGGTCGAGCGCATCATCACCACGTGGCACTGTCCCGTGGCTGGTCTCATTGTTGAGCCCATCCAGAGCGAGGGTGGTGACAACCATGCCTCCCCTTCATTCTTCCAGGGCCTCCGCAGCATCACCAAGAAGCACGGCACCGTCTTGATTGCCGATGAAGTCCAGACCGGCTTCGGCGCCACTGGATCTTTCTGGGGTCACGACCACTGGAACCTATCCTCCCCCCCCGACATGGTCACCTTCTCCAAGAAGGCCCAGACTGCCGGCTACTTCTTCGGCAACGAGCAGCTCATCCCCGACAAGGCCTACCGCCAGTTCAACACCTGGATCGGCGACCCTGCCCGTGTCATCATGTGCAAGGCTGTTATCAAGGAGATCCTTGACAACAAGCTCGTCGAGCAGACCGCCCGCGTCGGTGGCCACCTCTACAGGGAGCTCGAGAAGCTCGCCGCCAAGTACCCCGAGTACATGCAGAACCTCCGAGGAAAGCACCAGGGGTAAGTTGTTCCATATCCAAAGCCCAGCGCATCAAAACTGACCAGTCTTCACAGCCACTTCATCGCTTTCGACACCAAGGACTCTGCCGCCCTCGTCCGCTCCATGCGCGCCATTGGCGTCAACATTGGCACCTGCGGCACCCGCACCGTTCGCCTCCGCCCCATGCTCATCTTCGAGGAGTCTCACATCCCTATCCTCGTCGGCGCCCTCGACAAGGTCCTCGGTGCTCTGTAGGCTGGTTTCAAAGAAAGAGTGGCCTCTGGGAACGGAGTTTATACCATCATGTTAACTAGCGTGCATTTTGCTTTATGGGGGAATCTGTTGGGAAAACCGAGGAGGGATGATGATTTGGATCGGTAATATCGAGGTGTGGGAACAAGACGGCCGTCGAGCCGTGTAAGACGAATTAGTTCTACGCCAGGCGTACATTTTGGGAAATGGAAATTCATGAAGTTCTACCATGGTTGTGGGTGTGTATGAAAGCCAATTGCCTCGTATTTGACTCTTTTAGTCTTCTCGCACTCCTGGGAAGCATTCCTCTGATAAACAACTACCGAGAGCAAAGAGCTGGTAACTGACACGTAAAGTGACACTGCCCCCCCTGGAACGTTTACAGGGTCGGCTAAACGCAAGGCAACGCCGGTGCATCTCCGGCCCCGGCGCGCTTCACTCGGGATTCCGTTCGGGATTGCACTCGGTTGCATCGGCCAACCCTTGTGTGCCGGGACGCGAGATGGATCATGGGCCTGGGGGAGACTGCCACGTGCTAATCTTATCTCAGAAGCGAACGAACGAAACCCACGAAACGAACGGCTGCGACCGGCAACATGCAGTGGTCGAGGAGTGACGGCGGTAGTTCTGGCTTCTGGGCGGGGCGTTGCGAATGTGCCAAGTTGAAGTGCTTAGTGGTCCCCCTCTCGGTGCAGTGTGGCTTGCATGCGAGGCGGGATTGGGATTGGACGCGACTGTTCGGCTACATCGCATCAGGAGGATCGGGGATCTGCGATCACCAGGGCCCTGTGGTGGTCGGATTCGGCCGTTACTTGGTGCAGGTAGCAAAGAAACTAGCAAAAGCGCCCCGAGGCCACGACCTGGGCCCGCCCGCCGTCTGGCAGCACCTTTTCCCGCGAAGCAACGAAGATTTTCTCACCTGTGCCGTGAACCCGCGTCTCCCGGTTAATCGAAGCTAGGAACGGCGGCGGGAACCGAGAGACGGTGGTGGTGGTGGTCCGTTGCAACGGGACAGCATCATTGAGGGAGTAGGAAAGGGTAGGGGTGGGAGGAGGTTGGGTCGTATGCAAGCCACTGGGAGAGAAGTCCCATTATGCGAGCCATTGGGGAAAGCCGAGCCAAGAGAGGCCTGCGACTCGATAGGTTTCGGATCGTGGTTGCGCGTTGAATCAGAATACGGCGCGGTATGGTTGGGGGTTGAGACATCGTGGGTGGAGGCGGCCGACCAAACGGGACGGAAGATGGGCGAGTTTCCTCAAATGGGGCGAGTCCCTTGTTAAACTCGGCGGGTCAACCCGTCAACCCGAGAGAGTGTGTCTGTCGAGGTTTATCTTGTTGATTGCGGACTCAGAAAAGAGTCGGAAAAAACTCAAAAATGTGATAGTTGATAAGCCCAAGGGTTGTCTCGGCTTATATGTAACACAACCCCAGGCCAGGATCCGACCTGTTGTCGAAGGCTGACCGGGTCTTGGGTTGGATCGTGTCTCCCTCCCGCATGAGGTACAGAATCGTACTTTGGCCAATGGACCTAGAATGGTCTCTCAACGGCAGCTCAAGTCCGTCAGTCTGGGAGGTGTGTAGACAGGCAGAAACGCAGGCAAGTTTGGAGACAATTAATTGCCTGCTCAACTTTGTGGCGAAGACTTGTCTGTGCAGGATCTTGCTTGGCTGGCTACCTCGGCAGGTAGGGGTTCAATGTGCACTTGACGTGAGGCTGGAGATCGGAAACCATCTCGCATCCTGGCTGCTGCTTCTGCTGCTGCTGCTGTTGGCAGGGTTCTGGCCAAGAGGGAGGCGATCGAGATGCGATGTTGTGTGCTTGATGCTGACGGGAGGGATCAGGCGTCGTCGTCGTCGTCGTCGTCGTCGTCGTCGTCGTCACGGTCGAGAACGCCATTGCGACGGGCGAGATGAGCGGCCAACCAACCAAATTAACCCCGCAAAAAAAGCACAGAGGAAGATCCCGGTGATGAGGCGAAGCTCAGGCATTAGGCCCATGTGATGTCGTTTCCAATAGAGTGGCGCGGATTGTCGACAACGTTGGCCCTGGATTATGGATATACGGGAGGATCTCGCACTCAATGCCTTGGATATTGATAATGTTGCTAAGTGTGTCGATCACCCCTACCCACGGATCCACTCTGGGGGACCTGGTTGGTGGTCAGTGCCGGTACGTGCTGCTGTGAAAGTGACAGTGAGGCGTCGCGCATCCATCGCAGACGTGTGTCGTCGTGTCGTTGTCTGTTGGTCAGTGCGGCTGGAATTCCATGTTCCATGGTGGGGAAAGGTGGATGGGAATCGGGCCAATGGCCATTTGCCCATTCTCTGCGATGCTGCCTTGTCATTAGAGTCCTTGGTCAGCAGATCCCGTGTGCTGGGTAGTCAGTTGAATAGCGAGAGTGCATTTTGGGTGCATTGCAAGTCTCCATCGCCGTGCGTTTATTCACGCCGCCTATCTTATCCCATTGAGCGAGATGAGAATGAAACCCAACTCCTGACTCGTCCACACAGGAAGTACGTACGTACCTCTACTTAATTGTTGAGGCGAGGCGGTTGGTCCCTCCTCCCCGCCCCGCCCCGCCCCGCCCCGCCCGACGATGAGGTGCTACAGCAGGTTGAACGAGGGGGCCAGGAGCTTTCGAAAGGGTGGCAGCAAGGGAAACAAAGAAGGATACACTAGTCCCGATGGGGCGCCAGAGGTACTGTCATCAGCGCGTCGGCGGTTGCGTCTTGAGGTGTTTTTGCTTTTGTTTCTTTTCTGGCTGCTGCGTGCGAGTGCGCTGCGCTCGCGTGCAGGCCTTCTCCAGCTGCTGAAATCCTTGCACTTGATCCCATACAGGCCGCCGAGGGCCCCCCCCAATAAAGTAACATCCTGGTCCCCTGACACACGTGCCTCGACAAAACCCTGGAAGAACTCGCCGCAGCCTCCGCCCCCCCGTCTCCGCCGGCCAACGCCCGTGGCTGTCGCCGCTGCATCCGTTCAGAGACAGAGCACTGCCAGAATTGTCCCATAGCGGGCCTCCACTAACCAAGTCATCGCTGCTGCGGTGTCTCCTACGTGCCTCCCACGGCGCAACTTCGCCATCGCTGTCATCCATCCCGCATCCCATCCACTGTGTCTCATCTCATCCACTCTGCCCTCCACTTGCCATCCAACCCGACGCTTCGCCGTGCTGCGCGCACCGGCCATCCCTACCAAAAGCCTCCCCACCCAATCCAAAAAAGCAATGCGTCGCCCGCTGCACCAATGGACGTCGGCCCGCACCAACCAGCTTTTATGGTCGACCACCGTGCGCGTTGTGCCACCTTGCGTGTGAAAGGGCACTGTGCAGCATCGTGGTGTGCTTCGGCCCATCGACTTTGCACTTCTTCAGCAATTGGATCAGCGGCGACCGAAGATGACCGAGACAACGGCGTATGTACGACAGGCACGGCCGCCATTAGGAAGGCCTGACATGCCTTTAGTTTCTGACCCTGCACGGAATACTGAGTAGCCGGGTGTTTTGCTGCTCTGTACCATCCATTCTGCACTCTGCACTCTGCATCTGCTGCAGTAGGCCCGTAGATAGCCTAGCGTCCAGCCTGCCTCGATAGGTAGTTTCGGTACCTTGCGTGACGGGCGCTGTTGTTCTCTGATTGTGGGTCTGGTCGGGTCGATCCACGACAACTCCACGACGGGTGTATCAGCAATCTTGTCTCTTGTTACCCAGGCTTTTACCAGTTGGCTTGCTGTATTTGGACAGGAGACGAGTGCTACGCGGACTACAGCATAGACGTCTTAATTAGTACCTAGCTAATCTAAGGACCAGCAGCCGCTCCATGAGCCAACAAAAGAGTCAGGAGTCTCAGATCTGGCGGCTGACGACTTCGACTTTCTGCCCGCAGCCTGGGACGGCGGGCTCTTCCCACCAGCGGAGCCAACGACGGAGGGGACTTGAACCTGGCCAGTCACTGGGTGGCTTCCAATGCGTGCAGCGGCTCCGCCAATGAGACTAAAACTGGCACTAGCCGCGATCCCCGCGTCTTACTTATCTTCGCGGCCACAAGCCAAGAAGCGGCGTCGCCCCAGACCCGGACCTAGAACCACCAGAAACCAGGCCAGGACTCCCCAGGAGTGAAGTGAACCCTCTCTCTGACAAGAGGCACCCGAAGGCCGTGAAGTCGCCCTTACCTGCTCCAGTACTTTACCTTGCTTGCGCGCCCGCCTGCTGCACCCTGTTACATTACCCTACCTCACCTGCCACTATACACTATACCTTACCTGCCTTGCCCAAGGTTACCTTACCTTGACCTCCATGCCCTATCCTACATAGCAGTGGACGGTGCACGGAAGCTACCTCCAACCTACCAACAGCAGCCTAGCAGCTCACTCACTCACTCACTCACTCACTCACTCACTCACTGATTGCATTGACTCGAGCACTACTCAACCCACTCACTCATCCCAGCCCGCACACGCCAACAAGCCCGCCCGCTGAGCCCGCCAGCCCTCTGGCGGCTAACTAGCCCCTACCCACCCGAACCACCTTGCCTGCTGCTGCCGCGCCGGGCCCCGGATGGAGCTTTTCGTCCCTCGACCCTCAAGCCAGCCGCAAAACCCGTGATCCCTTCAACCTCAACCTCAACCTCGACCTCGACCTCAGCCTCAACCTCAGCCTCAACCTCAGTCCCCTCGACCCTCCGATCCGCCTCTCCGCCACCCGCCATTCCAGCCTCCGTACGCCTACACCCCCTCTCTGTCCTCTCCGCTGGGATCTTCGGCCTCCGCGCCGCTCGAGGGTCCCAGAAGCCTACCCGTCCGTCCGCCGCAATCGGCCCCGCGCCGCGCGCGCGCCCTCCCGAGTGAATGGACAACCAACAGAACCTTCAGAAGCATAGGCAGCGTCGCGAGGCCGAGAGAGAGCGAAAACGAGCTCTTCGAGCGTAAGTTTCTCATATTGATCACTCTTCTTCTCGCCGTCATCCTTCGACCTCGGTTCGTCCGTCATCGACCTGTGAGGCCGTGACGTCGTACCCGCTGACTTCAGCCTCGTCTTCGTCACATGCCATCACGGGCTCTCATTCATTGCGTACTCCGGCTCGCTCACTTCCTATGCCCATTGTGGCCCGGCTCCTCATTTTGATGCCCATGCTGACAGTTCGCGCCTTGCAGTTGCGACGGCTGCCGACGCCAGAAGGAGAAATGTGATGGGGGCGTGCCCTGTCGACGGTGCACCCGTCTGCATCGCCAATGCGAGTTCCTAGGCCCGACGGCCAGGGACGGTGATGGCGCCGGTGATGGCACTGCCAGGTAAGCTCAGCTTTTGCGTTTTGTCTCTCGGCACTGGCGCTGGCCGCCATGACCCGTTGCTAACCTGTCGCTCTGTTCCACGCTACAGAAATCGATCTGGTGCCAGCAACGCTGAACTCCTCCAGCGCATATCCTACATGGAGAGGATCATCACCCACTACGCCGGCAACATTTCCTTTGACCCGGAGTCTCTCAAGGCAATGGCAGACTCGGTGGACAAGAACCCAGATGTTCCGCGGAGCCACCAACAGAACCAGGTCGTGGGATCGCCCGGTTCGGACTATCTCGGCGTCGACGATGAGAACTTCACTGTTCAGCCGCTTGACAACAATACAACTCGTAAGGACCCCGTCTTCACTTGCATCAAATTCCCACTCTAGCGCATTCACTGACGCTCGTTGCAGACTACTCTGGTGAATTTTCCCACTGGAACTTCTCCATGCGAATCAAGCAGTGGATTGAGCAGTGTGTACCTGAAGGAGGTCGCCAGGTACGTTAACATGGGCCCGCCGGCGTAATTTAGTCGAGCTCTTTCTAAACTCATACGTGTTTTAGGATGCCCCAGCTTCTCTCAGTTTTAAGGAATACTACCGAGCAGAGGAACTCCAGTCCGCCAACACCTTATCATCGCTAAGTGCCCTACCGCCTCGATACGTCGCCGAGTTCCTGGTCCAGGCGTTTTACAAGCACGCTGAGACCAATTACTTCTATGTTGAAAGGGGTTGGCTCGCTGAACAGCTCGACCTCGTCTACCAAAACCCGGGCGCCCTTTCTCGAAGAGAGGTTGGCACTGTCTGCCTGATATGGATCGTCTTCGCCATTGGCACTCAATATGCCTATCTCGACTCGCGCCCTGAGAGAGGCGGCGACCCAACCAAGAACGGCTTGAATGCGAGTCCGTTCTCGGAGGACACCATCGGCGTCATGTTCTACCAGCAAGCCTGCAAGCTCGTACCGGATGTCATCACCGTGGCCTCGCTCGAGAGTGTCCAGGCCATCCTCCTCATCGGCATATACACCCTACCTCTAGACGCCTCAGGATTGTCATACATCTATCTCAACCTCGCTGTAAAACTTGCCGTCCAAAATGGCATGCACCGGCGCTACCCCGCGGAAGGGTTAGATCCTTTCATCCGTGAGACGAGAAATCGCGTGTGGTGGACAGCTTACACGACGGAGAAGTACATTCCAGCCTTTTAACCAATTTGATGTCAGGAGACTAATGTGTCGGTAGGCGAGTCGGAATATACCATGGCCGACCAACTTCTATTCTAAGCAAGGATGTGGATGCGGAGATGCCTGTTGATCGTCCGGACATCATGCCATCTAACCCCACGAATGTTGCGCACATGCTCGCGACGCTGCGGCTGAATCAGGCCCTTGGAAACATCGCGCATGAAATGTAAGCGTGCCTCGACCGGCGAGGTGCTACCCCTGAATGACGGTGTGCTAATGATTTCCCCAACAGATCGGTGCTCAGGACCTCCCAAAAACATGAGATAACCGAAGGTCTCGGCCGAGTCATCGAGATGAAGGAGGATCTCCGAAAGTGGTGGGAGTCACTCCCAGAGACGGCATTCCGCAAGGAGGTCAATATGCAAACCCCCATTGCTCGTGCGGATATGCATCTAAAGCTGGAATACTGCTTACTGCGCATGTATGCCGGTCGACCTTTCATATTCCCCCGCGAAGCCATCAAGGGTAATGCCAGCACATCTAGTTCTCCAGCCGACTCGAATAGCCAACGACCTGCCACCCCTCACAAGTCAAACCCCCGCGCCATGCTGGTCGCCGATTGTGTCGAAGCAGCCCTGTCCATTGTTGAAACGTGTCATCTACTCCAGAACACGATCGGCCTCGCACGGGCGTCGTATACCGAGTTCAGCTCCTGCCGCGCGGCGCTTCTCGTTATCATCACGCAGTGCCTCCAGAAGAAGACGGACAGGCTCCGCGATGGCCTGCGGACCGGTATGGCTATGATCAAGGAGATGTCGGCAGGCGGCGAATCGGCTCGTTCTGAGGCCTCTCTAATCGAGGTATTCGAGCGTGCAATCTCGCGGCTCGATGAAACTGCCGACCCTTCCGGTCGCGAGTCGGAATACTCGCGATTCAAAAAGTGGGAGCTTCTCTGGAAGAACGACGTACCGGGGCAAGAAATGAGACAGGAATCGTCTCCCGAGGCATCGCTGCCGCTACCTCCTAACCCTTCGGCGTTCTGGCGCGGAACAAACGGAAATAGCACGACCAGACCAGGCATGCCAGCAATGCATGCGGCGAGCCCGTTCATTGGGATGGATGCCAACTTTCCCTCGGTCCCACAAGTTATGGACGAGTTCTCAACGCTGTTTGGGTACGGCTTCGGACCGAGCCCCGAAAGCATGGCCGGCACCGCTAATGGTGGCATGTGGATGGGGCCTTGAAAGCATTCAGAACTGATCCCGCTTGAATCGACGGTCCACGCGTCAAACTGAAAGAAGGAAAGACAAATGAATCGCCAACGAGTCATGAAGAGCACTGTCCACGGGTCGGGGATACCCTCCCAGATCTACCAATCTGAAGGGAGTCATGTCTGACCAAGCCTCTCACCCCATATTCTCCACGGCCGTTGTCTCTCGATCACCGACACGCAAGTTGCGTGGCTTGAGGATTATGTTTACCACAAGCAAGACTCGCGCTAGTGAGAGAATATCAGTGGAGCCCATTGCTCCCTTCGTCTTGAAGACGGAAAAGACATGGATCTCGGGATCGCCGGTGCTGAGATGTCGAGTGCCTGGCGGACTAGCACTTATATATGGGGGATTCCTGGGGAATACCCTATAGGATACACGTCAGGTTGCGGGATGCGTATCAGCAAATTGATGCCGTACGTATATGTTTAGTATTTTGGGAGGTGGTGTTACTTGGTTATTGAAGTTATCGGATCTCGACAACAGGTGAAAGGCATTTTTGGACACCTGGGTATGTGGCGACATGGATGGATGGATGATGGGTTGGCTGGTCAAATAAACCCAAAGAAAAAGAGAACTCCAGTTATGGATGGGCTGGGTGCTTCGTTCCATAATGTCAAATTTCAAGATACCATCGCAGGTTGGACTGTGAGCGCTTGCTTGCTTGCTCTGATTTATTCACTGTTGGGATACACATTTCGTGAGAGTTGTATGAGGTTCGGTGAATGTACTTTTAGTTAGATTCGGAAATTACTAAGTAACTAGAGGTAGGGGACATAATGCCCTATTTTGGTTGTAGATGACAGCCGCAAAGATTGCATGTACACCCAGATTATCACTGTCGGGCCATAGACTAGTAGTACAACGGTTTCTAAACCCTTTACAAGGCCCAACCTGAAGACGACGACGATGACACAGCTCGCTGGCAGGGGCCTTCAACCGCGCATGGTCGACTTCTTCTGCGACTTGCGCAGTTCCTTCTCCCTCTCCTTGTCGAGGTACTTCTTCTGGGCCTTGGCGTCGAGACCCTTGAGGTCAGCCTCACGCTTAGCCTTCCGGGCCTTCTCCTTCTCGACGAGGCGCTCCTCGGCGCGCTCATCCTCGCTGGCCTTCTTGATCTCGTTGATCATGCTCTCGCGGATGTTGCGGACCTTCTTGAGAACCTCGGGACGGAAGTGGGCGGCCTTGACGAGGACGTCGGGCAGTCGCAGGAAGTAGGTGAAGATGGGCAGGAGATCAGCGTAGTTACCGTTGGAGGGCAGGCGGTACTTGAGGAAGATACGCTTGCGAGGAGTAGTCTCGTCGATGGTTGAGGGCTTGTCTGTGGGCTGGTCCGAGATGATGAGATATTCGAGCAGTTCGCCAGCAGACTTGACGGCATCGGCCAGCTCCGGGGTAAGAAGGGCCTCGGTGATCTCGGCACTCTCACTCATGACGGTTGTCCAGACGGGGAGCTTGGAGTTGTCCTTGGTAAGGGTAAGAGACAGGTCGTATCGCTCCTCGCGAGCCTGCTGCATGTTGTCCTTGTTGACGACGGCCCAGACAAAGCCGTCATAGTTGCTCTTAGGGTCCTTGGCACGTGTCTCAGCAGTTCCGGGCAGAGTGGGGACAGTCAGGCTCTCCTTGCCGTCGAAGGTGTAGGTGGTGGCCTCCATGACATCGTAGGGGACGGAGAAGGACTCGGTGAAATAGCCGAGAGCAGTCTCGAAAGCGTTGACAATGGGGTTGAACTTCTTGGTCAAGGTGAGCTTGACATCCATGAAGGCAGAATTCTGTCGGCCCGTGGCGTAGGTGGCAAACTCGAAAAGCGATTTCTCCTTGATGAGGGTGTCGGGCTTAACATCGTTGTCCATGGTGGGAACGCCGCCGAAGCCAACAAGAGCAAACTCGCTCCTGAGCGCGGGGGCGTTGGCGCGGATCCAAGCCTTGGCCTTAGAGCGATTGGCACGAGCGCCAATGATGTGGACAAGGAAGATGAAGGACGCCATTAGCATGATGATGCCCTCCATCTTGAACTCGGAGATGGAGTGGCGCTCGTGGATATTGTACCACTTGGTGTAGGGAGGAGCCGTGGCCGAAGGGGAGGCAGCGGCAATGGTGGCATCGACGACCTCGGAGACGGGGACGGGACTGGGAGCTTCCGCGAAGTCTGCGAAGTCTGTGGTGGTTGCGCGTCAGTCGTGAGTCCTGTTGCTGGTATCAGACGAGCATTTTCCGCGCGTGTCGCTTGGCCTGGGCACCACACCACAGGGGTACAAACGCGCGGGATCGTCGCAGAGGGGAGAGAGGAGCAAAACGGGATCAGGAAGAAGACTCACCGGAGTCGACACTCGAGGCAGCGGCAGGCGCCTCAGACTTGGCGCCGCCGAAGGCGTTTTTGAAGAATTCGGCCATTGTCGAGGTTGATGACGGAGGAAGCTTGAGCCTTGGGAAGAAGAGGAGCTGGTTGTGGCCACGCCTCCAAGAAGCAGAAAACTAAGGTGGAGGAGTGGGCATCCAGTGGCAGAGCTCCTGCTGAATCCAGACGGAAAAGGTGGGGCAACAGGGCCCGACAATCTGGGGCACGCATGCATCATTCAATTCGCGTACTGAAGATTGCCTGGGGTCGATACTGATGAAGCAAGCAACATATCATGCTGATGTTCATTTACATTCGTCATCATGATGTTCCTCACGTTCCCTATTACGGCGACTATTCTCTGGATGAAGTGTTTATGAGTAGGCATCGCTTACTGCCTTGTCAATCCCTTGTGAAATTGCTAAGCGAACGAGCGCCGCTATCACGCCATTGCCTCTCCACCATCGTTGAACTGACGACTCATCTTCTGGACTCTCCTGGTCGGAGTAACGGGATCAAGAACAAACTCAACGTTTTAAAAGCATAATACGCCGGCTGCTTTTGGCTGGCCAGCCCAATGCATAAAGATATAGCATGGAAGCTTACAAACTTAATCTCACTTGCCTACCCTGCGCTCTGTTGACAGTGGCTATAATGGCGTTTTGCGACCTCAAATATCCCATCCGCGACTGAGTATATGAAAATCATTTGTATGGATCATATATATGAACTAATCCTTTTATACTCATAATACTGAAGACAATCATGACTCCCTTTACCCTAAGTCGCTGACGCCTTCCTCTAGCGGTTGTGACTGTCACAATCCTAATTCATGTATCAGCCGCACCAGCTTCACCCAAAGATTTTATTTATCTCCTACGGGACTTACTCCAGTGGAGGACACCAGCGGAATGCGCACGACTCTGCCCGGACATGGCGCCGATACAGACCCACTTTGATGCGCGATGTCTTAGCTGATTGGGTCACCTGAGTGATCTGTTACTGTGCCAACGACTCCTTTCTCTCACAACGCGTGATGTCAATGAGAAACCGACGCGGAAAGTCATCAGATTATTTGATCGTCCACGGCTCAAAATTCAACATGGCACGAACCACTGCTGCACGGAAGTATGGGAAACCTGCGAAGAAGTCAAAGGCGGAACGGCTGTTCGCTGAATTACCTCAGAGCCCATTCCGTATACAGCCAGAGACTACCAAGAAGGACCAATTGGAGTCTTTAGCGAAGAGGATATCCTCAATCAAACTCGAAGAAGAGCCTTCTCCCCGAAGAACGCCTCGGAAGTCGAAGAAGCTGTCGCATGTTATCGAGGACCAACCAGTTAAGGTAATCTGCAAGGAGGAAGACGTGACTTCAAGTGGACCAGACACAGAGGGTGCTCCACAGAGTGAAGTCCCGGAACCAGAGCCAGAGGCTCATCCACAAGACAGCAATGACGATGCCGCAATATTACCGGAAGAGCCACAGGAAGAAACACCTCTGCGGACTCTGACGTGGGATGATGTCTGCCCGCCGGGGGACAGGATAGACAAGATCGCGGAAGCATCTTACGCGGAAGTGTACCGCGTCACCAACGACCGCGGCACGAGCATCATCAAAGTCATCAGACTATCGTCACCTATCAAGCCTCAAACCAAAGCCCAAGTACGATCAGGCCTGGTGGATGAGGAGCCTCATTCCGAAGAGGACGTCCAAGGCGAACTACGAATTTCCGAGTGGCTGGCCGACATCCCTGGATTCGTCGTGTACAAGGAGCGGTACGTGGTGCAAGGGAAGACCACGGTGGAACTGCTCGAAACACACCAAAAGTTCCAAAAGAAGATGAAGCGCCGGGATCCAGACAGGGCGCAGTTCTATCCTTCCCCGAGCCGGTACCTGGACGAGACTCGGTTCTTGGTGGTGGAGCTGGGCGATGCTGGAAAGGCGTTGGAGGACTGGAAGCTGGAGACTGAGGCCCAGCTCTGGGACATATTTTTCTTAGAGGCAATTGCATTGGCAAGGGCCGAGGATATCGCCATGTTTGAGGTACGGCACCTCGAGTCGAGCACTGAGCAGTTCAGCTAACTGGAGTAGCACCGTGACCTCCACGAAGGAAACTTGTGCATAAAGCAAAGGAGGGCTCCGACTGAAATGGGGCACATATCCCTTGGAGTTTTTGGATTCTCAGGTCTGGACATTACCATCTTGGACTACGGGCTATCACGAGCCGAAGACTTGTCTATCGACGACGCGGCGCCGGTGGCATTCGACCTAGAGAAAGACCTCAGCCTCTTCACTAGCACCCACGCACCGCAATGCAAAGTCTACCGCCAGATGCGATCATTCTTATTACGCGCTGACCGCAAATGCCTCCCTCCCGAAGCTCACGACACACCCTACGCCCAGGGCATCGACGGCCCGCTCTCCTGGGACGCATATGTTCCGTACACCAACGTGCTTTGGCTGGCGTACCTGTACGAGTACCTGGTGGGCCACTTTTCAGGGGACAAGAAGGAGCTGGCGCGATTCAAGACAGAGTCCAAGGAGATGTGGATGTATCTGAACCCGGACGCCAAGGAGGGCGTGCCCTGTTTTGGAAGCGCGGCGAACGTCGTCTGCTTTGCCATCGAGTCCGGCTGGATGACTCAGGAGCAGCTCATCGGAGTTGAAGACTCGGTGCTTGAGCGGGAGGACAGCATCATAGTGGCGCGAGAAGAAGTCCACGAAGTTTCGGAAGCCCACGACGGGACGCCGTTGCGAAGGTCGTTCCGAAGACGGCCGGCATAGCACGACACAATGGAGCAATTGGGGATTTGTTTAGTATTTCGGGACTTATCACCGGCAGGATTTGGATTCGGACAGACGGCGTTTTTCGGCGACAGATACCAAAATATGGATTGGATGATGTCGGGTTGGTTGTGATTAGACGGCGCCCCCTCCGCGTAGACCTGCCTACTTGGATAGCACGAATAGAAGCCGTATCGCGAAACAGGACGTTCCGGCCTAATTGCTTTTTGGTGATTGACATGGTTCGACGCAATTCAGCTTCCCCATTCTGCGCAGGCAGATGGGGTAAGATCCAATTGACTGGAGAAGAATCTGATGTCAAGGACAAACTGTCGACATTGGACTTTCCGTATCTGGCCATGTGGTTGTATTTATTCGGGAGTTGATGTTGTTTTCATTGATATCCCCCCCCCCCGGAAAGAAGTCCGGTAATTCACCTAGCGGCTTCTATCGCTGGAGTGCCATGTGGGTCAGGTCATCTACTGAGGCATGTGTGGACTTGGTGAACAACAACGACAACAAGCAGCTTGGGGAGCAGCCACGTCAGGGGAAATGAGAACAAGTCACCCTCCATCACGGGTCCAATACACATCCTGGGTTGGGCGCGTGAAATGAGGTGTCTGTCAGCTCGTGATCTCCGCGGTTTTCTTGTCGGAATGCGGTAGGAGGTGTTCCTGAGAGCTTGGGCCTTTTGGAGCCAGCGTTCCATTGACTAAATAAAGCCTCTATACTATTCGTAGAGTCCACCGCTGACGATCACTGGAGGCGGAGGTGTTCTGTCGGGATGCAGGTACCAGCTAACAGACCGCCCAGCTCATCTCCAAGCTCCATATGTCGGGCCTCGGCCTGCCCCGGAATTCCTCTCAGCAGTATTAGCGCGCGACCTACCCAAGCTACAGCGGGCGGCCACCTGACTTCAGAGCCGGAGCCCAGCTGCCGAGGCTAAATCTCAAGGACGGCCGAAAAAAAAACATGCCCACTGGCATGTTCAACCACATGTCACGGGTACGAAGTAGCGGGTGCTTGTCGAACGAATTCGCCCTGACGCGTGCGCCGAGTCTCCTTGTTTCCCCACGGCGACAGGCCATCGCCATCGTCCCTTCTTATTATCACCACCTCACCCCACGCCGTCTGCTCAATTGACTCTTTGCCTTGCGCGTTTCTTCCTCAGCTCGTACCTGCTGGCCGCCGGCCCCCAACCTCAGGCCTTCTTCACATCTGACCGCCGACTTCGCCAGAGCCATCGTCGTCGGAATTGCTTCCATGTCCGTCCCGAGCTCCGCTTGACCTCACCGTCAATCTCCCCATCGCCATGTCTGCCAACGGCCACTATTCCGGCTTCAGCCCCATGCCGACTGCGTCTGGCGGTTCTCGGGGCCTTTCCAACAGCATCTGGGCTGCTCCCATCTCCGCCTCCTTACCGTCCGCCTCGGCCTCGTCCACCTCGTCCCGACATCCCTCCCAGATCTCAAAGTCATATCGCCAAGCTTCCACCCTCTTCCTCACGCGTCGTCTCCCCGAGGCCCTGACGACGCTGCTTCCGCTCATCACTCTCCCCGAACCCACCGAAGATGGCGAGCTCGCTCCTGTCGCACGTGCATCCAAGACCACCCGTATCAAGGTCTGGAGCCTCTACTTGACCATCCTCAATGCCATTGCCGAGCTGGAGCCGGAGGAGGGCAAGGACGCCTTTGGAAACCAGGAATGGAGGGTCCTGTGTACCAAGGTCCGAGAGGGGGAGGTCTGGGACGAGGTGATTAGAAACGGTTACCACGGCGTCGAAGGCGACGTCGATTCGGATGTGGTCATTAACCTGTAAGTTTGGAACATGCCCACCCGAGACCCCGATCGTGTTGCTGACTGAGACAGCGCGACGTTGTTGCTGGCCCACGCCCGTGATCAGATGTTCAACCAAAAGAAGCTTGAGGCCTACCTCGCCGCCTGCAGCACGCCCAACCTCGATATCGCCGGCCGGCTTGCCGATTCGCCCACTCCTGGATCGCGGATGTCGAATCGCTATCGATCGCCGGCTAAGGGAGCGAGCGGCGCCAACACCCCCAGAGACCTGAACTCTAGAGTCAAGATCCTCGAACTATACACGCTGCACGTACTTCTACGTAATAACGAGTGGGACTACGCTCGAGAATTTATCAGCGTGAGCCCCGTCCTCGACGAGGAGCGCCGTGAAGCTTTCCTCCAAGCCCTGCAGAGCCTCCATGAAGACCAGCAGGAGCAAGAGAGGCAGGCAAACGAGGAGCGTGAGCGTCAGGAGGAGGAACTGCAAAAGGAGATCGAAGAGTCCAAGAGGTTGCGTGCTGAGAACGAGGAGAGGGAGCGGAAAAGGATAGAGGAGGAGCGCGCACTGCGCGAAGGGAGTGAAGTCGATTACGGCATCGATGAAACACCAAGCAGCACAACGGCGGTGGCCCGAAACCGACCTACCCGGGCACCATCAACCGCTTCATCCCGGCAAGGAAAGAAACCGAACGGCAAGGCTGCAGTAACCCCGACACTTAGCTCTCGCGCATCGATGGTCATTACACGTTTGCGGACTGTAATCGAGCAGCTTGGTACATCATTCAACTCCAATCCTATGTTGCTGGCCCGTTTCCTGGCGTTTATCGTGGGGTTTATCCTCATGCTAGGCCACCGAGGCATTCGCGAACGGGTCCAGCGAATACTGGGTGCCTCGTGGAACAAAGTCAAGGCAACAGCTGGGATGGGAGTCAAGGTCACCTATATCTGATTTCTTTTGATTGAAGTTTTGTATCATAATATCCTTTCATGCATCATGAGGAGTTTAGGATGGGTCTTATATTTCCAAGTCAGATTTGTTAATCACAGCTACTACAAAATGTCATCTGCACCCCAAATCAAAAATAACCACTCAAAACTTATGGCATTTATTGTAACCCAATCGCATCTATAATATCCATCGTGACATTTCCCATCTTAATAGCGCGCCAAACGCCAGCGATGCAAGGTATCGAAGCTCGCTTTCGTCCTGCAACCGTAACAACACGCGGCCCAACCCAGGCCACCGCTCTGTTAATAATTCGCTGTCCGATTCGTTTTCTTTTGGTAGAATAACTGAGAGGCACCTGTTAGCATTTGGCTGAGATCGCACAAGAGGTACGCCAACTTACATCTGTCCTTGAACTACCCAGATTGATAATCTTAGGACAGCCATCGCGATCCTTCTCGAGCCGGGTGCATTCAAAACAGTAGAAGGCATCCGAGATGCCCTCACCACCACAGACGACGCACTTGTTCTGGAAGTTTCCGAAGCTGCACTCGTCGCAGATGCGGACGAGGGTGGTGGGCCGGACGTAGGAATCGCAGACAGGGCATTTGCCGTCGCACTTGTCGCAGAGGCGGCCGATGGCAATGCCTGCCTGCTTGCGGCACATGACGAGATCGCTGGAAGGCAAGGTTAGTGATGGATTTCTCGGCGGTGAGGAGAAGCCGAACTTACGGGTGATGGCGAGACATGGTGATGAAGCCCGAGGGAGAGGCGGTGGGAGACTCGGTGTTTGGGAGGTTGTGCGGGTAAAGAAGCGGAAGCCGTCGCTGAGTGTTTGGAGATGGCCACTAGATGGAGATTTCTCAGCCTTGCTGCGGCGTTCCGTCGCGTTCGAGGGGCGCTGCACGCCACGGGCTAATCACGATAACACGCTGGACTGGGCCGAGGCGGGGCCCGCTGTGGCTGGTGCGTCTGTCAGAACCTCTTGCGACCGAGTCCATTTGACAGTCCCACCTTTCGAACGTGATGCTCAGCCTCGACAACTCCCCCTCCGCCTACGTCTCTTTTCATTCATCAGCGCATATGCGCTGGATGCTTTAGTTGGCCCTTTTACGACTATAGGCTGAGGAGTGCAACACACCGACAGTGTCCCGACCGAGTTGTTATGGCCACGGTAGACGGGTATGCATGCAGCCTGGCCCTGGTCTGTTTATGCCAACCGCTAATCGAGTCACAGCGACCATCCAATGGATGGAGCCACGTTGAAAACGAGTGTGGATGTCTCGCCACTTGGTACGGCCGAGCCGGACAGCTTGAAGAGGAAGGCCTCACGAGACGGCGATCAGGACGCCTCCCCGAAACGAGTCAGGCACGATGATGACGACTACGATTCGGCTGAACGACGACCGAGAAGGGATTCTCCCCAAGGTCGTCGTGGGTCCTACGGGAGCACCCCAAACGCAGACTACGATCGCCGCAAGTCCGCGACGCAGGAGGAGAAGAAGCGCGGGAAGCGCCTGTTCGGTGGCCTGCTCAGCACTCTGAGCCAGACGACGGGCAGCTCACAGCAGAAGCGGCGCCTCGAGATTGAACGGCGGCAACAAGAACGGCAGCAGAAACAGAGGATCGAGGATGACAAAGTGAGGGCGGAGAAACTCTCGCGCTTGACTGGGATTCGCTTGGCGGAGCAGGTGGTATTTGAAGAAGAAGTGGTGAGTCTGAAAGTTACATGGAGATGTGGCCCGATGTTGCGAGCTGACTGTTATGGCAACTAGATGCGGAATAAGCACTCCAAGTTGCTCGCTATGGCGAAGTTTCTACGGACGAAATCACATCCTCAGATTGTAGGTCTCTCCTAGTCCTACTCATTCGGTCTGTGTTACTGACTATATGCTTAGTGCTATCTCCCCTGGAAGCTCACGCCAGAACAAGTAGACCAAATCGACGACCAAGTTCGGAACGCCAAAGCAACTGTCGATAGGGAACTAGAAGCTTTCAACACGCGAAAGCAACGGCGCGAGAGAGACCATGGACGATCTACCCGACCCGCCCGACCTGTAACCCCAAGAGAATCTTCCGTGTCGGTGCTCCCTAGCGAAGATTCCACAGACAAGCCATCGCGGAGTACGAACGGCTCAGACCAGCCGGCGAAGGCTTCGGACAAGGAGAAGAGTCAGCATCATCACCATCACCATCACCATCACCATCACAACCACCACGATGAATCGGCGGACGTGCTCGAGGAAGCGGATGAGGATATGGTGATCTACTGAACCGGTTATTCTCCTGGTCCGGAATTCATGTGTGCTGGACGGCAGATGTAGCTTTGTGCCACTGCAGGCTGCCTTGCCTGGAGCTTTCTTTGGGGGAGATGTGTAATGAGCTGGCTGGTTCAGGGCGAGCGGGTGGTACGAGCTGGCCGTGGTTGGGATGCTGCGCTTGCTATTCTTGCCGGGAAGCGCTTGAACGGACTTTTAAGATACCAAACTATTATGCGATACCCATGATGAAAGTCCAGACTTCGACCGTAGTCATAAGATGCCTGAAAACTGGCAGGGTAGTCCTGACCGCAAGAAGATATGCCTCGGCTGGTGTTATGACGAACATGTCGGGCCGCGCCGTGTCTGCCGGAGACGATCTCCACTCTCTTCAAAGATCTTGCTAGCCTACGAGAGAATTGGAGTTTGTTTCACATCGTGACGCACCCACATCGCACGCCGCACGATAACATAGTGACACACCAGCACATTTTGTCGTCATACGCGGCGACGATGGACAGGATGGGAAGTAGCCTCCGCTTGAGCCTCGGCTCTCCACCCTATCTATATTTTTGACCGCAACCTCCGATGCGGCGTCCCACTTTAAACCGGTTGGCCGTGCTCCGGTGGTTCAAACTGGGTCGGTGAGGTCCGGCGAGATATATAAAAACACCGCGCCTCGGCGAGTTCTTGCTTTGTTTGTGGTCATTGTGTGTTTTTTACTTAACTCTGTCCTTGCATTGGATCTGGGGACGCCTTGGTAGGGAATCACTGAGTTTCGAGTTGGACCCCTGCTAATGTGCTTTGTTGTGAAGTGACGTATCAGCTAGCTACCCTCTGCGAGTAAGTTATGCGACGGTTCTTTGAAAGCATGATGTGTTCCCGTTTCCCCTCCACGAGGGGTTGAGGAGTGCTTGGTTTGGATTTGAAAATCGTCTTTTCTCAGTCCTTGGTCTTGAAAATTGCCGTCTTATGGCTCGGAAACGTAGACTGACATTCAATCAGGCAACACGCCAAAAATACCACGTCGTTTTCAAGGAACAGAACAGAATCATGGCTCTCGATAAGTTGGTGCCCGACGACCCGAGGGTCAAAACCGAGACGGCGCTTATCCGGGGCAAGACGTACAAGTACATTGTTGGGCAGCCCGAGGGCGAGCCTATCGCCACGATGGTCCTGATCCACGGCTTCCCGGACCTGGGCTTCGGATGGCGCTGCCAGATTCCGTACTTCATGTCATTGGGGTTTCAGCTCGTTGTCCCGGACATGCTGGGTTACGGCGGGACGGATGCGCCGCTGGCCGTGGAGGAGTACACGTACAAGAACATCGCGGCGGACATCAAGGAGCTCTCGCAGAAGTTCGTCGGCGAAGGGCAGATCGTTCTCGGCGGCCACGACTGGGGCGGTGCCGTGGCCTGGAGAATCGCCATGTGGCACCCGGAGCTGATCAAGGCCATCTTCACCGTGTGTACGCCGTACACGGTGCCTATGGCCACCTTCATCCCGCTGGAAGCCATCCTCGGCAGCGGCCACCTGCCCAACTTCACCTACCAGCTGCAGTTCAAGGGCCCGGAGGTCGAGAGCCGGATCCAGGGCGAGGAGAAGATCCGACAGTTCCTCAACGCCATATACGGCGGGCGCGGGCCCAACGGCGAGGTGGGCTTCAAGGCGCTGGAGGGTATGCAGTTCGACAACCTGGCGCTGCTGGGGCCGGCGCCGCTGCTCTCGGCGGACGAGCTCGACTACTATGTGCGCGAGTACATGCGCAAGGAGGCGCCGCAGCTGCGCGGGCCGCTGAACTGGTACCGGCTGCGGGAGCTGAACCACAAGGATGAGGCGGTGTTCACGGCCCAGGAGCAGAGCCACAAGTTCACGATGCCGGCGCTGTTCATCACGGCGACCGACGACGTGGCGCTGCCACCGTCCATGTCCAAGGGCATGGACAAGCACTTTGAGGACCTGACGAGGGGCGAGGTGAAGGCGTCGCACTGGGCATTGACACAGGCGGCGGAGGAGGTCAACGGGCAGGTGGCCAAGTGGGCGAACGTTGTGCTGAACGGGAGTTTGAAGTCGTCTCTGTAGGATGTATGGAGACGCGAAGTTAGGAAAGGAGGAGAGCAGGCCCAATGGATTTTTACAATCTATGCGATGCTCGAGGATGACTGTGAATCTGTTTGACTGTCTTTGTGGAGTTGCTGAGGGGCAGCTTGGGATATCGGGCATGTTAGTCGGCGAAGAGCGAGATGCCAAGATGCGCCACAAGGCCTTTGCTGACCATTCCCGTCAGGTGATATTGTCGCTGGGGATGATTTTTTCTTTCGAGTCTGTGGAATTGGCTACGCATTATGTCGTACGCTGTCAGCTTGCGCGCGGTTAAGGAAGAGAGCTTGTTGGGAGCGGCACTCTTGCTTGTTGGTTGTCGAGGGTTGATGCATGATGCATTATTCACACCCGCTTGCTGCTATGTATGCATTCCTTTGTTTCCAGGCTGGCTGCGCTGTTTCAAGATGCCGATATCTGTCATCCTCATATTGTACGAATAAAGCCCGTCGTATCTACTCGTACTTTGCCTTGGTGGAGGGGAGGTGGCTGACTTCCATGGTGGAGACGATGAAGATGACGACGTTCAGGGGGCTACGAGGGGTTCTCCACCAGTTGCTCGCGCATGTACCTGTCGCTGGTAGGGCACCTCGAGAAGAGGTGCCCCGTGAGTGGAAATTGGCCGGCAGAGATACACGAGTCTAGGCCAACGGGATACATGACGGAACCCTCGACTTTGGGAGGCGGGTGAGTGTGATGTGGCTCTGGCAGGCTACTGCGTAAGGAGAACTACGAATAGCAACATACAGCCCGACTTAACTTAGGCAACTTAGGGGTCTTGTCTTAGAGACGACGGGAGGAGCTAATATGGATGAAGCTTTCAGAGGATCATCATGGGCGAGCTGTCAGGGGCTTTACCAGTCTTTTTTTCTATTCTTTCTCTCCTTCCTGCTCCTCATTAGTTAGGGCGGGCCCTGGATCCTATTATCATCTCGTTCCTTAGAAGCTGGGGGCTGGCTGACTTTGTTCCATGGATGAATGTTTCTCGTCAGCCACCCGCACTACTGTACCTGTCAAGTTGCAAGAGAGGCTGAGGTGGTACCCATACCTACCCAGCTTTTAGCACCCTCACCCACTAAAATATTGCCCTGCCCGCTCCCCCGGAAACCCAGCATTAGCACTGGACGGGCTGGAGCCAGTGACGACGGCCCCAGAAGCAACGCAAAACCCGGCATTTCAGACCCGCCAAGTCTCCTGCCACGTCCGCGTCGACTCTCACTCACCCGCCATCCAATTCATCCCATCTCCATCGCCGTCGAGTGTGTCCAAGAGTCGAAGAAGAAGAAGAAGGGGAAAAAAGAGACACCTGGCATCTCACCACTCAACACCCGCGCGCCGTGGCTTCCGGGGAGCTTTTGCTTCTGTCCATTTTCGAATTCGTTTCTGCCTCGCTGCTCGGGTGCTCCGTCAGTGCTCACCACGGAAACCTCCCGTCCCCCAAACAGTCTCGGGGACCTGGCCAATCGCCGCATGCAAGCTGGCCACACGAGTCCAATCCAGCCAGTCTCCGCCTGTGGACGAACCTCAAGTTCCGTCTCCATCTCCATTTGCGCTGCGCGCTACCCCTAACGGACCTGCAACCGGGTGCCACACATACCTGTCGTCGACTTCTAGCGGGTGCGGTGCGTCCCTTGAGCTTACGCCCAGAAACCCAGAAAGGAGGCTGTGCTACCTTTTGCAAGCCCACCTCACCTCACCAGGAACCCCGACTCCAGAGCCTGGACGGCGAACTCAGCCAACGACCGACACGGAGCCCTTGTCCTGAGCCACACTTGCTGCACCAGCGCCGTCGCCATCGCCATCCATCAGCTGCGCTCGACTCGCAACTTGTCTCGCTGCGACCGCACGACTCCCACGACGACCGACGATTTCGACGACCCTTCCCATCGACCGTCCATTCCCACGCTTCCTTGGACTCTCATCACCACCCTCCTGATCACCCCGTCTTTCTCTTTTCCCCCTTCTCCCTTTCCCTTCTCGCGTCTCTACCTTCCGCCCATTCCGCATGCCGACCGTCCCTTGCCCGAGCTGATTGCCTGACCTCGAATTGTCCGCCAGCATGGCTGGACGACAGCCAGGAGGGCCCCAAGGGGATCCCACCAGCCATCGCGACAACCTGCTCCTCGATCTCGACAATGACCAGCCCGTCTACAATGACGGCCAGCGGTCCACCCTCAACGATGACGACCTAATGCGATTCCACAACCAAGACCAAGACCAAGACCCTCAGGGTCGTCCCTCCGTCTCTTACGACGACTTCGTCGGAGGCGGCGGTGCCAATCCCAACTCCTCCAACCTGCCGGCGTCGCGCTCCCAAGGCGGCCTGGCCCCCGGCGCCCCTGACTCTGCAAACAACCCCTACCTGACGAGACAATACAGCCAAACGTCCGACCTTCACAACTACCAGCGCTACGCCGATGACTTCGACGACGACCCTACCGAGGGCGACTCCTATTATCAGCACGGCGGCGGCTCCAGGGGAGCCAACGAGAGCTCCCAGGGTCTGGACAGGAACAATGCGCGGAATCGAAACAGTGTCCTAGGCCTGGGCGGAGGATTCCTGGGCAGGGTAAAGAACAAGTTGGGAATGGGGCAGGGCTATTCAGAGATGGATCTGCCCTTGACGGAGCCGGGCCATGAACGAGGAGACTCCGTTGGAGGGACCTCGCAGCAGCAGCAACAGCAATCCAAGAAGGGCGGCCTGGGCAACTTCAAATTTGGCTTCGGCAAAAGCAAGCCGGATCCTTCGACCCTCGGTCCCAGACTCATCTATCTCAACAATCCTCCCGCCAATTCCGCCAACAAATACGTCGACAACCACATTTCCACCGCGAAGTACAACACCGCCACCTTCCTGCCCAAGTTCCTCTTCGAACAATTCTCAAAATTCGCCAACGTCTTTTTCTTGTTCACCGCAGCCCTGCAGCAGATCCCCAACTTGTCGCCTACGAACCCGTATACCACCATTGCGCCCCTCATCGTCGTGCTTCTCATCTCAGCAGGAAAGGAATTGGTCGAAGATTACAGGAGGAAGCAGGCGGACCATGCCCTCAACACCTCAAGGGCACAGGTCTTGCGAGGCTCATCATTCGCCGAAACGAAATGGATCAGTGTGGCTGTGGGAGACATCGTCAGGGTGGAGTCAGAAGAGCCATTTCCCGCCGACTTGGTTCTTCTGGCGAGCTCCGAGCCTGAAGGCCTCTGTTATATCGAAACAGCCAATCTCGATGGTGAGACTAACCTCAAGATCAAGCAGGCTGTGCCAGAGACATCCACCATGGTCTCCCCGAGCGAACTGAGCAGACTGGGCGGTCGAATCAAGTCGGAACAGCCCAACAGCAGTCTGTATACGTACGAAGCGACCCTGACGATGCAATCGGGGGGTGGAGAGACGGAACTTCCCCTCAACCCTGAGCAGCTCCTGCTCCGAGGCGCGACCCTACGAAACACTCCCTGGGTGTACGGCGTGGTTGTTTTCACTGGACATGAGACTAAGTTGATGCGCAACGCTACGGCTGCCCCAATCAAGCGTACCAAGGTTGAAAGACAGCTCAACTGGCTGGTCCTGGTGCTGATCGGCTTGCTTATGGTACTAAGTATCGTCAGTACCGTCGGTGACCTTGTTCAACGAAGAGTCGAGAAGGACGCCCTTGTATACCTTGGATTGGACAGCACTGACACTGTTGGTCAGTCTGTGAGGGTTTTCTTCAAGGACATGGTCACCTACTGGGTTTTGTTCTCGGCTCTGGTCCCCATTTCTCTCTTCGTTACGGTGGAATTGGTGAAGTATTGGCACGGAATTCTCATCAACGACGACCTCGATATGTACTATGACAAGACGGACACGCCCGCTACCTGCCGAACCTCGAGTTTGGTCGAAGAATTGGGGATGGTGGAATACGTATTTTCCGACAAGACTGGAACCTTGACCTGCAATATGATGGAGTTCAAGCAATGTTCCATTGCAGGAATTCAGTACTGCGATGTAGTGCCGGAAGATCGCCGCCCTGTTATGCAAGACGACGGAACAGAGGTCGGCCTCTTTGACTTCAAGGCCCTCGAGGCCAACCGGAAGAACAATCACGAAACAGCACCCGTCATCGACCATTTTCTGTCTCTCCTCTCTACTTGCCACACGGTCATCCCTGAACAGGACGAGAAGGGCAAGATCAAGTACCAGGCTGCTTCTCCAGACGAGGGCGCTCTGGTTCAGGGTGCGGCAGAACTTGGATACAAATTCTTCGCTCGAAAGCCCAAGGCCGTCATTATCGAAGCCAACGATCAAGATCATGAGTACGAGCTCCTTGCCGTTTGCGAGTTCAACTCGACCCGAAAGAGAATGTCCACCATCTATCGCTGCCCCGACGGTAAGATTCGCTGCTACTGCAAGGGCGCAGATACAGTCATCTTGGAGCGCCTGAGCGAGGATAACCCTCATGTCGAAATCACCCTGCGACACCTCGAAGAGTATGCCTCGGAAGGGTTGCGAACCCTCTGTTTGGCCATGCGAGAGATTCCCGAGCAGGAGTATCAGGACTGGACTAAGATTTTTGATGCTGCCCAGATGGTTGTTGGCGGCAATCGTGCGGATGAGGTCGACAAGGCTGCCGAGCTCATCGAGCACGACTTTTTCCTTCTCGGCGCAACGGCTATTGAAGATCGTCTCCAAGACGGTGTCCCCGAGACCATCCACACCCTGCAACAGGCCAATATTAAGGTGTGGGTCCTGACTGGAGATCGACAGGAGACGGCTATCAACATTGGTATGAGTTGCAAACTGCTTAGCGAGGATATGATGCTGTTGATTGTCAACGAAGAAACGGCTGCCGCTACTCGCGACAACCTCCAAAAGAAGACTGATGCCATTCGGACCCAGGGCGACGGCACGATCGAGACCGAGACTTTGGCATTGATCATTGATGGAAAGTCGTTGACATTCGCCCTGGAGAAGGATCTGGAAAAGCTCTTCCTCGATCTTGCTGTTATGTGCAAGGCCGTTATCTGCTGCCGAGTCTCTCCCCTTCAAAAGGCACTGGTCGTCAAGTTGGTCAAGAAGTATCAGAAAGAGTCGATCCTCCTCGCTATTGGCGATGGAGCCAACGACGTCTCCATGATTCAGGCCGCGCACATTGGCGTAGGTATCAGCGGTATGGAAGGTCTCCAAGCTGCGCGCAGTGCCGATGTTGCCATTGGCCAGTTCAGGTATCTTCGGAAGCTGTTGCTGGTCCACGGCGCCTGGAGCTACCAGCGTGTGAGCAAGACGATCCTCTTCTCGTTCTACAAGAACATTGCTTTATACATGACACAATTCTGGGTAAGTTTCGACACATCATTATTTGGTGATCCTGAACTAACCATTCTGACGTAGTTCACGTTCCAAAATGTCTTCTCTGGTCAAGTCATTTACGAATCCTGGACTCTTTCGTTCTACAACGTCTTCTACACGGTACTGCCACCACTGGCGCTCGGCATCCTGGATCAGTTCATCTCGGCCCGCCTTTTGGATCGCTACCCTCAGCTGTACATGATGGGCCAACAGAACTACTTCTTCAAGCTCAAAGTCTTTGCACAGTGGATCGGCAATGCCGTATACCACTCGATAATCCTGTACATTGGCGGCGAGCTCTTCTGGTATGGCGATCTCATTCAAGGTGACGGCAAGATTGCGGGTCATTGGGTTTGGGGATCAGGACTCTACGCCGCGACGGTTCTCACGGTTCTCGGCAAGGCGGCTTTGGTTACCAACAACTGGACCAAGTACCATGTCATTGCGATCCCCGGCAGCATGGCTTTCTGGTATCTCTTCATCGCTGTGTACGGTATGGTGGCGCCGATGGCCAACGTCTCGACCGAGTACCAAGGCGTGGTACCCAGACTGTATAGCAGTCCCGTCTTCTGGCTACAAACTTTCGTCTTGGCCATCTTGTGTCTTCTTCGGGACATTGCGTGGAAGTATGCGAAGCGCATGTACTGGCCGCAAACGTACCACCACATCCAGGAGATACAGAAATATAACATCCAGGATTACCGACCTAGGTGAGTTTTCGTCAAGCCTTTTGTTTCTCCCTTTCTGGGGACTCTGATACTGACTGAATACGCAGAATGGAACAATTCCAGAAGGCGATCCGAAAGGTGCGACAAGTGCAGCGCATGCGCAAGCAGCGAGGCTATGCTTTCTCTCAGGCTGATGAGAGTCAAACGCGTGTGCTCCAGGCATATGATACCACGAAGAATCGTGGACGATACGGAGAAATGGTGAGCTCGAGGCCGGGCGGGAGGTAGCCGGCGACAGCTCGAACTTGGCGTGGATGCTCGGGATGGAAAGGAAACCGTGATTTGTTGCGCATGACGAGATATAAAAAAAACCCGGACCTACTAAGGAGTTGGAAGATGCTTTTTGAAACCATATGGTCGTTTTGTTACTTCTCTTCGTTGTCCATCATCGCGCAGCTGGCGACGCTTTGTGCCAGGTCCAGGTCTCCCACCCCGACCAAACCCCCTTTTCTCTTTTTTCTTTCTTTTTTGTTTATTCTTGGCGCATCACGCGCTTGCTCCCACGGCTTGAGGCTGTGGAAATAACGATGATGGTAGATTGTTCTCTCGAGGAGAGGGAATTAGTGTAGATGCTGGAGGGACCCAGGTTGGGTCGCATTCGGGTCCAAGACGGAGAGATCTGAGATGATGGGAGTGAATAACACTGGACTTGACTGGGCAAGACAGGACTGGACTGGACAGTACCGGATTGGGATGGGATGAGGCGGGACGGGATAGGGTGGGGGACTTGGACTGACATATATCGTGTTGTGTATTTTATTGGGTGAAAGATGCCAGCCATGATGGGGAAATGCGAGTTCTGTCTCAGTCTGACAGCCTTGAACAAACATGCATGTTTCAGTCCGTGATGGGCGTCTAGCTGCAGTGCTGCACATGACCAATGTCTGAAAGACGACGGCACGAGACCCGAGTCAGGTCTGATGAGTTCGTGATGGTAGCCCCGAGGCCACGGAGGGGGGAACACTTTGACGTCATTTCGACGTGAGCTGAGCAGTGACACAGCTCGAACAGGACTGAATGACACGCAAAGTAGTCTACACTATCAACCTTTAGTGGAACTTCACTCTTATACATGAGGTCAAAACGCCGTCCATTGAACCTGGTAGTACACATCCTCAGGCATTGCTCGAAAGGCTAGAAATATCTCAAGAAACATCAACACCCTCGCAATGATGTAGATGATGCAGACGGCGTAGGCACAGTCAGCAGTAGCCCTGAAGATCCACCTCCCGATGAACGTGTCCCTCTTCGCCTTTCGCGTCCATATCCAGATCAGGTTGAAGGTGAAGCCAAACCACGGCCGCGTAGATAGCACTGGGCACCAGCCCGCCAACCAGGCTCAGCGAGGTTCCGAGGTTTGCTGGAACGTTCCCCGGCCGTCTGGGGAGTCGACCCAGCCGACTGTGACGTTTTGCCATGGACTGTTTCGCCGATGGGAATTTGAAGGGAATTATGAAGCCATCGACAGCACGTGTGAGGCATCCATCCTTCTCTTATGAGTGAAGCCTCCCCCGACCAACAACTTCCTTCACCAGTAAACTGACGCGCCGCTCACTGTCCGTTTCATAATAGAGCTGAAGATTTCAGAGTTGAGGGTTGGTCTTTCTTGGCAGGAACAGGGAACCTGCCTGTCACATAACCCTTGGTAACGCGTAAAAACGGTGCCCTTGTTAGTCAACCTCAACACACCAAGTTCCGTGTGGTATTAAATGCTTCAACGTCCATATTTCCCACGCATTGCATTATCAGTAGTTTTGCCGTGTTTCACCTGTCTCGACCAATGGCTGCGCATACGGCATCATCGGATCCGGGCCTCCAATGCTGGTATACCAGATCGGTCAGCATGAGGCGAGGATCCTGATCGACGTCCTCGACGGCACATACGAGTCTCTCGGGAGCAACCCTCAAGCAATGCGGACGTACCCTCGCTCGCTCGTTCGGACGTCGTCGCGGATAAGTTGAACGCCTTCCATTGGCAGCGGAAGCGATATGCTGCATTGCCGTGTATAGCATTGGCCTGCATCTGTCCGAAGCCGGTCTCCTGCCTTTCCCCGTGCCGCTACTCCAGTCATGCATGTGTCTATACTGGACGAGCTGAGACTTTGAGCACCCCGTTCCTCGCTACGTCAACAGCGACAGATAAGCATCCCCTACACGCGACAACCATCGGGGATCGATCACGAGAAGACTCACGAGAACAACAACACTCCAACCCGCCGCTGACGTTTTTCCTCTCCCGCCCCCACTGGTCACCCGAGACCTACCAGCCTGGGATGGTTGGCTGCGTGATCGCTCACATGATGCCCCCATGTTTTTCCCAACCCCGCGGTTCGGGCTGGCTGGTTCGAAATATTGAAGCCACCACCACCCACTAGACCACCTTTTTTTTTTTTTTGTTGCTTTTCTGACACCCTCCCCTTTTTCGAGGTCAGCCCCCTTGCTTCTCCCGCGTGTTGGTGCCTACTAGTTTCTCGGGGTAAAAGAAAAGAAATGAGAAGCAATGCGTACGTAAAAGAAAACAAAAACAACGAAGGACGCGGGGAGGCAGGCACGGAACGGCGGAAGAGGGTCGGCAACAGCTTGCATTGGGGCTTTTGCGGGGAACGGCAGTTGACCGAGGAGGCCGACGCATTGTGATGGTACAATAGACGGTGACACCAGAGACGAGAGTGAGGGCGAGATTGGCCTCTAGAATTAAGGACCGCTCTACCCGTCGTGGCGGGGACCGGTCCGTTTCTTGATATGCGTTTACTATCTCATGTACTAAATAGATGTGTAAGGTGTAACTGAATACCATGTAACTGTCATGCAAATACAATGCAATGAATGCCCTTCCCATCCCCCCTCCTGAGATGCGATCCAATGTTCCCGGCGCAGCAAAAAAAAAAAAAAGTGCGCGATCCGTACGTGCTTTGGTATATATGTCTTTCGTCGTCAAAAGACAGAGAGATGCTGTTGAAAATGATATGGTGCTGTGCTAATGATGATGAAAACAATTGATGAGGTAGTTGATGATGCGGTTGATGATAATGTGATTGGGGCCTTGTCCAGTCAAGTAAATGACGGCCAGAGGTTGTTTGTTTGTGTGTTTGTGTATGTGTTGAGACAAGAGGATGAGGGGTGATCTAGATGCCGACCCAAACGACGGCGCGACGCCGATGGCAAAGGAAGGAAACCCTCCCCTCCAAACCAAGGCAATGAATCCCATAAAGCAGAAATCTCCCAAGTATACATCCGCCGAGATAACCGCCAGCCAAATGCAATGCGTGCGTGCGTGCATGCACCGATGATGCATGTACGCACATATGTCCTTCTATATGCCAAAGTTACCCTAAGGGAAGTCGGGCTCAGGGGTGAATGAATAAAGCCAAAATCTTCGAGACGAACCCCCGGCCAAAGCACTCACTAGTTCGCGGGGAATGAGCCAGGGGCTGACCCTGTTTGCGAGCGAGCGAGGCTTGTTTGCGACTTGTGGGTGAACCAGAGAGAGAGGGCCAAGGACAGACCAAATGGAACCCTCCCCGGCGGGGATCGTCGAGGGAAATTACCGACGCCGCCGAGAAGAAGAAAAAGAAAGAAAAAAAACCACCCAAACTCCGCTACCATGATGCGAGAAACTTTTGAGCGCCGTGGGACGAACGAGACCCATCAACGGAGACGTTTGTGAGATGACGGCATCTCGCCCGAGACGAGAGACATGACAAAGAAAAACAACAGTGAAACCAAACCCAAAAAACACACCCGTGTGTGCTGTGCTTCCGACTGCGGTCTTGTGGTCGGGGAACAGGACCAAGGATCTGCAACCGCCCCGGAAAAGGTTCGCAAAAGAGGGCAGCGCAGATCCCTGCAACCCCGCAATCGTGATCAGCCATCTCCGGCAGCACAGAGCCACAGACCACAGAGAACAGGGTGACAAGAGACCGCCCGCGTCCGCGAGGCACAGGCACTAGACCACCCAAGTAACAAGTGACCGCCCCCCACAGGACTCAGCCTGCAGGCTTCTAGGACTCTCAGCTCTTGTGCAACCACACCCGGGCCCCGGATGGAGGGCCCTCACTGAGTGCGTCGTGGTCACACTCCTTGACTGCCCCAAACTACTGGCTGCTCATCCAGGTGACAGTTCGTGGGCAATAAGGCGCCCCGGCCCTGCTTCACCTCGCCTCGCTGCAGCTCATCGGCCGACCATGGGCGTCACGAGCTCGATGCTCTTGGGGCGCGAGTAGGTCCCGGGGTGACGCGAGGGCAGCGGCCGGTCCATGCCTCCCGGGCTCACATCGTAGGTGTAGGCGCTGCCGCCGCCGCCGCCGTAGTAGCCTCCATCGTACGTCGACGAGAAATAAGCAGCCGACGGCCGCGAGTACGAGTTGTGAGGGCTGGTCGCGGCGCTGCGACTGAAGGGCCACAGGTTGCTGGAGCTGCCCGTGGGCGACGGAGGGCTCGGCGGACGGACGTTGAGGGACCGGAGCGCCGAGATGGCCGATGTGTGTTGGTAAGCGGCGGACCCGGTACCGGGCGTCACCGGCGGAGAGCTCAGGTGCATCGAGCTGGGCCGTGAGGGCGACGCTCGAGGAATGATGTCCTTGGGCTCCGGGTTGCCTACCGAGTAAAACGGGTAGTGACTAGCAGACGCGTAATTGCGTACCGAAGAGGCCGGCTGTGACGTCGACGTCTGGTCAATTCTCCGGCAACTGAAGCGATATTATTAGCAACACGAGCGGGTGCGGGCGCGGGGGAGGCGAGTGTGGATTGCGAGGATCCTCAAGATCCACAATCTCGAGGAGGGTTTTGCTCGTACGCACCTGTCGGAGCAGTACAGGCCCATGTCGTCGTGAGGAATGAATTGCTTTTCGCAGGTCATGCTACGGGAGAAACAGGTCAGCGCAGGGTTCTTTAATGTCGAGGTGGTGCGGAATCTCGCTCGTCGGGGCGTCTGGGATGACGGCATCTGCGCCCTGCCAGGGCAAAAAGCAAGGAACCGGCCACCGGGTCACTGGACGGCAAAGACGGGAGAAACGGGAGAAACATTTGAGGCAAAAAAGGAAGGAAAAAAGACGAAATCCGTCGTTGCCTTGAGGGCTGACGTGAGACGTACCAAAACTGAGGGAAACTCTCTCTCTCGTCTTCCCAAGACTCGCTCCATTCTCGCTCCCTGTCGCGTTGACTCCGGCCGAGTTTCTGAGGCGTGTGTCTCCGAGTCATGGCGGGTCGCTTGTACTTTGTGGGATCGGTTACTGAGACGGTCTTTCGCACGTCCGTCTGGGACGTGTTGGGTAGGCCGTGGCCCGACTTCTTGCGGCTGTGATGCATTTGGGAACGAGGGATGGGGGAAACGAAGAAAGAGAGGCACGAAAAAGAGTGAAAAAATTCGGCCTCGAGTGGCCAGGAGTAGAAGGATGATGTGACCAGAACGGTGTTGTCGGAGAGGAGGAGGGACAGCGATAGATAAAGAAGACGTGCTTCTAGTGCAAATCCACTACCGTCCGGGGCTATTGGGGGGGCAGTGGGAGCCGCTGGACGCTGGACGCTGGACGCTGGACGCTGGACGGGCGGGTGGGCGAACGCTTTTCAGTGGTTCGACTGCGGGGGGGGAACTTGCTTATCGCGGCGCTAGGCTGCAGAATTCAGTGCCCCTTTGTCCCTGGTCTAGGTGAAAGAACGGGGGAACCGGGGGGGTTATCAGAAAAGCAAATTTTTTCTTGTGCCTTGTCGTGCCTGGACAAATCGAGAATGTGTGATGCCAGGGTTGATTCTTCGGGGTGGCAAATTGTTGGTCGAAGCGCCTGCGCATGTGCAGGGACGAGAGGTTGACAATTCCCCGAGGGCGGACGACGGTTTGTGGATGATGGGTGTGGGGATCTGCGGATGGTTGACAAGCTAGAAAGCAGCTTCACAACGCAAGTGCAAATCGGCGGCTGGCGTTTTAAAAGGGAGGGGGAGAATGGACGGGATGTCACTGAGTTTTATTCCCGTTCCGGAATTCGAGGGAGGAGTCGGAGAGGGAGGGCAAGAAAAAATAGGCGTCAAGGGAACTCTGACGGGAGATCCAGCCGAGGTTGCGTCACCGATCAGGCACTCGCAGGACTAGCAGATCTAAGGCGTGGGGACGAGGCTGAGCTATATCAGGTTCGGCGCGGTAGAGAAGATGTGTTGGCTACCGGGACAATTTAAAGCGTCCAGGCGGACTTGTCAATGTCGGTGTCTTGTGGTCGGTAGTGTGTAAGTCGATATGGGTTGATGGTTGTCGGTTGACGAGGGGTCGCTTCGGAGGTGGTTTAGCGGTTTAGCGGGCGCCGGGGTACGAGGCCGTTCTGATGTGTTTCTGGCGGTGGTCGTCGTAGTGTAGTACTAAGGTGGCCGGGTAGGATGGGAAGCGGATACTCTCGCCAAAAGGGAGAAATGGATAAAGAGAGGCAAGGGGAAAAGGGGATTGATGCGGTTTTGTTTCGTTCGCCGGCCTCTTGACTCGTCCTTGATAGATAGGTTACGCTGCAAAAGAGTTGACCACGCGGCGAGAAGGGCGAAGTCGGGGCACGCGAGACCTTTTGTACGAGATGGCTTGCTGAAAGTTGGGGCACCTGTGACTCGACTTTGTCGTCGTGATTGAGTGAGCGAGGAGCCGAAAGCGGAGATGGTTTGCCCGCAGAAACCGGCCAATCACGACGCGCAATCGGGGCAGCCAACTATCGGTATCGGCGTCACTCTGCACACTGGCGACTCTGGCGACCTCTTGCGACTCTGACAGGGGGGGCTTGCGTGCGTGCGACCAAGAGTCCACTGTTGGCTCGCGGGCGGAGTCTCTTCGCAGGGGAAGATTCCGCAGGGGAGGAAGCTCGCAGGGAAGGAGGCTCGCAGGGCCTCGCAGGGAACTTCGACCCTCCCTAACCCAGGAGGAGCGGCGGCAGCGGGCCTGGTTGGTAAAAAATTGGCGACTTCCTGTGACCCGTTTTGGTGGGTTTGTTCCCGTTGGGGATTCGCCGTGTGTGTGTAAGTGGCGAGGTGTGGTTGTATCGCGTCTGTTTATGGGGGAGGGAGCCTTGTGTGCGTGTGCGTGAGTGCGAGTGAGAGACAGAGGGTGAGACCGATTTCCGCAAGCGTGAGCGTGAGCAGCTTTTGTGGGTGATGAGTGACTAGGTAAGAGACTGAGTGACTCTCGGCGTGTGTGGGCGTGTCTGACACCCGCTGACGATGGCGTCCAAGTTGAAATAACAAAACGGGAAACCAGGCGACCGTTTGTTGCAGTCCAAAGATTGGGGTTGCCTTTTGGTAGAGCACTAGCAGACAGGCAGGCAGGTAGGTAACTACTAGGTAAAAGGTAGGTAGGTAGGTGGCAGGCCGCTCAGCTTTCAAGGGAAGAATTGGAGCTGGGCAGATTGAGATTGATAAGAGCTGATGCTAGCGGGCACAGGCACGGTGTACTTTGGGAAGGCGCGCGGCTATTATGGGGATCGATGGACCGATATTGGGCAATGAAGATCAGAGCAGGAGGAGTCAGGACTGAAGAATCACGAACCATCAACCTTTGGGATGGGACGAGTGAGGGGGTGAGGGGAGGTGGCTTTTGAAGATGGGGAAGCTCAAGCTCTTGTATGTTTAGGAACCCGGGCCAGCTCGAGCGAGCGAGCTATGTACTATGTATGGATCATGGCTGGCATTTCAGGCATGGGGGGTAAGATGGGATGGGATGGGATAGGAACCAGCCAGGGACAGCACGGGGCAGACGGACGGGCGAACCAGCCAGCTTGATGTGGCAGTGGTGTACTTCGTACCGTACCGAGACGACCGTCCGCGTGTCCGTGTCCGGCATTGCAGACCGACCGGGTCGTGAATAAGCCCAGAACACGGCGCTCGCTGTAGTGACCACGTCCGGCCGGATCAAACAAATCTCGTCATCAGCCAGAAGGCATGAGGGGACCCCTCCCCCCGCATAGGGACCCTGAGACGCTGGCACGAGAAGCAGAGGCAAGAAGCTACGCGCCCGGCGCAGGAAACCCATGATGATGGCGTGCCCTGCGGAGCTGTGGTGAGCTGTGGTGAACTGTGGTGAGCTGTGTGCTCCTGGCTCTGGTGCGTGCGGCGTTGCTGTTGCAGGGCCTCGTCCATCCCGATCGGAGCTAGCATCACGGGCAATGTCAGGCACGCACCCATCCCAGCAGCAGCTCCATCTCCTCGTTCGCCGTCTCCAGCAAGGTGGTTTGGTGGGCGTGTGGGTAGTCGCGAGACGGACGCCCGGTCTGGCCAGTCAGGACGCGGCGACGGGGTTCCGTTCGGATGAGCGTTGCGAGCGAAGAGGGAGTCGAGCGTGGTGTGCGTGGGAGGCTCGGATGGCTGAAAGTGGATGGTGTCAGAGAGGAGGGGGAGGGTGAGGATGAACCAAGGGGGGGCGTGGCATGGAACAGGCGGCGGGAATGCGATGGATTGGAACAGGTCGGACTGGGCGTGGCGTTGGACGGTTGACATTGGATAATGGATGGCATAATTGCTGGGTGCAGGCGGTGCAGAGAGACATGCAGACACGGCTGTGTAGATGATGCACTCACTTGCTCGAGGCAACCCAAGGAGCGGAAGAGACCATGCAGGTGGAACAATAATAGCCTTGACTGTCTGTCTGTCTGCCTGCCTCCCTACCTGCCTGCCTACCTGTTTATCCAGGTACGTGTACAAACATTGGACAAATGGCCGTGCCGAACGGCTACACGGCCAACGGATCGTAAACCTAATGTTCTTCATGCTAGTTACAGTATTACACCACACAGTCATTACGTAGCAGACTATTATGTACTTCGTTGCCAACATTGCGTACGACGACGTACGCACGTCCTCCATACAGTCCACTGGGAAGAGGGGGACTGGGGACTGCATCCATCGCCGCCTGGAGGAGGAATTGCGGACCGCTTCGTTCTCCATCTGGCTGCTGGTCTCATCCACCCCACTGAGCACGTTTCGCCGCCTGGCAGTGCGTGTTGCTCACCCATTCTTGCGTCTTACGTCTTTTCCCCCCCCAAACGCGATCTCGAACCTACTACGGCGGTAAGCTATTACGCCAGCGAAACTCTCTCCTGCTCCAAGTTTCAGACCACGAGCCGCAAGCTTCAAGCCGCTGCCGCTTGCCGCTCCCTGTCCGCTCCGCTCCGGGCCGTATGGTCAGAGTTTCTTCCGGCCGGCCGGGGGCCACACTGACTGGTTTGGGTGGTCATCAGTCATCAGGTCGTCGTCCTCCGCCCGCCGTCGTTGCCGTTTTACAACGTTCCGCCATTTGTGTCATTTGATGATTTGTGAGATGCGGGTTCTTTTTTTTTGTTGTTGCCATGGCTCAGTAGCTGGACGTATCCGATGCAGGTTCGATTGGGCGGGCGCTGTTCTACCACAACCAACTACAACCCAACGCCGTTGGTTGTTTCGGGCGTGGACATGTGGGCTTGGATTGGATCGTGGTGTCGACCGTCATGCACCCGACTTGTTAGAAGGATGCACCCAGAGCTCCTTGGGACTTGGCGGGCAGAGGGAGAGAAAGAGAGAGAGAGAGAGACCGTGGATTGTGCTGCTCGACACGGCCCAGCAAGGTGCCTCATGTGCCGGAAGGAGAGGTGTACGAAGTAGCACCGCCTATACCAACCACCATTGCCTAACCAAACCGCATCCGACTGACGAACGAGGCATCTGAGACGGTACACGACCGCAACCACCAGCGCGTCCACAAACCCACTCATCCAATCCACGGAATTGCGTCGTCACAGCCTCCAGACACAGGGACAGACACAGAGAGACAAGGTCTGAAGAAGAAAAAGGCACAAGCTTCTCCCCAATTCCTCGATTGCCCCTCCATTCCACCATTCTCTCAAGGTTTCTCTCACGTCCCGGGAGCAAGCATACACTGGGGGAATTCGAGGATTGGCTGGCCTGTCCATGCCATACCGCTGGTTCTGGTTCTGTTGCTGCTGCTGCATGATGTCTCCATCCTTTCCATTTTGCCTGTGCATTCTTGCATCACCGCGAGGAAGACGCCCCCACAACGCCCGGAGCGGAGCCGGGGTTAGGCATGCCGCCTCGGCGCCTCGTGCCCGTGCCTGTGCCCGTCCTCATGCTCATGCCCGCATTGCGCATTTGTGGCTGCCGGGCTCAGACCATCCTCGCCTTGTCTTCTCGCTCAATCCCCCTCATCATCTACCTCATTCGGCCTCGGTTCGTCGGGTCCAAAAGCTGTGAGCTGCGTACTACGTAGCTTTAAATTACCAGCCGCATGTCTTTCGGCCCACTGTCGCACACACACCACCACCACCATCACCATCCCCTTCCGCCTCTGGATACAGGTACGAAGTACGTACGGAGCTATCATCATGCAGTACTAGCAGGCAGAAAGCAACTAGCCCGGTGTTCCGGCGGCGCAAATCGGTTGCGGGGTTGGCCTTCTGGAGTTGGGCAAGCGGTGGGGGGACCTTGAACAACCGACGCCCGCTACGGAGGTACACCCCGGACAATGGAGAGGTCAAAGACACCAGGAGGACTCGACTCCGGCTCCGCGACGAACCCACGACCTACCAATTCCTCCGGGTTGAGGTAGATGCGGGTCTTGCTTGTTTTTTTCCTTCTTTTTTCCCCTTCTCTTTTCTTGCTAGAACTTGGAACTTGGAACTTGGAGCCCCATAGCCCAGCGCGACGACGGGGCTCCGTTACACTCCCCTCGACGTCGGGCAGTCTTGGTTATGCAAGGCCATTAGTCGACGTCGCATGGATGTGCGTCTGGAGGCCCAGATCCGTCAAGGTAGGTAGGACGATACGACGCGACACAGCACTGACACGATGGATGATGCGATAGGCAGAGTTGCTGGAGGACAGGAGGTCCGAGCGAGAGACCCTATAGCCTCCAGCAGAGCAGCCAATATACCCTGACGGGAGTGACGGCCCCCCGGCGCTGGTGGAGGACTATCCCGACGCGAGCAAGCATCAGGGTCGTCTTGGGGCCCGTGGGATGACTTTTAGGCGGGTGGGGGTCGCTTCTTTTTGGTCTTGGCTTGTCTGGGGTCAGGTCGGTCCATGCCCTCCATGGATCATGGCTCCATCTGTTTTGTTTCCCGCCAATCTGGGGCAGGGAGCAGAAATGTCATTGCAGTTACGGTCCAGGCCAGCCATCACGGTCGGTGGCTTCTGCGTGATCTGCAGGACCCGGGTGGTGTGCGGCTCCGGCTCGGGATCGCCATGTTCTGGCTGCAACGCCATGCTCTGGCTGCAACGTTCAAGGTGCTCTGATACGGCAGCTGTCGTGGATTTGTGCTGGACCGTGTTAATATTGCAGTGCAGCATCGTGGGCCTGGCGCCCAAGGCTGGGTCTTGCCCATGCACCACCACCTGCGCCAGCGCCAGCGCCGCCGACGACAGCATGCTTGACGGAGTAGCACGCATTGGATCAACCCACGAGGGCGGAAACGGCGTGGAAGGTGGAAGACGGAAACACGGAGACATGGAAATGGCGAAAAATATGACTACCACTGTTTTCGTATACGTAGACTAACTCCATCATTAGTGTCTCCACCGGTTGCTTTCCTCACTCGGAGAGTAACACGGCGGACCACTTGAGGCTCACCGATAGCCCACGGTTTAATTGGACTCATGCGAATTGCGACCTAGAAAAAGACGAGGGCTTGTACCTATGAACAGGGACGAAGATGCAGATTTTTTTTCTCTCTCTCTCCGTTTTCTAGAGGCTCGTGAGAGAGGGGCGAGCTCCAACGGTCGGAATCACATCATCTGTGCTCACACGGGCCAATCGTTCCAGCACGCTGGCTGGCTTCGGATATCCACGGTGCAAGCCCCAAGCGACAAGAAAGAAAGAATGAATAATAATCTGTGCAAGCGCTTGCTACGTAGTAGTTGACTAGTGCACATCGCTGGCAAACGACAAGCCAATCCCCGGGTCGGCATTGTTCACGACGAGGGTGCCGAAAGCATAAGCGACGGTTCAAAGGGACCCTGAGAGCGTGGGATGGGCTGAATTGGAGGGGTGCTTGCTTGCTTGCTGCCGGACGACTGAACCTGGATGGTTGGTTCCATTCGCAGTTGGTGGTTGGTTGCTTGGTTATACTCGATACATCCAGCTGCGCATGGAATCAGCCAATCCCTTGCGCGCAAGGCTCACATCCAGGACGGTTGGAGGGCCTCGATAATGTCGAGATGGCAGCCCCTTCGGAGACAAGGTGAGCGAGCCAGCGAGCTTGCCTAGGGATCGTAATCTGTACAACACCAGGAGATAAGGGCCACGAGACACGTGCAGCGCAGCACAGCGACATGGACGCGCCATACCCGCCGTTATTTTCCCCGTCCCCGGGATAATCGACGATGCCATGCTATAGTACAGTACGCTATCTCATCGCGGATCGCCAAATCACCGGCCCCCCCCCCTCCACCCCTCCTCTTCGCTCGGCCCTTGTCCGTCCCACGAGGAGGGCGCAGCGCTCGCTCCCTTTTCAAGTAGGAGGAGAAGAAAAGGGGGGCCTCGATGCTGCAGGAACATGTGGCTGGGCCCTCGCTGACGTCGTCTTATCGCGTTTCCGTGTCCTGCTTCCCACGCACAAAGCCGCTTATCAAATGATTTGCGGGCTGCCTGCCTACCTACGAATAGAAACATCTTCAGGATTTAACCGGGGACGCGGGATGTCGGACATGTTTATCAGTGAGCTATGCCCAGAGAGAACAGGGCAGGGCAGGGCAGGGCAGGGCAGGGCATCACACAGGATGGAGGGACCCTTCTTGCACTATCCGGCTGCCGGATAGTGCAAGGTCCCTAGATAGATAGATAGATAGAGTAGTAGGTAATCCGTAGATGATGGATGGTGCAAGGTCCCTTATTTTGCGGGGTCGTCGCCCGTTGCTGCTGCAGAACTGTAAGAGAACTGCAGACATGATGCCAGCCCGTGAAGCCGTTCTGCAGCGACGGTCCAGTTGCAATTAGACGACGAGGCAGTGAAGATTTGCAGAGAGACTGGCCTATTCCTCCGTGTCTCACGTCGTCTCTCCTCCTGCAAGGTTATCGGCGTAGTCCGTGACGATTAGACTACTTCATCCTGTTTGCTGTAATATTGGCGCCAACTCCGCCCAGCTCTCGTCTCATCTCATCTCATCTCATCATAACCCAACTCCCGATGCCTCGTCAAGTTCGTCATCCTCTCGTTGCCGGCATCCCGCTAGACCAGGAAGCTGGCCTCGTGACTGCTTATCTCGCTCGCCCATCTATGAATGCCCAACAGCGTGGTACTAAACATCAGCTCAGTCTTTCTTGCCTGCCGGTGAACATCACCAGTGTTACACCAACTGCACCAGGTCGATGACGTCCCCTCCCACACTCGCAGGCACACCCGCATCATCATCCATCCTTCTTCGCCATCCCGCCTCCATGATCCATCTACCCGCTGCATGTTCCACTCACCCACGCCTCAGATGCGCGTCAACATGCGCCACGAGCCGGAGTCTCTTATCAGTCCGCCCGCCGATTCTTCGGGGTTATCGTGGCTCCTCCATCTCGCCCACAAACGTCCCCCCATTCGCGCTCTCTCTTCATGCTTGGTCTACTCGTCTCTCGGCGACCCGAGTTGGTAGGCATTCCGGCCGTCCTTTGCAAACTAGAAACGTGATATCGTCAGATGAGCTCATCTCCTGCGTCAATGTCCACTTCCGGCGTCACACGGACGCAGCTCCCGCCGTGCCCAGCAACACCATCACGACCATCATGGCATCATCGCCTCACGCCGTTTCGCCGCAGATACCCGCCGAGTTTGCATTCAGTCCACAGCCATTTCCCTCCCGCTCACACCTCGTCACACCATTCTCTGCACGCATTCGAACATTCCATGGGGATATGATCGGCCCTGCATCTTACCCCGGAGTCGCCTCGAGCTAAGGGATCCGTTGCGGCAGCTATGCGATTGCACCATTTCCCCGCGGCTCCGTTGACCTTCTTTTCCGCGGCGCCTCTTTGCGGTTCCTGGGCATGGAGCTCGCGTCACGTCAGTTGAAGCTGCCATGGCGCACCGCGCTTAGCGTCTATTGCCAATTGTAAGAATTCAGTCGACTAAACAGGGGCTGTTTGCGCCATACTGGGGTTGTAAGAGTAGATGCTCCCCATTGGACGCTTTCATAGGCCAGAAACCGTCCCTGTTCGTGGCATAAAGAGTTCATCAACAATCCAGTACGTAAGTAAATAAACGAAACGAATCCCTCCCTATTGAATGCTGCGCATTCTGCTCGGCGAGTCTAAATTGACCCCTAATGTGATCCAAGTGATGCCTGCCTGCCCGCACGCCATTGTGAAGCTCTTCACGACATATACTGACTGGCTTCAAGTGTCCTACGTACCTCTGCTCAAACTGTAGATGCCACACAACAAGGCTCCACACTCAGGACCAGGAGATCCAGCACCGCAAGCCAACATATTCCCCAGTACCTTGATACACGGTTGTCCTTTGCATGGAGCGTGGCTTGCAACCAGTGAACCTTCTGTCTCAGCGTTGGACCTTGATATCCTGCCTCCTTGAAAAATTTCCCCTGAGCCATAGAACCTTAGAGCCTTACGTTCAGGCGAACCGTTACCTGTCAAACTAGTAGGCTCGGCTAAGCCCCAGCTGCTGGTGGTGATGGTGTAAGCGGGCATACGATGTTCGTTGCTGGGAGTTGGTGCCATGAATTTCAACCATACGTGAACGTACGGAAGAGAATCCCTATTTTCAATGATGAATCCATCTTCTAGTAAGAAGTGTGGGTAGTGTAGGTAAGTAGAAGCTTTATTGATGTCCCTGTCAGACGCAAACTTAGCATAGCACACCTTGGGAGAGCGAGCACTGCCCCCTCCAGGGTTGCAAAAGTCAAAAGTTGATAATGTTCAGCGCCTCCAAATCAAACCACACCAGTGAAATTGGTGGCGTTGAAAACCGAGCTCTTTGGACTACCGTCGCCTGAGGAGATGGACGCTGAGTACCTGGACGACACCTACATTTCGACCCAGAAAGGTGCCAGCATGACAAGCAATCCAACAAGCTCAGATAAAACTACCCTGAAAGCTCAAGAGAAAGAGGTCTTGAGAAAACCCTGAGAAAGCCTCTGTTCTTGTCCAGAGCTCACTGCAGATATAAATTGCTGTAAGTGCCCCAAACCAAGAGGAGGTTGTCATCAGCAACGATGCCGCTTGGATATCATCAGAGATCCTTTGATGTATAGCTGTCATTCACCGATCACTGTTGGTAATTGCTTGAATATTTTTTTTCCTATATGGCTTGGTCGTATGATACGGCCGGGGAAAAGTATTCTGATTGGAACGAGGCTGACCGACGAATCCAAAAAGGGGTGAATGACTTAGTTCGATCTGGGGGACTGGGGAAGAGCCACACTTCTCCGCGAACAAGTTGCTTTGTCCTTCAAGCAACTGCTCCGCTTGCATGATACTCCGACCAACAGCGGGCATTAAGCGGTAGCAATGGGGCGGCAGGGATATGAGCGGCACGTCGGTTGTTTGGTCTATGTGCTCGAGTGAGACACTAGACTGTTCTGACTTTGATACGGTGGAAATGGAACCTCGCAGTTTTACGTCTGTGTGTCCTAGTGGACCAACACGGCCAAGGTTGTGGGAGAGACCAACAAAGGTTGATAGACGTTCGCTTCATGGACAACGAGGTTCGACATAGAGACAGACATGTAGATGCACAGCGGGGAATGTTGAAAACACAACTTTTTGTTCATCTCCTTGACTTGCGAGGGTCCAGGTCCCTGGCTAGCCCTATTATCACATCCCTTGGGAGGTATACTAAAGTCGCTGCTATACTGCCATAACATTATTGCATGCATGCGTTGAAAAGATTAACAGGCCCCGACTCGTAAGGAGGGGACGAGCCGGGGTAATATGCAAAACAATCCCGATGCTTGATCCAACATGAGCATCCCCGCGAGAACGCTAAACATTCATACTCCAGTACTCCATATCTTCCCTTGCCCGACGAGGGCGTCCTCCAGTAAGTATTGGGCATCAAGCCCGTAAGAATTACATAAGAAACCTATAAAAGAATCTCGACTTCCGTCGCATAAAACATTAATCATGGATGGTAATACGTTTGGTGATGACCATTGCCCCCGCCTTGGGCGTTCCTCTCTGCCTCGGTGGCCAGCTCCTGAGGTGTCCGTGAAGGCGAATACCTCTGATCGTACTTGGGCTGGCTGTGCTCATACTGCGGACTTCCAGTCGGAGAGCGGGTCGGTTCCAGCATGGTGACCTGCGGAATCCATAGATTGCCGTGGGCATCGTATTTGGGCTCCACAGTGTTCGGCGTCTCCGTGTACGGCGACACGTGTGGTATGTCGTGAGTCTCGGTGGGTAGTTCTACTGGCGGGCCATTTTGAACCTGAGACGGCGTCTGCGAATTTGACTGGAAAGGTGGCGGACTCGACGTGTTGAAGTGAGAGGAACCAGGGCTCCAGGGACCGCCTTGAGATGAGAAGTGCGAGCTGGTTTGGCCTGGGTGGTGGTAGTCGTAAGACTGGTTCATTGGTTGCTGCTGCGACACGATGGTGGAATCGCGGCCCCGGCGTCGTCTGAGGAACAGCCATGCGCCGACTAGCACAAGGATGAGCACGGCACCGCCACCAACGCCGATTCCAACAATTGCCCCAGTCGACAGGCCCGAATCTGGCTGCGGCGTGGAAGATGGAGTGTCGCTTGCGTCCTGGGAATCAACTGCACGAGTGGCCGACCTTGTCGCAGCTGAAGCCTGGCGCGTCATGAGTGCCTTCAGATCCTGGTGGGCGAATCCATCGGCTGGTGCCGTCTTGGTCGCTCCGCCAGTCGATTTACCACCTACGACGGAGATAATATCAGTCGGGAGCACGTATTTGGTCTTGTCCGGGTCGTACAGAGCCCATGGCGACTTGTCCTTGTTCTGTCTGCCTAGATCCATGTTGTGAAGCCCCCATTGTTCCTCTGAATCGCAGTCGTTGGTTAGAGGAAAGAAGCCGCCGTGGACAATCATCTGGGCTTCGTTGATAACGTTGCATGACAGGCTGTGATGCGGAAAGTCGCCGGTTTGGTTGCTGTCGGCCGGGTACATCTTGACCCAAGTGAAGGTGGGAATTGACAGGACATAGATGTCATCGAACCCTGAGCTACCTTCCGCTTCGCCGAGGCCGCCATACAGATAGCTTGAACAAGATTAGTTGAGTTCTCAGGTTTGCAGATGAGCAGCACTTACATGTTGTAGGAAGATTGGTCGTCTGGCCAAGTCGCGCCCGCACAAAACCGACGTCGCATCTCAGGAACATCGCCTGTGGCGTTCTGCGTATAGCTCTTGCCACTGAGAAGATCATAGATGATAATCTCCTCCATTGGTTGACCTTGCCAGGATCCGTCGCTTGTGGCCTGAATTCCGCCAAAGTAAATGATCAAGCCTGCGTCACCTGCGGGAAGGTAGAGCATGACACCTTCAGCCCGTCCAATGTCGTCCGGTCCTGTAGTGTTCGACCAGGTGTTGGTGTCCATCTCGTACTTTAGCATGTACGACGTCGGGATTTCGGAAGCGTCCCCCCAGTTCGGGTCCGTAGCGCTGTTCATCCATCCTCCGTAGTAGTATCCCTCTCCGCGACTCGAAATGCTGAGGCCGGCACCGTAGCTCAGGCCCATGATGTCAATGGACCGAGGGGAACCATAGTTCTCCCAGTAGTCGTTGAGAACATCGTATCCGTAGAGGCTGAAGGACCAAGGCTTCTCATCGTAGAATTCGCCACCGAAGAGATAGATCCGCTTATTGACATCGTCGGGCCAGAGAATACCACCGTTGACATTCGGAATCGTCGAATTCTTACTGAGGTTGGCGTAGGGCGGCGGCATGCCGGAGTCCTTGTCGGCGGTGCTTAAGTCATGGTAAATAAAATAGGGGTCTGGGGGGTTCCAAGATGTTAGCGACAGGGTCTTTATTCGTCTCGCAGCGCCTTGGCGGGCAAGGCATTGGTGTTGGGGATTCTAAAGATGTCTCGGGCCGACGTACTTGTCATATTTTCCGGAGACGACGAGCCGCTAAATGTGATTAGTCCCCCGTCGATATACAGCTTGTCGTCGACGACGGCGGTTTGGTGGCCCCATCTCCGGCAAAAGTTGTTGATGGGGTCCCGCTGTTGGACCGTGACTCGGAAATAGCAAGCCAACAGCACCAGCGTCACCAGGTGCTCCCGGGCTTGTATGCGAGGGAGAAAGGTCCGCATTATGGCTCGCAAGGCGATGGAGCAGGCATGCCCTCCGAGATGAGTGCCGGAGGGGAGGGAGGTGGCCAGTTGTGGTTTGGAGGTCTACGAACCGTCGATGTCGATGTCGTCGTCGAGGTGAGGTGTAAGAGTGCTGAGGTAGCGTGGGATGGAACCCAGAACGAACGTCTCGGCGCAACACAATGCAACAAAAAAAAAAGATGTTGGAGGGGGGGAGAGAGAGACAAGGTGGGAACTGGAACAGGAAATTCCGAAACCACGTTGTCAAGGCGTCAAAGTGTCAAGCAAAGGAAAGGAAAGAAGGAAGCGAGTGTGGGTTGGGATCGGAGCATGGATGGTCAGCTTGGCTGGCTAGGCTGGCTGATGGGAAGGAAACTGACAGAGCCAGCCAGACAGACAGTGGACAGAGCACAGCGAACAGCAAACGATGATGGGAGGAGGGAGCCCTGGGAGCAGAGCAGACGGCAGATTGAAGTGGCGGAGGCGGAATCCGGGGCTGACCACGGCGTTGCGGTCCAGACTCGCACCGGCCCAAGCCCTGGAGGATGGCGGTTTGCTGCTCCACAGTGCGTCCCAGCTGGCGGGAGGTACCTACAGTTGCCGTGGATTGGCGTCGGTAGCTGTACAGCTCAGTGCCGGGCGAGCAACATGGCTCCCATTGCGTTGGATCCTTGTATCCGCGCTTTAATACCCGGCCATGCGTCGTACCGCGTTGTACCAGACCGTACCGCGACCGTCATCCCGGGAGGGGGCGGAGGGCACGATCGCGGACGTCATTGGAGACGGACATCCGTGTTGCCGTGTTCCTGTTGAGCCAGCCTGGTGAGTATGTATGAGTGTGGTGAGACGACAGCATGCCGGCGCGTACTCCGTACCCATCTTGCCATCCCGCTGGTGGTACCGGGCTTGCGTACCTCGTACTGGGCTTGCGAGCTTGCAACAGGACTAGCACCCAGCGCAATCATTGATTCGCACGGGGGCTGGGAGCTGGCTTGGAGCTGGACGCAACTAGGGAAGCCAGCTCAGTGGACAGCCTCCAATCGAAATCAGCTCGTGTCTTTCAGCTGCCGGAGGTGGGCTTGCGACCGGGACAAGCATCCATCCACCCGTCCTGCACCCGCCTCGCTTGTGGTCGCGGGATCCTGTCCTTGGGCTAGCCCTGATGTCTCGAGCGCTCTGGGAGCTGCCACAGGGCTGAATGGGCCGCAGCCCTCTCCGTGCGTATCTCCAACTAATTGGATGTCACGACTATTGAACTCTGTGTTCGTGGGACGTCTTCCTTCGTATGCACGCTGTAATGTAGTAGCAATCTTCGCAGTAGCCTGTGTTGTACGAAGTAATTCGAGTAGTTTGACGCTGGGAGAGTGGGCTGAGGAAGCCGTCCGGGACCAAAGCGCCGCTAATGAGACTCGCGAGCTGCAAACCCGTCCTATTGTCACACCTCAACGCAATTGATGACTGCTTCTAATATTTCGGCACTGTACCTCGAACGCCGTTCTGGCTGGCTGGCTGACCGTTGCAGGTGATATCCTTCGGGAAAGGGAGCAAAAAGTACCCATGGGCAGTGACTGTTTGTTGACATCAGACCCTCCCTCCGAACCCAGGTGCTGTCCATGGGATGGATGTGCCGGCAAATCCTTGAATCTCACTGTCCCCTTGTCCTCCCTAGCCCTTGTTTCATGCCGGCCCCGTCTCACCCGCCGACACGCTTCGGGGACCACTTCTTCGACCCAGCAGCGCGCTGCACTGCGTTCAGCCAACCAGCAAGAGGAAGATCCAGCGCCGCACGGGTCTCGCCGTCCGAGAACTCTTCAATTGGGCCCGCCTCCTGGCTACCGAGCCAGGCTTCGGGGTTCTGCATCTCGATGGATTCAACGTCCAGCGTGGCACAGTCCGCTAGCCCAAGGTCGGCCGGAACCGCGTCCTCGCGTCGAGCCACAACTGATAGTGCAGCCCTACACGCCGCCACGAAGGCCTCCGCCATCACATCGTCCTCCTCCGGCGCAAGGACTCTCCCAGTTTGGACATTTCTTTCAAAGGCACCTCTCAGCAGGCGCCACTCCTTCCAGAGCGTTGCGACTGCTCCAAGCCTGCCCAGTGTCATTAGGTAGGCGTCGCAGATGCTCGCAGCCTGAAGGCTCTCTCTCTCGTCACAAGAATATCTGAGGAAGTACAGGACAAGGGATCGAAATGAGGCTGGTGAAACCTCACTTTTTTCACCAACGCCAGTCAAAGCTTGGAAAAGATTCTCCCGATCAACCATGTCTAGGCAGGTTTTTTCCGACACCTTGGCGAGATGCCAATTATACATTGTCAGCGTGGCTTGAATATCCTGGGCCATCTGAGGGCCCTCGGTCCAGAAATCATGCTTGAAGCCGAAATTGAGATACTCCAATGTTGCCGCAGGTTTGGCATTGAACCCTGAAAGCCTCAGACCGAACCCGCATAAAGGCGGTGCCATGTGGACGTCGCCGGCAGACAATCTCTGCCGAAGGTTTCCCAGAAACGCCATGGCTTCCAGCGCACCTGAGGCTTCGGGAGTGTATTGGTTCAGGATATTCGCGCAGACTCTTCGCAGTTGAGACGGCAAGTTGAGCTGTGGCTCGTCTTCCACCTCGAGACCATTTGTTGGCGGGGCTTGGAACCAGGTGGCGTCCAACCCAGACGATAGAGAATGGAAGACTAGCCTGCGGATGCTGCCAATTGAACCTTGCTGCTCCAAGGTGAGGATGAACCGGCTTCGTGAAGGCGAGGCTTGGGTCCTCTCGAACCCGAACTGAACAGGCCTTTGGCGAAGCTTGAGCCAATGCAAGAGCAGTTCGTCATTCTGGTGCGCCAATGCGTAGTTGGAGATGATGTTGTCAGAGAAGACTGTGTGGAGAATATCTAGTCGTCGCCGTGGATCTAACGCCTCGGAAGCTGTCAAGGAGCCCGCGTCCTGTCGTTGAGCCTCTTCGACCGAGTCGATCAGTGGAGCCGAAGCTGGAGCACCGCGGAGAGCTACGGAGAGAACGTCATGATTCGCGAGCCGCCTGGCACTGGCTCGGTCTGACGACATCTCAAAGGCCATCAGTCGCGAACGAACCACCTCCGTCTTGAATTGCAATATGCGTGTTTCGAGTCCCAATCGCTCTGGAGTGAACTCGTATTTCCTGTGCATGTGGTATTCGTCCTCTTGGTTGCATGGTCGCACGTATTTGCTGTCCAAAGCGTCGAGGTCGAGAAGTAAATCGCTGATTTGAAAAAGTTCGTCATCGCGCGGTTGTTTGAACGGAATCGTAACTTTGTTAAGGGTGTAGTAAATACTGCCTTCCCCCTGGTGGCGGGTGAACATTTTTGGTCGAATTTCGCGGCCGCCGAGCCCAAGGGCAGTTTCGCGCGCCCGACAGGCCGCTGTGCGCAACATCCTCGAGATTAGGCAACTAGCGATCCACTGTGAATATGGCAGTGGAAAGAACGAGATTGGACAGGAGAGGCGCGCCCTGGGAGGCAAGGCAATGCGAGTCCTTGATAAAAGCAAGGCGAGTTGTTGGATGAGGGTTTGTAGGAGACAAAGGTGCCAGTACGACGCGACCGACGGATGCAGAGGGGGAATTGGCAACAGCATTCCATGTCACCGGCCGGCTATTTTCCCTATCCGTTGCACCATGCGACACACCCAATCTAGAAAAGACATCCAGGCGCCTCCAAATACTCCTTTCGCCAGCCTGCACTGGGCCCTTCCCGTGTTGGAAGGTTACAGGCACTGCAAGGGCGGAGTCGTTTCCCCCAACGGTGAAACTGCCCCCCCCCAAGGCTTAGCGGTCCCGCTGCTCGCTGGATTGTCCGGGGAAGGCGGGGTCGGGAGTTTTTGCCCGGGACCGTCTTCTCGGCAGATGTGGTGGACCTGCACAGCATAGCGGCGCTAATTACGATGTGTTCGCAAGTATATTTATCCGGTGTGACTTAGAGCGGCCATCGCCAGCAAAGTGTTCTTAGAAGTAAACAAAACCCTCGTAGTCGAAGCTGGTAGTCAATAAATCACAAAAAAAAAACACAGCTTTCTCGAGTATAAGTTTATCTTGCTCTGGTGAAGTCATTTGCCACATTAAGCCTAAAATAGGCGCGTAGGTCTTGTCGGAAATTGCACGCTCCTTACAAAGATGACTAAGGTATATGGTTTCAATCACGTGACTTGAATGGCCGCAATCTGGGTCGCAAGGTTGGTCGTCTGGACGGCATCTTGGTTCAACGCATCCAAATCAGTCACCGCAACTCGACTTCCAGCGCATAGTACATCAAACCTTTCACAGCAGAACCTCCCAAAGACGACACCCTCGGTACCGAAGACCGAACACTCTTCCCACAGCGATTCCAGACCAAAGTCGGTGTCGACAATGTCTCCCCCAGCCAAGAGACGGAGAACCACGCGAAGCACGGCGAAACAAGATGCACTCGCCGAGGAGGCTGCCGCCTTGGCGGCCGCTGTTGTTGAGGTTCAAGCTGTCGAGACTCCCGTCGGCGAGCCCCTCATCGTCGAGGCTCCCATTGGCAAGGCCCCCATCGTCGAGGCTCCCACCGAGCAAACTCCTGTGGAGGCACCCGCCAAGCAGACTCCTGCCGAGGATGTTGTTCAACCCCAGCCCCTCGCGGAAGACGAAACACCATCCACAGAGCCTGCTCCCAGCGACAACGTGGATCCCTCAGCTAAAGCAAAAGAACGGATGGCCCGCTTCAAAGCACTCCAGGCGCGAGCCAAGACATCGTCCGAGAAGAACCTGAAAGAGGTTACTTTGGAATCCCAGAGACTCGCCACCGATCCCAGCCAACTCACTGCGCTGCATCGCAAGCACGCCGTCGCATCGCACAAGCTTCTCAAGGCGAATGTGGAGGAATCCGGCGAGGACTTCGAGCGCAAGCGCGCATGGGACTGGACCATCGACGAGAGCGAAAAGTGGGATAAGCGCGTCAAGAAGAAGGAGGCGGCCCGTGACAACAACGCATTCCAAGACTACACACAGGAGAGCAACAAGATCTACAAACGGCAGCTACGGAACATCAACCCCGACCTGGATAGGTATGCGAAGGACAAGATAGCCGCAGTTGAGAAGGCCGCAGCATCTGGCGGCCTAGACATCGTGGAGACGGAGGATGGCGAACTCATCGCTGTGGATAAGGATGGATCATTCTATTCAACCGCCGACTCAACCACATTTGCTCAAAATAAACCAGACAAGGCTGCCGTAGACCGTCTCGTGGACGATCTAAGAAAGGCAGAGGAGCAGAGACTGAAGAAGAGGAAGGAAAGGATGGCGCAGAACGGCGACGACGGCGATGTCACGTACATCAACGAGAAGAACAAACAGTTCAACCAGAAGTTGTCGCGGTTCTACAACAAATATACCGCGGAGATTCGGGATAGCTTTGAACGCGGCACGATGATATAAAGGGGGGGACAGGCTCATAAAATGTTTGTTGTATAAATCCAGTCCTCTTAAGGGAGTATTGTACAGTCTAGCGTCTCTTACAGCACAATCAAATTTTTATAGCATAGTCTTTCTCCAGGCCTTGGTCGCCAGTTCCTCGATGTCGGCGGCCTCGATAACTCCCCTGACCTGCTCATCGCCGAACGCCTCCACCACGGCCTCGGCAACAGTATCGACTTTGAGCGGCTTGATTCCAGCGGCACCCATGAAGCTTTTGAAGTAGTGACCAGTCACGCCGTTGACCATGGTGCCCAGGCCAACCATGGCAGCCAGCGGCACGGTGAGGGTGCGTGAGCTGTCAAATAAGAAGGGAGGCCGAATGAAGAGACTCCTCAGCTGGGGGAAGCTGTTCGAGATGGTGCTCTCAGCTTGGCGCTTGGTGGCAATGTATCGCGCCGGGAGAACGGGTGCTCCGCCGGCGGCTGAGATGTAGCAGAACGAGCCCACGTTGGCGGCGGCGGCGTGCTTGGCGAGGGTGATGGCACTGTCTCGGTTCATGATCTCATACGAGAACTGGTCGTTCGGGTTAGAGGGCTTAATGTCCTCGCCCTCCTTCCTCTCTAGGGGATTGATGCCGCGATCGCGCACGGGGGCAAAGGCCTTGGCCAGGCCGGAGAAGGGCGACTCCTTGCCGGAGACGACGCCCTTGTAGTCGGCCTCGAGGAGGATACCCATGCTGTGGACCACGAAGTCGGCGCCGTTGAGCAGCGGCGCGTACGTCGCGGGACGCAGGATATCGCCGCGCTCCCAGCTGACCTTGTGCGCCCACGGGGGCGGGGCGGCGGACGAGGTGACGGTGTCCCATCGGGGCTCGCCGGAGCGGCTTTGCGACGGAGGTGAAAGTGAGCTTTGGGCCGGAGCTTCAGAGGAAGAAATTGAGGTATTGTATTTACCTGATCGACGTCACGTCCCACCCTCGGGTTACAGCAAATTGACAGATCCGGGAGCCCAGGAACCCAGACCCTCCGCAGACGACGAGCTTCTTCGTTAAGGACATAGCGACGGTTAGTGGTGTTGCAGGTGGTGTGATTTGCGGGAGCCCGAGGATGACGGCAGCGGTTGGACAAGCCCACAGGAGGGATTCGTGGAACCCAACAGCTCAGAGGGTCGGCGGGATGAAAGAGGTCATAAACGAGAGAAAGGCGTGAGTGGGAGTCGAAGTCTTTTGAATTGAGGCTCAGATTCAATTAATAACACACGTTGACTTGTGAGACTTCTGCAAGCCACGGGTGAAAGTCATGAAATCATCGTTTTGCTCGAGGCTTCGGTTGTCCAAGAGGCCGCAGCTATCGCAAGCTGTGGTTGGGCCACTTCTTGAACTATCACCTAGCGGTCATGTTCGAAGGTGCCGACTTCTAAATACAAAAATGACGTTGGAGATTCGAGTCAAAACACAAACAAGTCATTGTTGGAGTTAAATTTTTCGTTTCGAATTTAATTGCTATATTAACTTGTCGCCTTGACACTCCCTGAGTTCTGGAGCTGAGTTAAGAGTTGAGGTTCTTCTAAACTAGCAAGGTCACCATCGTCACCCACCACTACATCTAGCCCTCGCCCTACGCACGTCATCATTGGCCAGCCGAGCTGCAAGGCTGAAGGCCCAAATAATATTTCTCCCCAACACTACTACGCCAGCTCTCACAGCGCCGTCTTCAACTAATTCCCCCCAAAACCTCCGTCAGCATCCAACATGGCGCCCCAGAACCAGCTCGGAAAGCGCGTGAAGCTGACGCAGATCCGCCGCCCGTTCATAGTCGGCAGCACCGCCCTTCCCTTCTCCGACACCAACCCCCGGCCCGCCGGCATCCCCGACAATCACACCCACTCGTGGGAGGTCTTCGTCAAGGGCCTCGACGACACCGACATCACGTACTGGCTGCGTCGCGTGCAGTTCAAGCTCCACGAGTCAATCCCCAACTACGTGCGCAGTACGCCCTGACTCGGTCCCCCGGTCTCCCAGCTCTCCGCGCTAACTTATGAACCATAGTGGTCGAAGGCGAAGTCGGAAAGCCGTTCCTTGTCACCGAAACCGGCTGGGGTGAGTTCGACATCACCATCAAGCTATACTACGTCAACGACTCGGGCGAGAAGCCTCAGACTCTCTATCACTACCTCCGTCTGCATCCCTACGGCCGCACCGAGGAGGAGAAGCAGGCCATGGTGACGAGCAACGGCGAGGTCCGGTCCTGGAGCTACGACGAGCAGCTCTTCAACGAACCCTACGAGACCTTCTACAATCTTCTCACCGCAAACGCCGCTCCCAAGGGCTGGAAGCCGTCCGGCGGAAAGGGTAAGGGCAAGAATCGCGCGCCGCCGCCGCTGCCACCAGCCGACAACAACGAAGTCTGGGAGCATTCCGCCATGATCCCCGCGCACAACCGCCCCGGCCAGCCCTTCAGCCTCGAAACGGAGGCCGCCGAGATCAAAAGGCTCGCCGACGCCCAGGCGCAGACCGAGGAGATGGCCAAGAATATCCTCGGTGAGCTCAAGGCCAAGGAGGAGTTGCTGGCGAGCCTCAAGGCAGAAAACGCCCAGCGCAACGTTGTTGCCGCCGCTACCGGCAAGCCCACCTAGTACGGGGCTCCAGACATCAAGCGCACCGGCCGAAAACGCTTGTCGACGAGGAAGCATTCGGAGGAGTATTACTAAGAGAACGGTGAGGGTACACCAGCGACCTCGCCTGCTCCGCTGAGAGTTTTCACGGGGCCGCTGAATCCCGTCGGTTACGGCCTCGGAAGCATCGGGCCCAAAAAGCCCGTCTCCCCTGCCATCAGGGCTGCAGGGCATGTAATGAATGACAGGTCCAGCGAGGCGAACGCCTCCTCGCTTTCAGACAGATTCAAAATCCGCACTCGCCGGCTCATCCCACGAGGGTACCTCCAGAACTGAACCCCTTGGGGTACAAGGCAGCTGAGACGATGCTGGGTCGCAAGGCTTCCCCCTAGGGCTTGGCCAAGTATGCATATACGAGCAATCCAAGGCTCATCGACTACCAATCATGCGGAATGCAGGAAAGGGAAGAGACGTCACGACAACAAAAGGAGAACACTCGACGCAGACCCTGAGACAGGGTATGGTATGGCTGTGCAACGGTCGTTCAGAACGTCACTTCAGGCGTCAGCAATTATCGTATGAGATATCGATCTGTTCTACTCCGTGCGACAACGGACTGTGAAGAATGAATGAGTACAAGACTACTACTTTGGTGTTCCACTGCGTTGCACCATTTGACGTATCACCCTGGGCATCGTATACACATATAGTCATCCCCACAGCCACAATATCACGGTTGCACAAAATAGACCAGGCACACAAGAGATGCATGTTTTAACTGATGTGAATTGGAGTGGTCTTTGCTGCTACTCCCACCCGTCCCGCGGATCATCGCCTTCGTTACTGTCGTCACTGTATCCCAAAATTTACGTTGTCCCCCTGCCACGTTACTGTGGCGATTCCCTTCCCAGCCCGTGCCTTTCACCATCCCATTCCAAATCCCAGATCCCAGGTCCCAATAGACAAATTCCACCACTGTTGCGTACAACTCGCACAGTCCAATCCACCTGACCACCAGCCGATTTAACAAAAGAAACGCTATAAAAGTGATGATGCGGTTGCTTCCAGTGCGACCCGCATGAAGGTGACTTTTGGTTTGTTAACGCTGGTTAACCAGAGGAAGAGGAGAAAAACGAAGTCAAAAAGCCACACCCATGACTTGCCCTGTCATGCAACACCCCATCTGGCCCGCCGGTTTGTTCTTAAGAAACCCCTCCTGTAAACGCCCAAAATAAAGAAACGACAAAAAAAGCTTTCGGGACGCGCCAAAAGGATATGCCCTCTTAAACTCCAGCGCCTGTGCAGCTGAGCAAGTGCAATAAAAGAAGTCAAGTTTTAAAAAGAGTGTGGAGATGTTTGTGTGTACTGGCTCGGTGGGTTTGTACAACTCATCGAGTGGCGGCTTCGTAGGCCGGAGGCGGGGCATCTTCCCGTTCTTCCCAGTTGCCTTGTTGTCGGTTCTTCTCGTCATAGACGCGCTTGGCAATCTCGCCAGCCATCTTCATGATCCATGCTTGCTCGAGAATGACAGAAGAAGACGTGTCGGAGCCGGCGGTCTGGCTCTCGAGGAAAGCCGCCTTCTCCTTGTTTCCGGACAGCCCGCTGGCCGCAGCAGCGGAGACATAGCTCCTAGACAGTGCCTCGGTGGCATTTGTGCATGTCGTCGTGGCAGAAGATGTCTCATCCGCGATGTGGGGCTGATGGTGTAGATCGGCCGTCAAAGGGCGGTGTGCCCGCTCCTCCAAACTTCTGAAACGCACCTTGTTCGGAGTGGGTGCCTCAGCAACCACGGATCCGTCCTCCGGCTCTTCGGGGATCAAGTCAGAGACCAAAGGCTCGGAAAACGGAACATCAAGGGAGGCTGTCTCTGATGCTTCGCTCATATTCTCGGGAGTGACGGCCTCGGACTTGGTACGCCTGAGATTGACGACTCGAGTCTTCTTCTTCCGGCCTGGTCTTGATCGACCACCGGCACCCAAGGACAGTCCAGTAGTAGCCGAGTTGAGGCTGACCAGCGAGGGCCGAGACGGAAGATGGCCGTGGGCAGTGCTACCGGAATCGGAGAAGGTGTACGTGGTAGTCGACCCCGCGACGAACGAGTGGGTCTTTGTGAGGCTTGGAGTTCCGAAAGACGGCGTCGGGGCCTCGGACCGGTCCCCGTGCCCAGTCCAAGCACGGAAAACCACATCGCGAATTCCCGGTGTGAAGAGGGAGAGTGTGCGATGGGAGTCTGTCAAGGCGGCAAGACGCAACAAGTTCTTCTGGGAGAAGAGTGATTGGACCTCGCCGCCACCATTCAAGGTGAGCTCAGAGATGGAATTGGGATCAACAAGATTGCCGTTGGCGTCTACGGGATCCAATGGGGGGCTTGCTAGAGGGTCGACTCCAGCTTCGTCGGCAGGCTCTTCAGGGGTTTCAGTGCCTTTGTTGGCTTGGTCGGGACACCACAGCTGAAGTGATAGTCTGTGAATGATGGCGGGCAGCTCGTCCATCATCAGGTTGCGTAGCTGTTGTTCAATGGTCCTTTGGAGGTAGTCGCGAACGAACTGTATAGAATCAAAGGTCGAAGAGACCTTTAACGACTCCAGTGGGTCATTGCGAAAGACCAGGGTCAGGCCCTTTTGCTTGGAGAAGACGAGGATGATGAATGCCGAAAGCTTGATCTCGGACAGCGTGATGGAGAGGGGGATAGTTAACCCTGACGCTGCTGCCAAGGGCTGGGGTGATGTGAAGGTCGGCTTAGAGCAGAGGTATGTGTTCATGGGATTGGCCTAGAATTGATTTCATATTAGTCCTCTGCTATACGCGAAGTCTCCGCATGAACTCATATGCGCTTGGACGCTAATGCGGACGCGCATCCCAGAAAGAGGGGAACACGATTCAATGCGCATGTGGTAATTAGGGAAATAATAGGATAAAGCATCGGTGTGAGTCAGAGTGAGGAGTCATGGAGTTTGCGCGGATATCGAGTGCGTTAGCCGTGATGTGGAGGGCTCACGAAAATGAGGTGGCGGGGATGCAGATGGTTGAACAGATAAGGATTTTGGTCGACCAAACGGCTTGCTCAGTTGACCAGTATGCGAGAACGTAAGACCGGCGCGAATCGGTCTCTTGTAATCACAAGTCCATATGTTGACTCGACGCTGGGGAGTAAAATCATGACGCCGGGGCTTCCCGGATTCGTCAGGTAGGCACTACCAACCATGGCGCAGGACGAGGAAAAAAGGATATGCATCAACATACTTGAACTCTTGTTTTGAGGGTTAAGAAGGCATCGCCGGTATAGCTCATCTTGAAGATGCCTCGGAATCGATCCTCCGCTAGGTCGCCAATCTCCAAAATCTCGAGGTCGGGGGGCACGGTGCCCAGGTTGAACTCGCTGACGAGGATGTCGTCGACAATGATGGGAGGCTTGGGCGATTTGTTCAGCGCCTTGGTCAAGAGGTCGCGCGCCTTGGAGTAAAACTCGGCGTCGGCCGTCAGCGGCGACCAGTTGAAGTTGAAGGCCATGTTGAAATGGCTTTTACTTCCTCACGATCATGGAACGTGTGGCGGGGCGCCGTTGTCGGCAGTGAAGAGGTCGCGAGAGTGGGTGGAAACGGTAACGGAAACGGCAGCGGGAGGCGAGCAAGAGACGCGCGTGTTGCTGGAGCTAGCGAGTGAGGCTCTGTCGCAATGAGGGAGCGACAAAGGGAAGCAATCGGAAGAGCGAAATTCGAAGTCGTCGGAGGCGGAGAGGAGCGGAGGTTGAAGAGTGGCGTTGGAGAAGTGATGGACAAGCCGGTGGAAAAGAGGGAAGAAATTAGGGACGGATGGATGGAGATAGTGATAATTCCCAAAGAAGGGCAGATCGTGGAGATGACGCTACTACAGGATTTCCCGGGACGGGAGCCGTTAGCTATTGGGGGAGAGGGAGGAGAAAGTGGGAAAGTGGAGAGCTTCGGCTTCAGGACTGGGGAGCGCACCTTCTGCAATTTTTTTTTCTCGCGCAGGGGCCGGGGCTTCTGGGGGCTCCGGGGCTCCGGGGCGTCCAATGCGACGGGCAGTGGACGCGATTAGTGGACGCGATTAGTGGGCGCGATGCGTTTTAGAGAATGCGCTGGAAGCCCACCAGGGAACTGCGGTCAAGGATACGGTGAAGAGGTGGGATGCAAAGGAGAGGAAACAGAAGACGATGCGAAACGAAATGGAAAAAATGGGAGAGAGTTGTGCTGGATTCAATTGCTGAGAGATAAAAAGGCAAAAACAAAACTGCCCAGTTGACCAAATTCGTGATGCGACCTAGTGATTTGACTGATGGTTCAGTCAAGGGTTTGTGGTCTATCCAGGGGTGCTGGGCTGATGATGGCTTCGGAGGTGAGCGGCCCAACGGAGAGCGGAGAGCAGATGTCACAAAGGCGCCGCAGTGCTGGCTACGTAGACTGCAACCAGGGGTTGGACGAACCGGCGCTTGGGTGCAGCGTAGGATCCGGGGGGTCAAATAAATCAGCGAGCCTCTGAATGGCCCAAAGCTGGCACTTCTGGCTGAAGGAGACGGGAGTTAACCGGGACAGGGTTGTTGCCACTAGAAATGGAGAAAAAGCCCGCCCAGAGATCGTGCAGGGCTCGCCGAGAGGATCTGGCAGAAGGGCGAACGACGGGACACAAGAGGCCGGGCGCGGGCGCCAAGTGCTGTCACAGAACTGACGCCCGACTGACCTCGACGACGGGAGATCGCAAGCGGAAACGCTCGCCGAGGCTGGGCGGAGGGACGCGGCGGACGGCCCACGGGGTACGTTTCGTCCTAGTGACCCGGGCCGGCACCAGTCGCGTGACCCTGCGGAGGGGAAAGAGGGACGGCGGTCGATAGGAAGCGGGGACGGACGGGACGAGATGTGTATATGCGTGTGCTTTGCGCTGGCGCTGTCTCTGCTGCGTTGTATCGGGCTGTGGACTAAGAGGTTTTGGTGCGTTTGCGTTTGCGTTTACGTTTGTGTTTGCGGTGCGGTGCGGTGCGGTGCGGTGCGGTGCGGTGCGGTGCGGTGCGTTGGTGCGTCAATGCAATGCGAGCGCGCGCACACAGATATCGTCTTCGCACAATAAATTGCAAAAGATGGATCGTGGGAAATCTTCGTCCGGGGCCCGCGACAATGCGGGCAACGGCTTGCTCATATTGTATACTCCAAAATCCTCCCCGTTTCTACCCATCCCCTCCCCCAGTCGATGAAAATAACCCGGGATCCTTCGATTACCGAACCAGCCTTTCGCCGTCCGTTGCGAACGCCGTCACCATCATATGATGGATGTCTGTAGAAGCCGGACTATGGGACGACCTCTGCATCAGGTGGTTCGATGTTTGTCCAGTTTTCCGGGGCAGCAAATCTGCCATCGCTGGGACCCCGTCTCCCCCGACCTTGGAGAACCCAAGATCTTTCTTCCCTTTCATGCAACCTCTTTCGAGAGAAGCGACACGGGCCAGCGGCTCCAACCGGGCGCCCGGTCCCCCCGTTCTAGGCCCGGGTCTGTCTCCCAGGTTTTTGGCTTTATTCGTGCGTCCGCAGACAGGCTGCACCCTATTCTGACCCTCGACCGTTTCGCCGACGGCCGATGATAAGGCTAATAAAAGAAGGAGGGGGATGGTTCGTGGATGGACGTTGGGGGCGGTTCCGGCAACAGCTCGGAAGCCATGAGGTCAACGAACCAACCAGCACGGGCGACGAGGAGTGTGGTGGTGGAGGTGGGCTTTGCAGCCTTCCATCGTTCCAATCTCACATCCATCAATCATGGTCTTGTGATCTTCGATCACGATTGATCATTGATGAGACACCTACACCGCAATGCAAGGCAGGGTGAGCACGCTGATGCCACCACACAGGTTGCCTCGTCGTATCCTGGCCTTGCCCATCGTCATGTAAGGCACCGTTTCTGGCGCGGTGCCACGACGTCTCCCTGTAAGACCCCAAAGGCGGGCGAATAGTTGGCTCTGGTAAGTATATATGGGCAACCACTATCCGCGCGGACGACGCGCATCATCGACATCGTCACTGGTGTAGCATGCCTGGCTTTCATCCTGTACGTTCCGCCCAGTCATGAAAGTAATCTCCGACCGTGTTCCGGCTCGTTTCTGTGATACGTCTTCTTTATCCCACAACGGTAACTTTACACGTTCGGGGACACAAGATTGGTCACTGCACACGCACCAACGAGCAGCCGTTTTGTTCCTCAACTTTAGTACAACGACGGTGCATAACGTGGGGTCTAGTAATGCAGCAAGGTTGAAAGAACGGGCGTCTGTGGAGCAGTGCACTGCGCCTTGCCTGGGCGATTGCAGAATGAAGTCAGATGTACGTACAGGGCTGATGGCGGGCGAACGCACAAGGGAGAAGGCATGCATCGTCACAACCGGACGTGGTTATGTCGGGCGTGACGAGACGGTGCGGTGTAGGCCATGAGCCGGCGCCTAGCAGCGCGCCCCGCACTATGGCTCCGACAGGCGTTCATTCATTCTATGGACAGCAAGTAAAGTAGTATTCGCCCTTGCCGAGGCCCAACGTCGGCGTGGTTGGGCAAGTATTGAGAAGAACCACCTTTGTTCGACTCATATTCTGGACATCATCCACTCTTGGCAGCTTGGCTTCTCGTCGCGGGTGCCACGCTGACCTGTCTGCCCCCTTGGGCGCTTTGTCGGTGACGAAACAAAGCCGCCAGCTACGTAGGCCGGTAGGTAGGGACCCAGGCGGCCGGGCTGGCATGGGGGCACCCGGAGAGGGGCGCGGGCTGCCAGCTGCCAGCGTGACATCATCTGGCTCCGGGCATCACCGACCGGCGGCGACAAGCACGCCCAACGGTTGTTTCTGATTCGGATTGTGATCCCGTGGCCGTTGCCGCCGCTCAATGAGACCCCGAGGAAAGCTACTGCAGAGGGGAGTGAACGGGCGATGCCAATGGATACACCTCGCCCGTACATCTCGACGGCAGTAGTACGTCGTGTTCGAAGGTACTCGTGGTCTACTTCGTACACGCCGCAGACGAAGTACACGGTCGGTACGCGGCACTGTGGTAGTAATTGGTTGTCGGCCATCCCCTCCGAAGCTCGAGGCTCCCGTCATCAAGGAGCTTCCGTACAGCTTCTCCACAGCTCGGTTCGGTCACAGGGCTGGCTGGGACGGGCTGGGATGAGATGAGATGGGGAAGCTGAGCGGTGCACTGTGCTGAGTTCCTGTTTGTCTGACCAGAAAAGATGCCCTGGCCACATTCAGCTTCGGCGTTGGAAGATCACTTCCCTGTCGGTTTCCCCTTTGGTTCTCTTTTTTTGGCCGCAACCCTGGCCTCGACCACCCCCCCCTCCAGAATGGTGTGTGTGCCTGCCTTGTTTGTGCCTGTGCCTTGTGCCTGTGCCAGAAGGCCAATAAGGGTTGCAAGGGTCTTTTTCGATGGGCCTTGCAAGCTGGTCCGCACTTTGCCAGCCACGGCAAGCCGGCGTTCAGTCGTAGCAGATCGCCACCAGGCCAGGGACCACCATGATCCATGAGAAGTGCTGGACCAAGCAGCGCGCTTGTGCCGTGGCCGCTGCGTGGCTGTTGCACCACCGCTCCATCCCAAGGTTGCGCATTGCACCGCATCGCCCCAGTCTCTGGACGTAGGTTGACTAAAATGGACAGCCGCTCGACGGGCTGGAGGCCCCTGACCTTGTCTGTCAAGTCACCCGCTCCAGAAAAGCACTGAGCAACTGGGGAGACTGGGAGCACGGTACAGGACTAGCCCGGCGTCGTCCAGCCAGTACGGTGCCAGAGCGACGCCAGAGCGTCCAGACTCCGTCCATGGATGCTCGGCGTTGAAGGGGTCCCCCCTGGCTGTCCGCTTTGCCAGATGCCTCGCTGTGGCTGGCCAGAGGCGCCAGATCTCCGCCCGAGTTGAGGCTTGGATGGAGTCACAACGCCAACCGCCAAGTTGCAAGAAACTCGCCCACCGACGACAAACCATAACCGCACCGCACCGCACCGCACCGCAACGAGTGGACGAAGTACTCCTCACGTACACCGCACCGCGCAAGTGACTTCGACACGCTATGCATGGATGTGGCCACACACACCACCACTCACTCCCCCAGCCCAGTCCCACGTCCACCAGATGCAAGACCAGCATGCTGCCAGCCATGATGACTGGCATTGGCGCAGGGCCTAAGCCAGGTCCGGCCCCATGGCGAAGGGCCTAAACCTGTGCGTCACCATCCCAGATCGAATCGTCGACTTGCCATGCCCTCTCGTCGCTTTTTTTGTATTCGTACCGTGCCGTGGTCCGTACGACGTGCTGCTGCTGCTGCTCCCCAGTTCTCTCCCAGCTCCCTCCCCGTCCACCGTCCACCGACCTATTTTAGGTCACCCTGCCTGTTCTTCAGTCTGCGTGCCGGCTTGTAAATGGCTGCTCGCCACCAGCTATAGCGGAGGCGGCGGCGGCGAACTCGACGAACTCCATCGTTGATGCTGGATGCCACACCTGTCAGGCCTGTTCTTGCTGCTAGACTCCAGACCACCACCAACCTAGTCTCCAACAGAGTCATCGTGCTTCTCCGCCCTTTGCGCTGTTGCCAGTTGGCTCGCTGGCCGCGCCTATTCTCCGTCGCCCACGCTGTCGGGTCCGACTGTCGGCCATTCCATGCCCTTGTCCCTTCTTCCGTGTCCAAGGCGAGCAGGGCCGTGATGACGCTGTGCTGGTAAAAGCTAGCCATGGCCCGTTGTCAGTCTCACGATCCTCCTCCTGGCTTCCCGCACCAAGATCTTGTTCAACCACACCCACGCGCCCTCCCACACATACACGCACATATACACACCGCACACACTACATACATCCGGATACGTACATCCCCCAGTTGCAGTACTCCATACGCCATACATGCCCTTAAGATTCTGCTTGTCATCGCATCGTGTCACATCGCGCATTGCATCGCATCGCATCGCATCCAAAACCCTGTCGCCTTCACGCCTCACGCCTCGGACTGCCTCACATCGCAATTCGCCGGGAGAGAAGGCGACGATAGACACGATCAAGCGAGACGGGCTTTTATTAGGGCCCTTGCCCGGACGCCTCTTTCAACTTTTGGCCTCCGTCTCTCCCCTCGGGCTACTACTCCTCCTCTCTCCTAGCTCTAACTCTTCCTCCACCCATCCATCCATCCGCCTCTCTGTCTTGTCTTTGTCCGAGTCTTGTCCTGTCTCGTCTCGTCTTTTCCACACCCAAAAAGACCCGCAGCGCTCAAGCTGCGGACGCAGCCACAAGCAGCCCAGAACCTAGACCTGCCTGGAACAAGGCGCAGAAGGAAGCAACAGCGACCAAATGCAAACGCAGATGCTGATGCAGTTGCCCGCGAGCCTGAGTCCTCCCCCGTCTCCCGCTTCATCCTCCTCCTCCTCCTCGCCTATCCTCTCCGACTCGTTGGACCATCCTCCGTCTCTTTCCCTTTCCCTTCTCGCCTCTGATATCGAATCCTCGTCCGCTTCCACGCATTCTGCCCTCGGCTCAGGCTCGCTCTCACACCCCGCAGGCGTGAGACATCCGGTGGCTTGGCCGTGCCTTGCAGCGACCTGCAGGGCCAAGGCAAGGCCTCCAATCATGTCGACACCTTCAGTGTCCGATGGCCAGCTTACGCCCTCCGAAACCGACACGGATATCCTTCTGACCCCTGCCAACTACTACGACGGCGACGACGACTTATGGCCGACTTCTCAGGATGTGGCCGAAATGGCCATTATGCTCAACGGGAGTGCATCCCCTCTTTCATGGGACCGACGTTCCCTCAAGAGACTTCCCAGGGGCACCCGGCCCGTTAAGTTGATTGGCGAAGGCGCCGCCAATGCAGTCTTTGAACTCGCCCTCCCAGAGGGTTATCCTTCAACTTCAGAATTCAAAGGTTTGTGTTGTTCTCCCTTTTTTCCAACAACGATCCGTCTGGCCTAATAATGGATCGACCTAGGCTGGCTTCTCCGCGTTGCCAAGGCCCCTACCAACGGTGCTCCTCCGCGATACAACTACCTGAAGCAGCAAGAGTTCTACGCCGGCAAAGTAAAGACTCATCTCAAGGATCACATCATTCAACAGGAACTTGTGGTTGTCCGCGATTCCAACATTGTCAATGAGCTCAACCTCTTTCTCCGCCGAACGGACCATCAACGCAAGGAGAAGTTCCGCCGCTCCTTCATCGCGCAGACGAACTGGGGGTTACTGGTAGAAGACATGCGACCGACAGGTAGGACAAACCGAAAAGCCTTTGCAACTTCCTATGCTCACCCACGTGCTTGCAGATCCTACCAAGAGCATCCTCATCGAGTTCAAGCCTAAATGGCTCAACCAGTCTCCCACTGCGCCGTCTGGTGCCATCCGATGCAGGCAATGTGCCATGGAACTCTACAACTTCGCCAAAGACCCGAGTCTGACCAGGTCGGCCCCGGAAACAAAGCCATGTCCCCTTGTTCTTGACAACCCCGACGCCCCGCTCGACATCAGCTCACCCTTCCGAATAGCCCCCCAGCTGGCCAAGTTTAGCAACTCAACTATCCTCTCCAGTCTCTACAGCGCGGCAAACCACCAGGTCATCAGGGACCTCCGCGAGGTCCAAGAATACGCAGATCCAAACGGGCCTCTAGGCGCTCTCAAGGACGACCCCCTGTTCAACTTCGCCATGACCATCCGCGACTGTACTTGCTTTGTCCAGATTTTCCCCGATAAAACCCACCCTGGTCCTGAGGGGCCCCTGCGGATCCGCCTGGGAGATTTCGACTTCAAGGACACAGCTGTAAAGTTTGATCGGTGGCAGGCCGCCGAGCGAAACCTCATCTCCTCGGGATGCTATACCGCTGACTGGATCCTGTGCGACGGAAAATACTACCACCCTCCAACCATGTGCTTACTCGAGTGGACTCGACGCCATGGTCAGCCGCTACACATCATCAATATTCAAGACAAGACTTGCCATGATCCTGCTCTACCTAAGAGTTGGCGCGACTTCCTCGACCCTCTCGAAGTCTCTGGGACTATCCGCAACCTTCGCTCCGATGCTGCGACGCTGAAGGTGATGCTCCAGCGCTTCAACAAGGACAGCCCCAAAGCGAAGGTGTGTCCTTACAGGACCAAGCCCGTGTAAGCCTCTTTGGCCCCCAAACTTCCAACTAGGGCACCCCTGCTGACACATTACAGGGCTTTACCACCGTGTTGGTAAGACGCCGCAAACTGCGACCATTTTCCTAAGGTTTCATTCTTTGTCAGGTACAAGGACGGGCGGGGCATTTCAGTATTTTTGGCATATTGGTGCATCATTGGCGGGCAGGGGCATGGGCATGCATAGCGCTGGTTGCGATTTCGGATCATATCACGGTGGTTGCATATTCTGGACAGCATTTCATACAGGTTTATGGGTTCAAATCATAACATCCATTCTGATTTCTATGCAAAAGGCGCTGACATAATTTGCTCACATGTTTGATATCTAATGATCCTCTCAAAGTAACGCCAACCCAAATGCCCCATATACGGAGAAGCCACTCCACAATCTAAATATCCGATATGGTAAAGCTCAATAGACTGCCAAGCGTCAAGCCTGACACGAGGCACAGGCCCATGAAGCCACCAGCGGCCTCGCGCTCGCTCTCTTCGACCCATTCACCCGACGCCATCATGCAACTGGAGCCCAGCCAACCGTTGGTGAGGCCAAAGGCAAGTTGGACGACGAAAAGGTAGAAGAAGTCGCTGGAGATGACAGCGCCGCGGCCGTTGAGATTGCAAAGAAGGTAAAGGGGGAGGATACCGAAACGAGCGACAGCCAGGGCGAAGAGGGCAAAGGGTCGATGGTGGAGGGAGAAGGGCAGGATGGTGGCTATTCGGCCGCAGAGGTCGCCAAGATTCCAGAAGAAGAAGGCGAGAGGGATGAAGGCGGCGGGGTGGAAGAGCAGGCCGGCGTCTTCCTGGACGGAGTGGATCTTGGTGGTGAAGACGGGGAAGAACATGGTCGCGATGAAAGTGGTCGCGACGCCAGCGGCGAGCCAGTGAAGCTTGAGGAAGAGGTGCCACATGGAGGAGCCCTTGCGAGCGGCGCGTTCGGCGTCTTCGATGCTCTGCATGGACTCGGCCATTTGCTCGACCATGCGGTTCTCGATGATGTGGTTGTGTCGCCGCACCAGGGGAATGAATGCAATGAGGGCAATTACGGAGATAGCGACGGCCGTGAGGAAGTAGATGAAGGCGGAAGTCGAGCCGCTGGACGGTGTCTCACCTAGATCCGAGTCCTTCTTCTCGACGGGAGAGAAGACGAGCACAGTCATAACCTGGGCAATGGGTGGTAGGACGCCGGCGACGCCCTGCCCGGCCATGATGGCCTGCATGTATTCCGGGCGGCCGAAGCTGGCGGCGAAGGCAAAGGCGCCGTTCTGAATAAGCCCGGCAGCCCAGGCAGTGCCAGCGACGATGATGAGGAGGAAAGTGAGGTACGTGGAGGGCAAGACATCTACAAACATGACGGTGGAGGCAGTCAGGAGAGAGAAGGTGATGATGTTGATGATGAGAGCGAGGTTGATGCGGAAGGGGTATGACGCTGTGACTTGAATGTTGGTGAGGATGATCATGGCGCCGAGGTTGGTAACGGTCGAGACGGCCTGAATGGTCGACTGGAAGTTGCCATGGATCCAGACGTCGCCGACGAAGCGGCTGGCAAAGTAGGGAGCAGCGGCGAGGAACATATTCCTGGAGTCTTGTTAGCGGATGTATCCCGACATGTATGTGTGGGTTCGTCGAGGACACCCCCCAAGAATGTACGTACCAGGCCCAGAGCATGGCTATTCCGAGCAAGGCGAAGACGCTGTACTCCATCCACGAGAAGGGCAGATCATGCTGGCCCTGGAGGATAGCAGAGCCCTCGAGGGCGGTAGGCTCCTCGTTGCCAGTGAGAGGCGCATACTCGGACGCGGTCGACAAGCGACGGGTGAGGACCCTCCGGATACGCTCCATGATGTCTTCTTATCGCGGTATCTCGTTGGGGTTGATCGGGGTTGGCGGCGAGGGTGCACGCCTAAGAACCAGAAAGGGTCAATCCGACCAGGGCGTCTGACGGTGCTGGCGGATAGATGTCCTGGGCTGGCGAGAGGATGTAAGTCGGTTCGACTACGCCATAGACAGCTGGGGGGTTTCTCGATCGGTCGTGTTATCTATCGCCTGGGCGCAGCGCCGCAGCTCGTTCGGATAAGGGAAGTCGGTAATGGGAGCTTCGTCGTTGGTCGGAGATTCCGGAAGCGACGTTTGGCGGGATTGTGGGGGAATGGATGATCTGGGGAAAGATGTTGCGCGACAAGAGAGGTCCGGGGGGGAGATTGCAGATTGCAGATTGAAGTGCCGGGAGATAAGGGATATTCAGATAGATCCGGGGTCGGATGCAGCGACAGCGGCCCTTATCCCCGTGCCGCCCGCCGCGTGCCTGCCATGACGGCCTAGCACGCCCATATGCTCGAGTCAGGCGGTTGCACGGGCAGCCGGGCGCTAAAATAGCGGCCCGAGACACTCCTGAGGCTCGCTGAATGACGCAGCACCTACCACCGAATGCTCAGGCACTTATAAGCTTGGGGATCTGCTTAGACTTCATGATCAACAGTTGGAGTACAGTAACACAGACACCGGTTATCGCGGACCGGCCCCGGCCCTAACTATGCGTTGTTTCTGCACTTTTGAAGGAGGGGTCTAGGGAGTCATCGTAACAGCGCTTTTGCGGTAGAGCACTTTCCAAGTAACGAAGAACAGAATTTCATATTCTACAAAAATATGACGGTTGGGGTTCAGTTTGGGTTGGCTGAGAACTCAGGTTGTATCCAAGGGTTACAAGTGGCGACCGGACCGACCCTAGCAATATGTTAATTACGAGACTTCCATATCTGTGCCCAAGATCTAGAAACCGTATAACTAAGTGTGTCAGTGAAAGTGCATTCTGACCGTTTGCAATCTCCAGCCACGTTAGTATCTCCGTCTTATCGTCATCGAGATACCTTTTCCTGGAGTCTTACAATCCTTGACAAATTTTACCTGGCTAGGAATCTACTCCCGCCTATGGACCTTCAGAAATCATTCTTGATTCCACAAGGACCATACATGCATGCCTTGGTAATATTGGGAGGCGACAGCGGTTTCAACTTCATTCTCCTCCTTGTTGGTCGATGCAGGCTTCTGGCCATAAAAAGTACCTCTGCCTCACCATTTAGCAGGAAGTCGCAAATAGCCATACCTTCTTTTGCTTACACGTCAAAGTAAATCGACTCGTCACGAATAGTCATGCGCGTCTTGATCAGAAACTTCTGTACCTTGACGTATTCTTAGCTTATGATGTTGGTCGGGAAGAAGATGCCACAACTAGGATATTGTTTGTGATGACGAGGTTGTCCTCCCAATTCAGGTCTACGAACATTCCGCCCACTGGCAACTTAAACTGATCATTAATAACCATGTCAAAGCCCGCGTCCTTAACTCAGGCGATGTTTCGCACATTCTCGATAACCTTGGAGGTCATGCCCATTCGCCAGCCCCTTGGATGAAAGCGCCCCATCTGTCCAGAGGCGAGCCCTTAGGGACCGAGCCGTCGTCGGTACGAACGTCGATGAAGTGGCCCTGGTGCTCAAACCAGCCACTGGGCTTAAGACATCGGATGTGGATGTATTCGAAGTGGTTGTCCGGGTACGACCAGGTGAGCTGAGCGTCTTCCAGCAACTTGCGATCCGAGGGGACACAGGCTAGGCCGATTCACGACAGATCGGTGCCAATAACCTCTACAGAGGGGGATTTGTCGGCTCGGAACAGCGTTATCAGCGTCATCCTCCATCGTGGGACTGTTTTACCCAAATTGCCCAGATTCCGGCTCCCGTCCCTACATCGAGGGTTTTCCGAGAGCTGCCGTCGATGGACACTAAAAAGAGCCATATTGTTCAAAGCCAGGAAGAGCATGTGGTGACTAGAGCCAGTTGGATCGAAATTCAACGGTGGTAGACTCATTGATGAGGAATCAAGACTCTCATTTTTGTCTTTCGCCGCTTAGTCCTTTAGGAAGGTTAGCAATGAGTTGAAGCAAAATATAGCGAGCACAACAGTATTCGGTGAAAGTATTGAAGTTTTAGTAGGTTCACCCACAGTGCTTGCGGTGCTCGAGGATACTTGTACTACTAGAGGTTGCAGACCTGGTTTTAAGTTTCATCAGGCAGTATTCTAACTTGTCTTCCAATTTGCTGCTTACAGCTCTCCGATATCAAACCGATTGTTTACTTCGTTGTCCTAGTTGGGATCCTGGCGATTGCTCGTAAATCCCGGCCGCTGGACAACAAAATCCTTCTCAACAACTCTCGGCAATGCGCTAAGAGAGGAAGACCTTTTAAGGCGGCCAAAATGGAACAGGGCATCGCACATCGGAGGTTGTGCAGCTGGAGTCGGCTCACGCGATATGCGTCTTGCGGAGCCAACAACAGAAGCACTGTGTCGAGAAGATATTTATTGGGATTGTTTCGGCGGGGAACGAAAGACCCTAACGGAACCAGAAGCAAGCCGGTCTCATTGAGGGTTTATGGTAGATATCCTCATAAAATACATAAGTGCCAAGATCAACTACGAACGAAGATAGACGACAGAAATAGCAATTGGTGGCATTCAGGATCCAGACCACCAACGACGGCTGGCTACAGGATCTCGCAGGCACTTTCCTCGGGCGCTTTGCTGCGTAATGGGAGATCATCAATGGAAAACGATTATCCACGAATGCGTACTGTATGGATGCCCTGCGGTGCAGTTGTCGTCATCCCATCGTCATCATCGATCCCCACGCAGCCAAGGCATGGCCATTTCGGAGCATTGTCCCCAAACGTAGACTAATAGACCACAGCACAAGAAGTAGTTAGCTCCTAGACTAGAAATCCTAAAAGACATCCCTGTTCTAGAGCCGAACTTAGTTCAAGTGCCGTGATCAGCTCGATATTATCATCAACGGTGTTCCGATGCCATCCAGTCGAAACCCGCCGGACACCGGACGTTACCCCACGTTCGGAGTGTAGGCTGCCACACCGAAACAACTGACGGAAGGACAAGTCGGCTTCCGCGGCCGGGGGTAAGGGGAGAGCAAGTACTACAGGGAGTCTGAGTGTGTATTTCCGGTCGTATGTATGCACCTGTAGTATGTCACGGCGAGAAGTACGTAAAGGCTACAGTAATTGGGCGGTGCTGCGTCTAGATCGAGCTCCAACTATGCATTGCTTGCGATCAGGCCCTGGTGAACACAATTTGCCAAAGATATGACGCCTCTGGCAGAAACCGCATGTCGACTCCTGTAGCTGATAAAGTCTGGTGAGGCCAAAGTACGAGTGCTGGGGGTGAACCTCCGTCCCAACGATTTTGTTTCCAGCACGAACCATGAAGGCGTAGTCTGAGTGCATAAACTATTGGTTACTGTGGCTAGCTGTAGGAATACAGATACTACTAGTCATGCAGCTCGGCAAAGATGAAAGCGTGATCCGCTCGCCAGCGAGATGACAGCTCTGATACTATCCCCCTCACAGTGCTCAAGACTTCCTGTCACTTTCCTCCTTCAGCCTCGTGCATAAGCCTGCTGGAACCTGAATGGCGTTGAAGATTAGGGCCGGCCCCAATTTCACCACCAAGTCATTAGCCGTGGAAAGCAGAAGTAAGATGGTGTGCCAGCGTTGCGAAGTGTTGGGCCTCAACGCGAGAAGTGAAAAGAGACAATGTGGCTATATGCGGTGATTTCAAACCGCGGGGATGAAGACCAGCATCATAATTCGATGACGGAGGTTTCTGCACACCTGGAAATATTCATAGAGAATCATGAACTATTTTGTCGGGGAATGGCAAGAGTTTGGGTACCAGAATTGCTTGCGGCCTTAGGACGCAGGGTAGGAATTCCAACGGAAATAAGGTCAAACGTCTCCTAAAACCTCCATCCTCCACACTAATTGTTGAAATCTGCAAAATAGGAGCCCCATGCAAATTGCTGGGATTATTGTGCGTTATAGCCACCAACACTAATACATACAAGAACAACGCTCGGCTTCAGGATTCCAAATCGCGCCACACCAGTGGCGACCCGAGCACGCTTCCCCTCATCAATATTGTGAACTGACGCTTTGCTGACAATTGCATTTCCCCATGTCTGATCACATCAATCACCGTCCGGCTCACTCATACAGGCTCTTCCACGTGAACAAGTGAGGTGTCATCGAGCTGTGCCAACATCAAGGCACCCACGTCAGTCTAACAAACTACCTAACAAGACTCTCGTCTACCAGGATTTGCTACCAAGCTGACCCTAGAGGCCTAGAACCCAATCGATATGGAAGCCATCCTCGCTGTTCCTGTTTTGATGACTGGTGGCGCTTTGCCGGCTTACAATGGCCGCTTTGATTCCATCAGCAAACTATTTACCTTCTTAGCTTTCCGCAGGCGTGACACCCGACCGTTTGCGGCTGAACACCATAGTCCGACCCTCCCAGAAGCAAGCCTCTCTTACCGCATGGAATCACACATCATCTTGCACCAACACTCGACGGCTGATGACCCGGAATGACCTCAACGGCCAAGACAACGGCCTCCATCCATCAGGGGACTTCTGTCCGCCATTATCTGTTATCCATCTTCACGCTGTTTCTCCTCACGGGCAGTTGGCCAACACCAGAAATGGAGCCACGTTCCTCCCGAGAGTTCTATTCATATCCCATTGCACCGCCAAGCCCTTCGTGCAAGTGCCCCGGCGAATGGGATCCTCTCGGGACGCCAGTGTCATGCTTTACAAGCGCCTGGGAGTGACACAAGTCTGCAGCTCGGCATATCACTGCAGCCCATGCAACCCCGGACAGCTCTGCCTTACCACCAATTGCCTCATGTTAGCAACCAGGGCCGGTTGATTGGATGCCGCGAAGCTCCTCCGCTTGGACACCTCCACTGCCGATCATTGACCGTCAAGCTGATGCTGTTCCGTCATCGACCTCTGATGGACTGTTTCGACATGCCATTGTGGGCTCGTCTCAGTGAAGCGACGTCTGCCAAGCTTGCAGAGCTCTTGTTTTACGTTCCACCACCTAGCCGTTCCTAGTTACGGATCCGAGGAATCACACCCACCGGGCCAATGCTGGCTGCCTGCAGCAGTAGAGGTCCCAAGGGGGTTTATTTGTCCACCGCATCATCCACAGAATTGTGACGAGCTGACAAGGCTTTCTGGTGTTTGCTCCAGTCCAACAGGCAGGCGGGGTGTGATGCTTGCTGTGATGAAATCTACCTTCAAATAACATCGCAAATGTGGGCTCGAGGCAACCCAGACCCGAAGTAGTCGGGTTTAAATCACTCAGCCCAGGATAGTCTACCGGCATTCAAAGAGAGGAGTTCTTGCAATCACAGCTTGGTTATGTCATGTGCAGCGTTGCATCCTCATGTGGTGAGCATCCGGGAACCCAGGCTTGCATCAAATCCCGGCTCCATGCTTGCGCCCTCGTCTCTTGCACGGCTCTTTGGCTTACTCCATCGGAAGGACTCTGTCTGGGCTGTCAGATGTGTGCCAGCCCTTGTGAAAGACCAATGCACTGTGTTCTGATAGTTCTCCCTTAGAACTATAAGTACACTCGAGTGAGCACCCCCTTAACCGAGCCACACCGTTCCAGGACCTGCAAGCCTCATTTGGGAGAGCTCATACCGGACCCATCTGCTTTCTGACCTTGGTGAACTAAAGTCATGGTTTCCTCTGTCCTTCTCATTGCGTCGATTGGCCTGGCTGGCTTGGTAGCCGGACAATGTCCATATGCTCAACTGGTAGCCAGGGATGATGACAGCTCCCGTCAGCATGTGACGGAGTATGAGATCGATGATAGCGAAGGACGACTAAGTTCTGATGTTGGCGGTCCTATTGAAGATCAGGAGAGCCTCAAAGCCGGAGAACGAGGACCTACCCTGCTGGAGGACTTCATCTTCCGCCAGAAGATCACCCATTTTGACCATGAGCGAGTATGCTGCCCTACCCCGGAAGAAAATGCCGTGGTACTGACACCGTCTGCAGGTTCCCGAGCGAGCTGTTCATGCCCGAGGCGCCGGTGCATATGGAACCTTTACGAGCTACGGTGACTATAGCAACGTTACTGCGGCGTCGTTCCTCGGATCTAAGGGGAAGAAGACCCCGACGTTTGTACGCTTCTCGACCGTGGCTGGGTCGAGGGGTAGCGCTGATACGGCGCGAGATGTCCATGGCTTTGCGACGCGGTTGTAAGTCGGTTCACTTGTGGGACAGACCTGGTGCTCATCATTATAGCTACACCGACGAGGGCAACTTCGATATTGTCGGAAACAACATTCCCGTCTTCTTTATCCAGGATGCGATCCAGTTCCCTGACCTCATCCACTCCGTCAAGCCGTCCCCTGATAATGAGATCCCTCAAGCCGCCACTGCCCACGACTCGGCGTGGGATTTCTTCAGCCAGCAGACGACAACTTTGCATACCCTGTTTTGGGCCATGGCCGGCAACGGTATCCCTCGAAGTTTCCGGCACATGGTAAGAGCTTCTTTGCCGTTTTCACAACCAGGATATTGTTCTAGGTATCCTTGACATATGTCCAAGGATGCTTAAAGTCTCAATGCTAAGGTGAACGAGTAATTACTGAATTTGGGCTGACACGATTAGGATGGCTTCGGTGTACACACCTTTCGTCTGGTGACTGACGACGGTGACACGAAGCTTGTCAAGTGGCACTGGAAGACCAAGCAAGGCAAGGCCAGTTTGGTATGGGACGAAGCGCAGCATATTGCTGGCAAGAACGCCGACTTTCACCGGTCCGACCTTTGGAATGCCATTGAGTCTGGGAATGGCCCCGAGTGGGAGCTTTGCGCCCAGATCTTTGATGAGAACCAGGCCCTCTCTTTCGGCTTCGACGTGTTGGACGCTACCAAGATCATCCCGGAAGAACATGTTCCTCTTCAGACCCTTGGCGTCATGAAGTTGGATGCCAACCCGGTCAATTATTTTGCCGAGACGGAGCAAATCATGGTATGCTTCTGCTGTCGCTGCCTCTGGCGGATTGTTAACCTGTTTAGTTCCAACCTGGCCACATTGTTCGTGGTATCGACTTTACCGAGGATCCTCTGCTGCAGGGTCGCATCTTTTCGTATCTCGATACTCAGTTAAATCGTCACGGCGGTCCCAACTTTGAGCAGCTCCCCATCAACAGACCTGTGGCGCCCATCCACAACAATAACCGGGATGGAGCTGGCCAGAACTTCATCCACAGAAACACTGCGGCGTGTAAGAACCCGCTAATGCCCTGTCCAAATCACGGATAATGCTGATGTGTCTCAGATTCTCCCAACACCCTGAACAAGGGCTACCCCCAGCAAGCCAACCAGACGCAGGGCAAGGGCTTCTTCACTGCCCCTAACCGAAAGGCCTCGGGCAACCTTCTTCGCGCTAGATCTTCAACCTTTTCCGACCACTGGAGCCAGCCTCGCCTGTTCTACAACTCTCTTACAGAAGTGGAGCAGCAGTTCCTCATCAACGCGATTCGCTTCGAGACCAGTCATCTTCAATCCGAGGCGGTCAAGAAGAACGTCCTCAAGCAGCTGAACAAGATCAGCCATGACATTGCCGTGCGGGTGAGCAAAGCGTTGGGTTTGGAGGCCCCTGACGCTGATTCGATCTACTACCACGACAACACCACCGCCGGCATCTCTATCTTTGGGACCAAGCTGCCAAGCATTGCGACGCTGACAGTCGGGATCCTTGCGTCGACTGATTCGGACCAGTCGATCGAGCAGGCCAAGGCGCTCAAGAAGTCCCTCGAGGACTTAGACTTGGTTGTGACCATCGTCGGCGAGGTCCTCACCGACGACGTTGGCGTCATTTACTCGGCTGCCGAGGCCATCAGCTTCGACGGCATCGTCGTAGTGGCTGGTGCTGAGTCGCTGTTCAAGAAGAGGTCGACGCTGTTCCCGCCCGGAAAGCCGGCGCAGATTGTCGTGGACGGTTACAACTGGGGCAAGCCTGTGGGATTCCTCGGAATTGCAAAGTCGGCGGCCGAGACGGCCAGCATTGGTAAGGGGAAGGGTGTCTACTTTGAAAACAGTGTGGATGATATCGTGGAGGACTTTAAGGAGGGACTGGCGACATTTAGGTTCACGGATCGATTCCCTCTGGATGAATGAGTAATCGATGGGACTAGTTGGATGAGCATTGCTATGATCACAGCTGCTTTTGATATTGTCACAACTCGGATAAAGTCTATCGGCCCATGTAATTACTTTAATCACTGGAAAACACATCTATGCCAAGTCTATAGGTTTCCTGGACGATACAGATCTCAGTGCCTAAACTAAGGCTGAGTGCTTGAATGTTGTAAGTTAAAGAACTAGGTGCTTAAGTGGCAGACCTTAGTGCCTGGGTCTTAGTAAATCCACTTAGGATAATACCAAGAGGGGATTGTGATAATAGCAATGCTCAGCTAGGCTAGGGAGTGAGCTCAAGCGTAAATGCTCTCTGGGCATGGCAGAGTGAAAGACTCTCATATCGGATAGTTTACGCTCAGTAATTCTTACTATCAAACACTGGGTGTCTCTCTGGACCCTAATCTTTGCCTAACGCTCCATTCTGAGGACAGGAATTGTTCGGTAGACAGAAAAACAGCCTTATTTACAGCAAGAACTCGATTGTACAAACACTGCACGACATGCTTGCAGCGCATAGAGCATCCATCACGTGGAGGTCGTAGAACGGGCCTCATTGGCAGTTTCTTGATTCAGTCAAGGAATTGAAGCTAGGCGAGGGCATGGAAATAAAGCGCGGGAGATAGTCAGTCTTCTTTAGTTGAAGAGCTGAGGGAGAAATGAGCGAGATTCTTTGGGGAAAAGGTGCGTGTGAAACGTCATATGGCGTGGTTGGAGGGTGGGCCAGGCCATCCTGCGTGGTGTTGTGTTACCCATAAATGACGCTGAGTGTGGCAGGACTTCTGTCCAGTACAAATAACTTTGCAGTTACTTGATAGCCAACACATCTTGATTGGTGACTATTCGTAGATGGCTACGACTCCCCCTGAACATACATAAACATACATGGATAGCACCTGCAACCAGATCCACCGAACTGAAGAACATCGTTACTCAGGCAACTCCAAACGCCTCGCAACCCTCGCTACTCAAGCAAACCACCCAAGCTGACTACTGACTACCCAAGAAGAATGCCCACCTCGTCCTTGGCCTGCGTCTCCCACGCCTTCTGCAGGATGTGCCCGACGCCGCGGCGGAAGGCGACCTCGCCAATGCGCTCGATCCACAGCACGTTGACGATTTCCACCTCCTCGTTGGCGTCCATGACCTCCTCGAAGCGCTCCACGTCCAGCGCGTGCGAGCCGCGCCGCTCCGTCGCCGACGAGATGGCGATGAACTCGAGCTTCTCGTCGCCGTCGTAGTTGGACGACTGCACCCCGAGCCACGCGTCGTGCGCCCGGAACTGGCCCACCCACCGGTTCGCCTTGCCCCAGATGTTGCCCACGGCGATGGGCGGGTTGGAGCGGTCGCGGTGCGCCAGCGTGGACAGGTGATCGACCTCGAAGATGCCCGTCGTGGTGCGGAACGAGAGCAGCGGACCGGGGAGGGCCAGTTCGCCGGCCGGAGGCTCGTAGCCGCCGGCATCGGGCGGGTCCTCGACCGGCACGGGGTACCGGAAGAGAGTCGCGTCGTCGCTGTCGTGCTTGTAGAGGGAGCCGCTGCGGGACCATCCCGGCGGGAGATCCGCGCTGGTGCTTCGTCGGCCCCTCAGATCGCGGAACTTGAGTCCGATGTTCTGGACCGACACCGTGTTAGTCCGGTCCGTCAGGCTCCACGTTACAGTCGGTCGAATGCGGAAGCTGTGAGGCGATCGGAACCGCTTCGATTCCTGGCCACGTTTGCCGGGCTTGGCCATGTCTTCCACATAGTCGGCCGCAGCTCTCCAGAGCGTCAGGTCGACGGGGATGTTGTCGAACCACCAGCCCATCCAGGACCACGACGGCAGAAACGGCTGACGCGAGAGAGCCCTACGACGGACTGAGGCGTGGGGGCGCCAGAGCAGCGCAATGTCGAGGAACATGATGGGCATGCCGTAGATGAAGCCGCCCGGGTACGATCGCGATAGCACCTGAGTAATGCCTGCAAAGGCACTGAGAGTGTCGTCGACGAGGGTCAGTCTCCGGGCACTGTAGTCCATGACGATGCGGGCATATTCGTCAAGGTCGGGCCAGGCTGTGTGGTGGAAGGCGAAGGCGGCGTCAGGGACGGGATTTGGACAGTCGTGGCGGGTTCCACGAATCTTCTTCATGACACTCGAGGGGCTTCCCGACCACTTCTCGCAGTGACACTCCCAGGTGACGAGGTCCTCGAAGAAGAAGACGCATCGTCGAGAATACAGGCGCTCCACCAACGTCCATCCGCGGGTGTTCCAGGTTGAAGATAGGATGAGCTCTTGTTGATCACGACCGCCGGTGCGGATGCCACGGGTTGGTTTCCGGGGGTTCAACGACGTCAGGCCCGTATGGGCATCACCGGCAGCGGCCACGAGGGTGAGATAGGAATTGGCAAACACATATGCCATATGTCTGACGTTGTTGTCCATCTCCTCCGTGTCGTCCTGTACAATGCACAGCTTATCAATCCATAGATGGCGGATGCCCAACTTCTTGGCGAGCCACATGGCGTCCACAAAGGTCTGGGGGATATCGTTGTCGGGGATCGCATCCTGAAATGCGTCGAGGTTGGACTTGAGCGTTTGAAACCGAGTCGGGGCCGCAGTGCGACGAGGGATGGGCGATCCCCAGGCGTAGCTGAGAGCGAGGTATCGATCCTTGTTGGTTGCTCTGACGAGACAACGCTCGACGACATCGATCAACCAGATGGGGTGCCATGTGGGAACTTCTGTGTTGGAGCTGACGGCGCAGTGGTGCTCGTGTTCGATGTTACAGGCGTCGAGCCATTCGCGGATGCGCGGGACGGGACTCTGCTTGGTCGCGGAGCTGGACCGTCTTTGCACGGGGTTGAGGGACGACCTTGTGACGGGTGGAGGGGCATCCTTGTTGCGGACTGCGCTGAAGGAGCTGAAGAGGCGGTCGGTGATGCTGTTGCGTTTGCTGGCTGGCTGTTCCTTTAGGTGTTCTCGATCGCGGAGATGGCTCGTTCGGTCTCTCTCTTTGGGATCCCGGTCGCGATGGGTGTTTATGTCTCTGTCTTTGGGTTCACGATCTCTGTCCTTATCTCTGTCACCTCTGCCCGCTCTGTCGTCTCGGTCTGTTCGGTCCGGTCGGTCTCTGTCTCTGTCCACTCGGTCTCTATCGGTTCGATCTTTATCCACCCGGCTTTTGTCCACTCGATCCCTGTCTCTGTCTCTGTCTCTGTCTCTGTCTCTGTCTCTGTCTCTGTCTCTGTCTCTGTCTCTGTCTCTGTCTCTGTCTCTGTTTCGCCTGTCTGGGCTGTCCGGGCTGTCGTCTCTATCGTCTCTATCGTCCCTGTCGTCCCTGTCATCCCTGTCTCTAGTTCGTCTGTCCGGACTGTCTGGGCTGATGTCCCTGTCGTCTCTATCCCCTCGACCCTTATCCCAATCCCGATTCCTATCCCGATCCCTGTCTCTATCTCGAAGGTCGCGATCGCGGGGCTCACGATCCCGCGGAGGGCGCGAGCGGGACTCGTCGGGCATTGTCTCGGGCTGCACAGGCGGGTGGAGCAGCTAGGCCGCGGCGCATTCCAGATCTCTGGTCGCAAGAGGTACGCGAAGCTTCGGCGGGAGAAGACAAGGCTGAACAGCCGCGGCGAGCATGCTCGGGAGAGAAAAGTTGTTGCGAAACTTGCGACCGGATTTTCGGTGAGACGAACCCTGCCGCGTCATGTCACTCGGCCCGCCGTAAAGCCCCTCAGCTTTCCCACGCTGGCTGTGAGGCGCCGGCTGCTGATTGGCCAAAGCTCCCAGAATCCAAACAAAACTGCCCGGCGTAATCCAGGGCAACGGCCGACGATCTCTGAAACGCACTAACTACCGTCATTTGTTTAAAGTTGAAAGCCCTAGTGGATTCCAAGATAATTGAACATTTGCGCAACTGTGCTGCCGCGGAATGTTCCGAATGTCTCATACATATCACTATCCGCCGTCTTGTCCTTTATTTGCCACACTCAGTCTCTTTAATTGCATGTCATGCATCTTCGTCTTTACCGGTTTGGTGTTGTTTGTTCTGAGTTACAGCCATGGTTCTTCTTGAGCGCCTTGACTAGAGTACCTACAAATTAGTAGTCGCGACTGAATAGCCTCCGCGCTTCGACGACGTGGAGGCCCAAATCAGGTCCTTGTAAGGCCGACCATTCTTACTGGATGTCTAAATATGCCATTCTTGCTCTTTTTGCGTATACAGCACGAGCTCTCGTGGGAAGCTTCGCTTTTACGAAACAGTACGGGCGGGTTGTTACAATGGAATGGCAAGCATGCCTGCCCGGTCTGCACAGGGACCAAACTACGAAACCAGCATACGAACTTTACGGGTCTGATATTGAATAGGCCGCGGTATTCGATTTGGACACACGACATATATTACTCCAGCTACCATTGAGCGAGGTATCGTTCTTACTATCGCCATGTATGTAGAAGTACCATGGTCAACAGCCGGTCTGCATTCACTCAACGCCCATTGTGCCATCCAACTTGCACACGGCCAATTTTGGCATGCAATTAGACCCTTGTATCAGAACTCTGGTGAGCATCCGATGTGCGCGAAATACCTTAGCGAACTATTGTTGATAGTCTACCAAGTCCTCGTAGAGCGTGGACGTTGGTGGACCTACAAGCTATAAGCGAGAAGATCCTCCAATTTCGTCACAGTATCCTCTAGGTGATACACCGAAACACGAAATTCCTCGATGATAGCGTCATACCGGACGTAAGCGGGTACAACGCTTCTGGCTTGACTCTGAGTCTGCTCTTCTGTTGTATCCGGATTCGCCGAAGAAAAGCGTCAGCGACGGCAAAGGAGTAGATAAAGATAGGTTGTTGAGGCATACTCTCAAGAACAGCGTCATAGTTAGAAGTGTCCGAATGGAGGCGACCTCTTGCAGCTGAAACGACGATGTAAGCCGGCCTCCTCCATGTTCCAACTCAGCAGAACTGCAAACGGACCGGACGAGCCCCTTCCATGCAACCAAAGCCCTCGTTATAGCACGGCCAACCTTCTGGGACTGGAGGGTCTTGCTCGCGTCACTGCCACAAAACTCAGTGAGAATGTTCTCGCACTTATGAACATTGTTCCAGAGCACTTGAGCAGGGCCTAAGAGCACATCTGGAATATGCATGGATAGTCAGTATTTTCGAGAAGTCACTCTCAGGAGTCAGATACAGACTTTAACACCACTATCTTGCCCCCTTCAGGTAGATACGACACAGGAGATTGTCCATGCTCACAATGATGCCCCAGGGTACGGGTCTCATAGATCTTCTCAGCACAATAGAGGCAAGGCCGACAATCCTCCTCCATTTCTTGAAATGCAAACCTATCATCGAACTTCAAGTCATCGAGAATGTAATCTGTACGGTATGTGTTGGCCATTTTGGCGAGATTCTGATCAAGTAATGGGAGAGATATTTACTTTAATATCTTCTAGTATGAGAATAGAGATAGAGGCGGTCAGTGAAAAGACTTGGTGAAATTATGGACACCCAAAATTAGATGAAAAGCAGTGGTTGGGTATGTGTTTGCTCGAGAAGGGCTGGCCTGGGTTTTCTTTCGGCCAGAGGCAGAAGAAACTAACCTGCAGAAACTTCAAGCAGCTGTTGACAGCTGTCAGAGAGAGTCTGCCAAGTTGTAACAGCTGCCGGGCAGCAGTTATCTGTCACTCTGATTCAGTACCGCCAGGCGCACCTAAAATACCACACTCGCAGATACCCAGCTTATACGCTACTAGGTAGTTAAGCAAAGCCCTGGGGGTTTCAGGGTTGCCTACGAAGTCTTACGCTTCTTCAATATTCTATCTATAATGATCGATCCCACTATAGCAGGGACCGCTTTGGCTTAGATTGTTTGCCTTTAGGGTCGTAACTCTCGGGCTTGACAATCATCAGACACTTGTTTGCTTCCTGCGCCATGCTCACGACATTTTATTTGAGTCACAGCATTTAGTCTGTTAGTTTTTCCAGTATCAAATATGCACCACCATTGTTTTATTTGCGCTTCGGTTCCTCTTGCTTACTCAAAGGCAGGCTTGGTGTGAAGTACGGCGGGCCATAGGCGTTAGATTTGAGGACGAGGAACGAGCGGCGGCCGTGTTCATTCTCCCCTATACTCATCGGGTTATTTCTAGGATAGGCTATTACTTTTGTACATATTTACATGTTTGCATTCACCTTTGCTCAACATAGAGCAGCGCACGTTCTCGCGTATCATGGTAAAGAGATGGGTGTAAGGCGTCACTAGTACCTCTTACCAAAAAGCTCCAGAACACAATACTGTGTCAAGATAGAACTTGTATAAATTCGAATACAGTGGCATGGACGAATCGCTGTCATCCGTTGTAAGGAGATATAGGTAGTGAGTGATCAGTTTCATTGCCTCGATGCTTAAACCAGTTGCAAAAAGTTATTGAAAAGACAAAAAGGAGTACGGAATGGGGGGTTCGAACCCTCGACCTCAGCAGGATATTAGCAGAAACTGCTTGTGAATGCTGCGTGATAACCACTACACTAATTCCGCTTCGTCCATCGAAGGTTGTTATTCAGTATTATCACGTAAGCACAGTATGATGAGAATTTCCTTCAAATAAAAGGTTCTCACATTCGATTAATGTTGCTGTTTACTCAAGTTTCAGAATGCCTTGCTTTAACTAAGGTAACTAGAATATACTAAGTTCCAGTGTGTACCTCTTCAACGCGAAGTCCTGCCTTTGCGTAGGTAACATAAGGGCGCTCAAAAGCAGTCCGCAGAAAGACTAGGCTGTCCCTGAAACAATGCACCTCCCCTGAACATGTACCATGTGCAGCTTCATTGGGGGTCGTACAGTACATCGCTTCTACCACTACTACAACCAGTGGTAAACACCTAAGAATCAAAGGTTGTACCAAGCACAGTAATCAAGAACATCATGCACCGCGCAAACTATCCGGCTACGTACGAATATTTGATAGGACTAAGGTGTTCCCCGATGCGAGTTGTCAGATTAGGTTCAACCGGTAGCGCCGGTCAAAATGGGCTGGACCCCTGGGGATGCAACATCTAACTACTACATAATTTCAGAGTGACCTGCTTCCAAACCGATATGCACTGATGAACACTTAGCAAAGGCTGTGAATGGCGCAACTATGTGATACTACAGCTAGAGACAGATTTTAGTATGCACGAATAGCTTGCTCATGATCGATTTCATGCAGCAATACCTTGCAATAACCAATTGACACCACATAATTAGTGGAGCAGAGCCTAAACTTATCCCTTTGACTGTCGTAAGGCAACACTTCCGTACCGTGCCCCACCTGAGCCCAGCCAAGACAAAGGTACATGCAGTGACGTTGATCAGCCGCTGATGTTGCAAATTAGCAGCAGAAATGGGGATCGCTGCCGAGTTTAATGTATCTCTATGTCGATCCGAGAAGTGTGAGAACTTGTATCGCCACCTAGCTTTGTATGAGGTCCAATGTACCTTTCAATTGCCATTTTCTAATTGGATTAAATCCTTACCCGTGACCTATGTAAGTGTTGCCTTACGACAGTCAAAGGGATAGGCGGAGGCGTTAGTGGCGTGCCTAGCACATGTGCATTCATGCACTTCCTCCTCCATGAGTTCACTCTCCGTTCAACTTGTTGTTGGCTGATAGAATGCGCAACTTACATGCTTACCTAGGTACGAATATATATATGTTAGTGAATAGCTGCTACGTATCTACCTATAGTGAACGCAATGTGTACGAAGTACGTGACGAATGTGGCGTCCCATCTACAGCCCCCAGCCTCACTGCACCCAAATCTCTGTTAATTGGGGCGCGTCCTGCTTCTTTGTTTCCTCACTTGCGACAGCTTCGACAGACCCAAACCCGACACCGAGACACTGATGCAAACAATCCGCGCAGACAGGCACACATACACATATCCATTTCCATCCCAAATCCGCGTTTGCCTCCCAATCTCGAGCCGCTACAGCAAACCGCGACCATGGCGTCCAGTGCCGCCCAGCCCGAGCCAGCCGTCAACAGCAACCCCCAACTCCAGTCCTACTACCACACGCTCGAATCACGAATCGGATATCGATTTGTCCTCGGCGGCACACGCCATTTTGGCTATTACGAGAATGACACCTACTGGCCCTTTCCCCTCAGTCGTTCCCTTCGCGCAATGGAGGATAAACTGGCCGCTTCACTTGCCCTTCCCAAAGGTGCCAATGTTCTTGACGCCGGGTGTGGCGTGGGCCACGTCGCTTTGCACCTGGCGAACAAGCATGGACACCACGTCCAAGGCATCGACATTATAGACCATCATATAGAAAAGGCGCAGAGGAATTTTGCTCGTTCTGGTCTTCCCGACGGCCAGGTGGCGGTCCGCAGGATGGACTACCACCATCTGGAAAGTCTGAATGAGGAGTCTTTCGACGGCGTTTACACCATGGAGACATTTGTGCATGCCACCGACCCTACAGCTGTCCTGGCAGGCTTTTATCGTCTTCTTCGGCCAGGCGGCCGCTTGTCACTCTTCGAATACGATCATCAGTTAGTCGCCGGTTCGCCCGGTGACATGGTAGGGGACATGCGCAAGATCAACGAATTCGCCGCGATGCCGACGAACTCAATATCTCACCCTGGCACATTCAAGACCATGCTCGAAGATGCCGGCTTCACCGACGTGGTAGTCCGGGACTACTCTGACAACATCAAGCCCATGACAAGGTTGTTCTACTTGCTCGGTTATATCCCCTACCTTATCGTCACCTTTCTATCCTTGGAGCGGTATTTTATCAACACCATCGCGGGAGTCCAGTCGTACCGTGGACACGGACACTGGCACTACGTTTGCGTCTCGGCAACCAAACCCGGTACCCCCATCGAGGCCACCAAGACGCGGTAAAAGCTTGAAATCGGCGATGCTCCAAACCACTTGGGATATTTGCTTAGAACTATGCAAGGGCTAGTGCTGTCCAGAGCATTTGGTTATTCCCCGGGGTTTGGCGGGTCTATTTTCACTGTTTCGTGAGCCAGATTGACCCTTGACTTGGGAATTGCCTGGTCCTAATGATGATGTTTCAACTTTGTCACGTTAGAATGCAATTGAACGATTCCCATACACATTGTCCCACTTGTAGTCGGCTAAAGACGTTCACCATTGGAAAGCGGGTGTATGGGCGTCCTTGTCCATATCTTCCAGGCCGTGCAGAATATACGGAACTAGTGAGGTAGGTAACCCGTCATCCCAGCCAGGACTTGAATCAGTTCTGATACTAGCGAGTTGGTGTGTCGTGAACTTCTATTGTATGCTAGAGGTGAGCCAAAGAATACGATTTGAGCATTCCAGGATTAGGACCTCTGCTTAAGATAAAAACACCATATGTTCCCAAGGTTAAGTAAAATGAACGATGATAGTCAGAGTACACGCCGTTACATTCTACCTCCTAGGGAAGAAAGGCGCTTTCTTTTGCGGATCTGCCCCACATCAAAGATGGCCACAAAGTCAGTCACCAATCTTCAACTCGGGGAGCGTCGTGAGTTGCACTCCTCAAAATCCCAGCTCCGACCAGACAGCCCACAATGACGCGATTCCGTCCATGCATCGATCTTCACGCGGGTCAAGTAAAACAGATTGTCGGCGGCACTCTTGATAGTGATTCCTCGGCTCTTCAGACCAACTTTGTCTCCCAGCATCCCCCCGCACACTTTGCTCAGTTGTACAAGAACAATGGCCTCACGGGGGCACATGTCATCATGCTTGGGCCTGGAAACAACGGCCCTGCAAAGGAGGCACTACGAGCTTGGCCCGGAGGGCTTCAAGTTGGAGGAGGCATCAGCGACAAGAATGCGCAGGAGTGGATGGACGCCGGTGCAGAGAAGGTAGGGAACTGAAGTAGCCTCACACTGGGAACTGCGGTCACTAACCACATGACGCCTGACAGCTCATCATCACTTCCTATCTTTTCCCGGAAGGTCACTTCAGCCAATCGAGGCTCGACGCAGTGCTTGACGCTCTTGGCGGTGATAAGAACAAGCTGGTGATTGATCTGAGCTGCCGACGACGAGGCGAGGATTCATGGTACGTGGCCATGAACAAATGGCAAACGATTACCGACATGGAGGTCAACCAAGGTTAGCCAGTTTTCGGGACGGCGGGTGTGACTAGAGCTAAGCGGGTTCAGATTCCATCAGAGCGCTGGAGCCGTACTGCTCCGAGTTCCTGATTCATGCAGCAGACAACGAGGGATTGCAGAAGGGCATCGACGAGCGGCTAGTCGAGCGACTTTCTCAGTGGTGCACTATCCCCGTTACCTACGCGGGCGGCGGCAGAAATCTTGAAGACTTGGAGACAGTCAAGCGACTGAGCGACGGCAAGGTGGATCTCACCATTGGGAGCGCACTGGATTGCTTTGGAGGTTCGGGCGTCAAGTTTGACGACTGTGTGGAATGGAACAAAAAGCAAGGCAATTGATGAGAGATTGGCTGAATGGGTCCAGATGTTGGTGGTTGAGAGGGCGCCCAGGGCTAGCCAATGGATATGGATGCGCGGCTTTGAAGCCTGAAGCCAAAAGCCCAGAAATGCAATAGTAGCCTGAGACACGAATCGCAATGCATGGGGAGACTCAAGCAGGTTTGCGGATACGGACGCCTCTTGTGCAGGTGGAGGGAAGGGTCTACATTGCATCACAACAAGGGCTTGCTAGTCCTGGCATAATAAGTCATAATCCTACGTCGGGGAGGGTCCCAAATATTCGTGTATCATGCATGTCCCAGAAGTGCAGGCCAACGGTCGACGTCTGGCGAGAAGAAAAACTCGGCAGTTGAGTGAGTGTATGAATAGTTCGCCAATCTGGAGCACTAGCGAGCAGGTTGTTTGCTAGGTTTCGAGTCCAGGATGCCAACAGAATAGACGAGAAACGAAGAGTTGGTGGCACTTGGAGAACACGCCCGGTTTCTGCTAGGTCACCCGGCAGCGAGGGTCTTAGTGCCGAAATGGCTTCAACTGGCGCTCGGGAAGATCTCGATGCAAGACATGGCGAAAGCGATGGGCAAGACTAGCAAGGCAATGGGTGGAGATGGGTGAGTCTGGTAGTCCAGATGGTTCTTTCATCTTCAACTTCAACTCCAGCATCGTCAAGTACATACCTACCTAGGCAAGGTACACACACATCTTGATATCCTTATTGGAGCTGAAAGCGTCGAAGCCCAAAGCCGCCAGCCCTAACTCTCTAGCTATCCGTCCACCCATTGCTATGGGTTACTCACTGCTGGGCTGACGAAAATTACCGTCATGGATGGTGTGCTATTGTGATGATAACACAGACTCGTAAACAACCGCAAGCAGCGTTTCAATCCAGGATCATGCTAGTATGTGGCGACACAGGCTCAGCCAATATCAGCTCGAGCCCGTTGGCTACCTGCGCCGCTGCCATGGCGACTCCAGCTGTCGAATGCGGCCCAGCGCTGTCCAAGGTACGAATAGGCCACTGCCAATCGCTGCAACTGCGCTGGAACGACCCTAGCAGAATCGCCTGGAGGGGACGGCTTTAGCGGAGCGGGGTACGGAAGGGACCCCCCCAGCGCGTTGTCACAGACTGATTAGCGCTCCTGCAAGGCTCGAACACATCCGTGGGCCGTCATCGATAGCTCGCTTGCAGTGCATGTTACCACGGCAACGCACAGGCAACTTTGGCCGTGTTTGTTTTCCCCGCGGCCAATGAGCGGCGTCGGCTGCTGCACTCGACTGTGCGTCCCTTAAACACATCAACGTCGCCGGAGTCCTCCTCCCACCTGCCCATTCATTGTCACCAACATCGCTCGCATTTTCGAGTCATCGAGAGAGCCGCCGTCTGTTGAACTGCCCAGAGGGCGTGTTACCTTCTTCCATCAACAGACTTGTCGTCGCATTTGATACTTTGTATTCATTCTATTGCCCGTCCTCGCCCTTGCGTCCAGATTCACGCCGCCGGCCTGCGACATTCCACCACTCCATACTACATTTCATTGTGTATATGACATTCCGCATGCCAATGCATTCAGAGTCATCCCATCTACAATAGGCGCCATCACACACTTATCCTCCTCACTGGCTCACTACAATAGTAGCATGGCCACTGAACAGGTATGTTGCCTCGCGCCGCTCGCCCTTGGGTAGGGTTGTCTCTGACCTGTAAACACATAGGTGCACCCCTTGCGCATTAACAAGACCACTCCCAATCCATCTCCCGCAAAGATGGCCAGCGGCATCCCTCGCCCGTTGTCGGAGCTGTCTCCCATGGAGATGAGGCGAAACTCGCCCAGCTGGAACCACCAGCACAGCAATGGCTCCCCTAAGGTACGTTGGCTGCCCGGTCAACCCCAACTACAGTGTCTCGTATTGACAACATGACACAGAAGGGTGGCCAGAACCCCGATTCGTCTCCATTCCAGTCCTCGCCGCTGGACCAAGTGTCCTCCCCTCGACTGTTTTGGCAGAATCGCAACTCGGAGAACCTTTACAGCGGGCGAACTGGATCACCCTCTCCAAACCGCCGTTCCTCGATTGAGCGACTCCAGAAGGCTTCCCGTGTCAGAAACAGCAACATCCTGGCACTTGAGCAGAAGCAGGAATATGATCCAACTCGGATTCCTCAGATCGAGAGACCGCTCGCAAAGGTCCAGGGCAACCCTTTCGGTTCCTCTGGCTCCATCCGCTCCTCCAACAACAACCGCCCGGCCCTCGGCCACCAGCGCAGCGAAAGCAAGAACAGCATTCCCACAATGAGTCCGACCAAGTCGTCTTTCTCTCAGGCAGGCTCACCCACCCGCCCGCTGACGCCCAGCAAAGACCAAGCGTCGCCCACCAAATCCTCTCTCTCCAACAGGTTCAAGAGCAGCTTCGACTTGGAAACCGGAACCTGGTCCGGCGACTCGTCGCTCAACGACCACGAGCTCCCTCCAGGACGCATATTGCATCGCCACGCGAAGAGCGTGACCTTCGAAGCTGGGCCTCCCCAGATCAACGAGTATGAAATGGCCACACCCGATCTTTCATCCATCGGTACCAACTCTCGCGAGGGAAGCTACGAGTCTATGGAGGATGACGACGAAGACGATGACATGCTGTATGATCCCGCCCACGTGGACCTCGAGGGCGATAGCTTTGACGCGTCTCTGGAAGACACGGATAAGACACCCGTCGTCGGCCCAGATGACTGGAGAGGTGACAGCCCTCTGGTGCACCGCGGTGGGCCACAGCAATTCGAAGGCAGCCCGATGCCTGATAATGCTCCATCAGTGGCCTCGACTGGGCGTCCTACCGACGGCGGCCGCACTGACTCCTCGAACGCGAACGGAGACCATCGTCCCTTACCCCCTCTCCCCGGCTTCGGCCATTCTCACAACAATTCTCAAGGTTCTTCTCCGGCTTCTCCCGGACTCTCAGCTACCGCAGAGAGAATGCTTGGGTCTCACAGAAACCTGCCCGCGCCCCCACCCGCGTCTACGAGCAAGTCGGACATCCAGAACATTGGCAACGGCCGCATGTCCCTGGAGGAGCGATTGAGACTCATGATGCTGTCAGACGAGAACGACGGAAAAAATGCCGCGGTACAACAGCGCGAGCGACGACTTCGGCGAGCTAATGGCCGCGAACGTCTAAGCAGCCCTATGTCTGAACCTGAGTCCACCGCCAGTATGGGCGAAGCTCTAGAAGAAGACGATGTTGTTGGTGACATCTCTGGTCTGGGTGATTACCAGCTACCACCGCGCATTTCTCGCGACTCAATCATGCGCAAAGTCAACAGCAACAACTCCACTGAGCAAGACGGCGACTACAACTTCTCCTCTCCCCCTGCCTCCAGCCCTACCAGAAGTCCCGAGCGCGTGTTGCCCCTGGATCCTGATGTGCCCATTCCTTCAACTGAGGATCCCATGGATGAGTTCTCAGAGGAAGAAGAGGGTAGTGTCATCATTACCCGTATGCCTGAAGATGAGATTGAATTTTATGACGACTCAGACTTCGAGGATGAGGATGACAAGATGCAACATCCTGGGGATACCGACAGCGAGAGTCATTACTCGGACCCGGAACCAGCGCCTCAGGAGCCACAGCCCAAGGAAGTCCGAGAGGAGGTAATCACCCCTCGCGCTATGACCCCAACTCCCAAGCGAAGCGTGGATGAGTCTCTACTCGATTTCAGCGCGGAGTCTAAAGACGATTCCTTCTCGCGAGATTTCGAATCGTACATGCTTCCTGAGCCCAAGGAGGAGAAGAAGCCTGAGCCTGAGCCTGAGCTTAAGCCCGAGGTTGAGCTTGAGGCACCAAAGATGGCTGAGGCACCAAAGATGGCTGAAGCACCAAAGATGGCTGAAGCACCAAAGATGGCTGATGCACCAAAGATGGCTGATGCACCAAAGATGGCTGATGCACAGGCATTCCTACAGCGTCCCTTCACACCCGACCAACCACTGTCCAAGCCAGAGTATGATGGTTCCGGATGGGGTGAGCCCGAGGAGGAGTATGATGAGGACCCTGGATCTCCCGAGTCTGTCATTCACCATCCCGTGGCTCGCAGTATGAGCGACGGTGAGGGCGAGGAGCTCCCTCTAGAATCACCAGCCATTCCTGAACGTGTGGCAACAATCAAGGCTTCCGGATCCAAGCTCAAGACTCGACTGTCCAATACGCCCTCTGATATTGCCGCCATGCGTGAAGCGCGCAGGCAAGTTAGTGTCGAGATTCCCGACGTCCCAGTGCTTCCGGACAGGCTTGCCAAGCGTCTCTCCCGGGAGGTCAGTTCCAGTCTGCTTTCGACTGGTGACGAGTTCCTTGAACGACACCCAAGCTTCAAGAACCGCAGTTTGACTTTAGACCTTGATTTGGGCCTCAGCCTTGACAAGGACTTTGAAAGAGTCATTGAGGCGCAAAAGGTGGCTTATAACCATTCCATTCATCAACAATCCCATGTCGACCGTGACAACCCTAGAAGACAAGCGTCTACTAGATTTACCCAACCAACTATCACGGAACTTAATGCTAACGTAACATCTCGTCAACAGCGCGGTTATCTTATGCGACAGAACACCAAACTTATTACCGCGAGCGACAAGGATACAGACGAGCCCCGGGGTGCTCGATCAGTTGGCAACTCACCTATCAAGCAGGATCGACCTATGTCATGCATTGTTGAGCCCTGGAACAGCAAGCCGCGCCCAAAGAGTACGCGGAAGCGGGTAGGTAGCAGTGTCGGCGGATATGTCCCTCCTTTGCCCGGCCAAGAGAGCAATGCGACCGCCTTGAACCAGGTTGTGGAGGAAGACGTCGGCTTTGAGATGGCTACGCCGGAGAGTGGAGAGCGGGGTCGTCTCTTCGTCAAGGTGATGGGTGTCAAGGACCTAGACCTTCCTCTTCCCAAGAGTAAGTCACAAACCTCCTCAGGTTTTGCGCAATGATTCTCTAACAATACCAGATGATCGAACGTGGTTCAGTCTTACGCTGGACAACGGAGTACATTGCGTGACGACAGCATGGCTTGAGTTGGCCCGTAATGCCCCCATTGGCCAAGAGTTCGAACTCGTCGTTCCCAATGACCTCGAGTTCCAGCTCACCCTCAACGTTAAGCTTGAAAAGCCGGAACCAGTCAGGCTACCACCTCAGGCAGCTAGAGTCCATAAGCATAAGACGTCAACCTTCAGCAGAGTGTTTACGTCTCCTAAGAAGCGCAAGGAGCTTGAGGTGCGGCAGCGTGAAGAGGACGAGCGAGCCGCACAGCAAGAGCGGGAGGCACAAACCCTGAAGCGTAACACTCCTCCTTCTGCCTACGAACTGCTGTCCCCTCTCGCGGCGGAGGACGGCAGCTTTGGCCGAGCCTATGTCTGTCTTCGAGAGCATGAAAGTCGATGTTTTGGTCGACCTTACATGACCGAAATTGCATGCTTCAACGAGTGGGCAACTGAGGAAGCCGGTTTCGCGTCAAGCGTCAAAAGCAAGCGGGGTAACACCGCTGTCGTTAGACGAGCTCCTTACAAGGTCGGAAAGCTCGAGCTTCAGCTGCTTTTTGTTCCTCGCCCCAAGAACGCCACAGACGAGGACATGCCCAAGAGCATGAACTCATCCATCCGCGAACTCAAGGCCGCAGAGGAGAGAATGTCTCGAAGCTTTGAGGGCCACCTAAGCCAGCAAGGTGGTGACTGTCCAGTAAGTTCATCCACGACTTTTTTTTTTCAGATATCAAGCCTAACAATTTTATAGTACTGGCGTCGCCGATACTTCAAGCTCGTCGGTACCAAGCTGACTGCCTACCACGAGGCAACACGTCAACCTCGCGCGACCATCAACTTGGCTAACGCCAAGCGGTTGATTGACGACCGTCGTACTCTGACCGAGAAGGAAATTACTGGACGTGGTGGCCGACGGCGCAGATCTGCCTTTGCAGAAGATGAGGAAGGTTACATGTTTGTTGAGGAAGGCTTCCGCATCCGCTTCAACAACGGCGAGGTCATCGACTTCTACGCAGATACAGCTGAAGACAAAGAAGGCTGGATGAAAGTCCTGTCTGATATGGTTGGTCGCGACAGCGGCGACGAGGACTCCCGAGCAAGAGCCAAGTGGTGCCAGCTCGTCCTTAGGCGGGAAGAGCAGCTACGCCGTCGAGCATCCGGGCGACGAGTAAACTCAAGGCCTAAGAGCATGTTTCTCTGAGCGAGCGATGAGGGATGCTTTTTTAACGGATGTGGCGAGTACCAGTACGAGGCAACGCCGGGATGATGGATCATATATGACACACCTGGACCAGGAGTTCGGGGTAGACGGTTTTGGCTCATGATACCTCTTTGCTCGTCTCTTTTGAGTCAGTGTGGTCTGAAATTTACTGCATTGGAGTTGCTAATATGATGAACTTTGGGATGGAGTCAGGCGAGGGCTGTCGCGCCGTTAGATGAAAGGGGGAACATTCGGCGCCGTTTATGCACTTTCCAGGCGTCGGCAATGATAAGGCTGTTTTATTTTTGTTTTGGTAGCACTGGCGGCTGCGCATTTGGGATTTCTGTATTGTAACCTTCAGACTATAATGATGAAAAGTCTACAATAATTGTGTATTATCTGGTCTATTAAGGAGAGTGATAGCTATCACCTAAGTACAAGCTTGACAAACGACAGGCTCTCGTCGCATGCTCCCAAGTGGCTTCATAGGGAACTTACCTAACCTACGTGCTGGCCTTGAGAATGCTGCCTTGAGGAATAAAAATTTGAGGAACAAACTGTCCATCAGGAGCGCAAGTCTATGTTTGGCAGTCACGTGATGCCATTTGAGCACACGTAGCATCCTTGTCCGTCCATGTCAAGCGTCGAGTTGCATCGATCCACCTGGCCCAAGCAACCCAGACAACAGTGGGGAGCTTGCGAGGCGCAGCGTAAGTTTCAGTGGCTTTGCAGTCGTCTAAGCCGTCTTCAGCTGCTGGAACTGTACTACGAAGCTACCTAACAAGTGTACTCGGACCTCATCCAGTGTTCTAGCCACAGCGTACTTCGTACCTCCTCCAACTCACGACCAACCTTACCCGCAATCCGGATCCTGCACCCACACCCGTACGCTGCCGACGTCGCCTCTCCCTCTCGCCTCGAGCTGCTCTCCCTATTATCCGACCTCGTCACGACCTCCAACCGCCATCATGGCCGGCCGATTTGTGCGAGCGTCCAAGTACCGTACGTGCTGGCTGGCGCAAACCTCCCGCCCGCGCGGCAACTTGACATGCTGACGCTTCCATGCAGGCCACATCTTTGGCAAATCTACCAGGAAGGAGTTCTGCTACGATAACCTGCACATCAGCCGCAATGCGTGGGATACAAACTTGGTCAAGGTGGGTGCCGGCCTGCCGGAATCAGTCCATGGTGGCTTTGGGAGGCCGGCGCGCTGATTAGGGGCAACATAGGCCAACGCTGAATACCTCTCCGTCAATTGGGATGCTTCCGGTGGCGGCGCGTTCGCCGTCATTCCCCTAGAGGAGCGAGGAAAGGTGCCCGACCAGATCCCCCTATTTCGCGGACACACTGCTGCTGTCCTGGATACTGATTGGTATGGGTGCCCCCTATCCCCCAGGCGCCCTCGCGCTGACTGACCGGGCCGACTTGCAGGAACCCCTTCAACGACCATATCATTGCTTCCGCTTCCGAGGATGGAAAGGTCTTCATCTGGGAGGTCCCCCAGGGCTTTACGCTGCACACCGATGCAGAGGAAATCATCGACGTTGCGCCCATCAGCAAACTGGCAGGCCACACGAGGTGGGTGGCCCAGCACTCTCCCCCTCGATGGTTATCTGGGCTGGAATGCTAACAACCCCGATCAGAAAGGTCGGACAGGTCCTCTTCAATCCCGCCGCCGAAAACATCCTCGCCTCCGCCTCGGGCGACTTCAGCGTCAAGATCTGGGATATTGGCACCGGCCAGGCCCCCCTCGCCCTGAAGCACACGGACATCGTCCAGAGTCTCTCATGGAACGCGAGCGGAAGCATGCTCGTCACCACCTCGCGCGACAAGAAGGTGCGAGTGTGGGATGTCCGTCAGGAGAAACCTATCCACGAGTCCGCTGGCCATGGAGGTGCTAAGAACAGCAGAGCTGTCTGGCTGGGTGAGCACAACCGCTTCGCGACAACTGGCTTCTCGAGAATGAGCGAGCGACAAATAGCCCTCTGGGAACCCGGAAACCTTGAGCCCATTGGCGGGTTCACCATGCTGGACTCCATCTCCGGTGTCTGCATGCCTTTCTGGGGTAAGTTCCTCACCTGGGTTGCGCAACACACTGGCGCTAACGCATAAGCAGACGATGGGTCAAACTGCCTGTACCTTGCTGGAAAGGGGTGAGTTTCCCTTGGTTCTAAGACATGGGTGTCATCTAATTGTCTCCAGTGACGGCAATATTCGATACTTTGAGTTTGAGAATGATAAATTCGAGTTTCTCAGCGAGTATAAGTCTCCTGACCCCCAGAGAGGTCTTGCTTTCGTTCCTCGCCGAGGTATTAAGGTAAGTCATTCCACCGAGAACAGGTCTGGGGCAACGCTCACAAAGACAGGTCCACGACAACGAAGTCATGAGAGCCTACAAGACGGTCAATGACTCGTACATTGAGCCCATCTCCTTCACCGTGCCCCGGCGTGCCGAGACCTTCCAGGCCGACATCTTCCCCCCTGCCACCGGCTCGAAGCCAGCCGTCACTGCCAGGGAGTGGCTTGATGGAAAGACAGGCATTCCTGCTAAGATTGACCTCGAGAGTATCTATGATGGCACTGCTCCCAAGGAGATTCCATCTGACTACAAAGCTCCTGCACCGGCTGTCGCACCTGTGGCCGAGAAGCCCGCGCCCAAGACGGAGGAGCCCAAGAGGGAAGAGCCCAAGACCGCTGCAGCTACGCGATCTCCTCCCCCGACCATGAACGACCAGAAGGGCTCCATCTCGGCCATGGCCTCCAGGTACCAGGACAACGAAGAGTTGGAACAGTCCGAGGACGAGACATCCAGCTTCGAAGAAGTCTCTCGCCCTGCTCAGCGCACTGCTGTGCCGGTCCGATCCGAGTCTAAGCCAGTTGCCGCCCCGGTCAAGACTCAGAATGTTTCCACTTCCCCTGTTAAGCCATCGTCTCCGATCAAGTCCCCCACGGCCGCCGGTACCTCTGCGCCCCAAGCCACTGCTTCTTCTTCGCCTGCCGTCGAGGCGTCGTTGGCCCAGATCACGGAGCTGCTCGAGAAACAGTCCAAGATGATCACATCCCAGAACCAGCAGATCGGTCAGCTGACTTCCGAGGTCGAGGGACTCAAGCGCCAGGTCGGCAGTTCGGGGTCTCAGGACCAGAGCGAGCGCATCCGGCAACTCGAGCTGGAGCTGGAGGAGGCGAGATCTTGAAGAGCCCTCGGAGAGCTGTGCTTCCTGGCTTAGGAGGCGAGGGCTGCCGTTGTGTTGGAAAGCTGAGTGTGGGCGGATGGCTGTAGCGGATACGTGTGTATATAGGGTGTTCAAAAGGCTGCGTTTTTGATGTCTGCCACACGTCTTTTATTCTCTCTCGTTTCGGCGAGTACCTTGTCAAAGCCTGCTGCTACGACGTACTGGCATCTTAATTCTGCATCTGGTTTTTTTTTTTGGTAGCTCCTTCGCCGGGTTACTCCCATTCTTTTTCATCTCATAATTCCCAGAGGCTGTAATGTGCAACCAACAGACAGGAAACATGTGAATACACAATATGACAGCCACACTGCCTAAGCGTTTTTTTTTGTTTTTTGTTTTTTGTTTTTTGCCTGACAGGCTTGTGCCAGCTATCACGGAACTTATCTCTTGTTGGGGCCGTCTACTACCCGTACGTGTCGTACAAGGACAGACACGGTGCGCCGTCACCGAACAAAGTCTCGTCAAATCAAGCCGAGAGAGACCTCAAAGCTACTTGTCCGACAAGTATGCAAAACCTCTTCAGAGGTATAGGGAGTGAGGCATGTTGCGGTATTGTTACTTTCACGTTCTAGCTTGGTGTTGGATGGAATATTGAAAGGCACATGATACACTTATAATACAATTAACTTTCAAGTTAATGTTTACTCTTTCTAGAGGTTTTTGGGTCTTTGTTACATGATTTAGGCCGAATGTTCTTCCTCTCGTTATAATGACCCTTTACGTATTGATAATTATTCCGCGACTTGACCACATTGAGAGACTTTGTTAGCCGAGGAAACCTTCACGACACTGTATTTCCTTTTTTCATATATAACGATGCTACTAATTCAAAGTTATTGAGACTAAAATTAAATAACAGAGCACCGTATGTTAATCACAAAGCCGCTGAGTTATCCTACTGAACAAGACTTGCTTCTGCTGCGTCAACTACCCTGCACGACCACACGAAGCGCGTTAGGATTTCCAAGGCGGCAGTACGCCGGTTAGATTTGTCAAGACGATTTTTTCCACCTGGCTTATTCACAGTCAGCAATACGAAATCCCGCCAGTTGCTCCGATCTCTCCGCTGTCAAAACAAGCTTGGCTGACAACCGTGATATGCGACCCGGTGCGGCCTACATCCAGAGACATCACGACCGCGTGCGGAATCGACGGCGGCTAGACCGCCGATATCGTCAGGGAAGAAAGCGATGATACAACACGGAGTTCAGCCTCTCCGAATTCATCGATGCGTCAAAAAACCTGCGACAACTTGCCCCCTACGTGTTGCTGTCAAGGAGACCTGCTCCGCCCTGGCTCGCCCACTCGGAGAATATTCTTTGCATGGGAGATTCCTTCTGAAACGCACCCGCCAGCCGATCGGCCTCCGTACGTCCTGTGCCAGCGGAGGGCTTCTGGGTCTCCTCTCTCCCGCGTCGGCCAAACCGTCAAGTGGCGGGTGAGCCCTGAGGTCAATGCGTGATGGGAAGCTGCCATCAAGCAGACTCAACCAGTCGGAGACCCCCGATGAGTGGGTTTGCCGCCGACCAAGTTAATGCTGTTATGTGCCGGGGATGCCTGCTCCAAGGAGCAATGGCTGTTTCACGATAGGGGGTTTCCTCTGATGAGACGTGGTGGGACAAGGGGTCATGGCCCGCACGGATATCGCCATGGACCGCTCCAGGATCGAAAGAAAAGCCTCTATTCTTCAAAGCGGAGAAATGTGACAACGATGGGGAACCGAACCTCAAATGACGGTAGAGTGGCGCCGAGGAAGACCTCAACGAGTCCTTTGTTGAGCAGCACCCATGGAAACCAGGGTGTTTGGCCCCGAATAGAACTCCACTCGGAACTTTGAACCTTGGAAGGGAGATCCGCATCGCGTACGGCTTTACGCTTAGATCCACGGGTGGTCTACTGGCTACCGTCCTGGGAAGGCCGTTGATGAGCCTGGAGGCTTGGACTGGGAGCTTAGTGTATTCGTTTGTAAGAGCCATACCGACGAGCTTAATGTCAAGGTTTGAGATACGCCGCTTTGCATGGACCAGCTAAGACGAAGAGGAGGGCGAATCCAGGAACCGCTCTTGGGAAAAGACGAACTAAGCTTCTCGAGAGTCTAGGGTGCAGGAGTTGGCTGTCCAACGGCGTTAAGGGCTGAACGGCTTGCGCCGGCCGTCCGAAGAAGCAAGAAGAAGCAGCTGGTCAACTTATGTGCCTAGTAGGCTAATGGGTGTTTTCGTACCCGCCACTCGCCCATTCGCCATTTGCCGCTTGAGTATTCGTAAACGATGCAGGACTCATGTTAGTGGGCCATGACCAAGGTTCGAGGCTCAATGGCCGCCCAAGACACGAGTCAAGCAGAAGGAAGATGCATCTGAGCTCTCAGCACACAGTAGCATCAACGGCCGGTTGTATCTGCAAGGCCTAGCGGACTGTTAGTGGCACGGCACGGGAACCTGGACCCTTGATACCCCAGGAACAAACTTGGAGGCGAGGGCCTTGGTGTTTGGGAACAGTGCCTGCTTCAAGATGTTCTGGAAGATCGTGTAATTACCCCTTGGGCGTTTCATGTACCTGAGTGCGGGAGCAGGGGACGCCAAGAGGTTTCGGCACCGGCACTAAATGGGACGGACAACCCAATTCGAGCGGTATTCCAGCATCTGGTCCAGTTTATCCAGCCGCAACCGACTCTTTGACTTAGACTGGAGACCAGGAAGACTAGGACCGAGTTTGCCCCGGCTGACGAACCCCCCGGTCTGCTCGTCGGGATGATGATAAGATCGCTTGTCTCACTTCATGCAAAGCACACACTTCCGAAAAAAGAGGGTTTCTTCCCTCCCAGACCCATATGACGGCTGGCGAGCGGCGGTGGTAACGGTGACAGTGGCAGTGATTCTGCTGTAAATATATGCCACTGTTTCCATGGCTCAACCAGCGAGCTTGGGCTGTTTCAGGTATGCTAGTCAGGCTTATATGTCACTTCCAAGATAGACCAACCGAGATCTCATGGTGGTATCGACTGTGCCGTGTCGTCACAATAGCACGAGACAGCACGGCTGCAAGCCAACCTTGGCAGAGGAGTAGTATGGAGACAAGGAGACAAAGAGGCGTCACCGACTTGGTGAATCCAAGATACTCACCCATACACGGTTCGGGCTGGTCTCTGACGGACTGAGGTATAGATGAGCGGACCCAGACACCTCGGCCTATCATTCAACAGAACTGGCATCTATTCTCATCCCCTGCTGCTGTCTTCCTTCAGTTGGCGCCGAAATCGAGAGAAAACATGAAGCCTTGGCTGATGGCGTCTGCTCGAGATTCCACCCCAACGGTGATTTCTCTGACCCACCCCTCCACAGGGCCGCAGTCGGATCGGCCAGGGAGATAGACGGCTGCTTGACAGACGGCGCGCTACTGCTATTCCTGGCCCGTGCCAAAGGAAATAGGTTGGAAAAAAGGTGGGCGAAGATGAAGCATGAATATGAGGTTGGGCTTTGGATTCTGGCGGAACCAATCGCCGCCCACAAACGTATCCCAAACCGGACCCTTCCCCATGGAGGAGCTGCGTGCCGCCGGCAAGCAAGCTCTCCAGGCCGCTGATTGGGTGTTTCGAGATAGAGTCGTGCTAATTTTGGACTCTAACCAGGCTCTGAAACGCCAACGTCCAGCCGTCCAGCGTTACAACGGCCAGTTGAACACGCTTGGTTTCGCTCTCGTCACTCTCTGCCCTCCGCCTTGTGTCCCTATTTCCTCCTTGGTTTTGTGTCTTCCTGTGTTTCTGCAGTCATTAGGGCAGGCCAAAATGTCCGAGGCCTGGTGGATACCTTAAAGGCTCACTGATCAGATCAGATTGGCGAGCTAAACGCCCTCATTGTTTTGCGATTCTTGCGTCGCCGTGCATGTGTGTAAGGCGAAATGAGGGTAGGGCTTGCAGATGCTGGGTTTGGAAACATGTGACGGCTGGAAAACTGGCCGCGCTCCAAGGATGAGCTCTTGCTGACTGGTATATTGGATGACGACCTTGAATATCTAGCGCTTTGGGTTTCCAAACGACGCCGCCGCTACCACTTGATGTCCATCGACGGGAGATGAGAGACGACTTCGAGCCTCTCTTCAGACCGTTTGATCTGTTGAGGGCGTTGTCCAATTGTGTTTCTCTGACCGGTGGTTTGCAGTGACAGTGGGAAATTAAAATTACCCAAGGGGCTTTGCAGGTGATGTCCTGGTAGCTGATGTTACAGTAGCCGGACCACATGTGAGGCTTTCCCGCTTTCGTGTTTAATAAGAGCTGCGTGGTAGATAGACCATGGCAGTTTTCGGACCACGAGCCTTGCGCAGCTGTAAACGAGTGCAAGTTTGGGTTTCCTGCCGTCCGAGCTTGTCACCTTTCGCGACTTGTTTGTTGTCGTTGGCGCGGGACGATCATGTAGGTACTATACGGAGTAGAGCTGGTCGGGACCCGCGGATCAAAGTTCAAACAAGGCTGGGTTTGCGTTTATGACTTGTCATAATGAAGGCAAACAATGGCGCACAGTTAGCCTGCCGCTTATTTGAACTTGCTGGTAAAGGTATCGGGTGGACGACGGTGATGAGCGTCTAAGAAAATGTCCTCATCCATGATGGGCAAGCCGTATCTACGGTCCAGAAGGTAGGAGATGACTGTAAGCTTCCCTGCAGCTTATGCTTGGGCCAAAAACAACGTTCGTGATGGCCTTGTCTCTCTGCTTCGTAATTCATGAATGACAAGGAAATGAATGGTTGCGACTCTTCTGAAGCGATGCAAAAGCAACAGCCATGCCTGCTTGGTGTAATTCGAAGCATTCGTAGTCATTCTTGTCCTGACATCGATGAGCACACTCCCTCCCCGCATCGCAGACCTGACGACTCTCTTCGTTTGTTCGTACCGAACCCATTGGCCCACAAAAGCAATCGCACTGTCCAATGAGTCCCGAAATGAGTCCATAATGCAACTGGTTCGATGTGGTCGATAAACACAGCTTGAGGGAGAAGCGTAGTGCGTGGCGGGCTCTCCCAAATGCCCTCGCCAAGGACTCAGATGCCAGGAACACAAGAGAGCGCGTCGGAGGGGGTGTGGGGAAGACGGAGGGCCACTAAGACGGTGAGTGTCTTTAGCGCCGACCGAGTCTTGAGGCATCAGAAACGAGAACAACTTCCTGACGCAGTCCCGCAGGCTTGTTTCACTTTGAACAGGCCCTCTCCTACCAAGCCGACTCAGCCTTCGCAGGGGTCCGCGTGCCAGTCATGCTCCCCCTCAGGAGTCTCAGAGTCTTCTTTGCTCTGGGAGCCTTCCGCGTTCCTTGGGTTACATCGTTGCTCTGCAGCCTTGATTCCTGCTGATTCGATGGGGGTTGAACGCTGTTGTTTAAAGCGGCGTGCAGACGTGGCGGTTTGCCGCAGCGCTGCAACACAATGGTAGGTTCGTGGACCAAGGCTTGGTATTGAAGAGTGGCTGTTTGTATTTGGATAGCATTGACAAAAGGCGATGACGGTTTCCCACGTCTGGTCGCCCCAAGTGGTGGTTGTTTCCTCAACCTGCACAAGCCCACAGTTTGGAGCATGGGCAAAGTGCAAAATGCATCGTTGAACCGGTTGGCTTTAGAAAGAGACATCCATCATCTAGTCAGACTAGTGTCTTTCGATGGCCTGATCTTGTTGACTAGGACCCATCGCTCATTACGTGGGCCTACCAAGATGAAAATGGTAACAGCCTAGGAGGGGCTTCTGAGCTTGGTCTAAGCAAGAATCGTAGACAGTGACATAACACACGAATGGAAATATCGCGCGGATGGATCACGGCGATGCGAATTGCACGCAGGGAGTTGCACTTCGACCTTTGAGACGGATACCAAGACACGTCTCAAAGTGATAAGTTCGGTTTGTCGTGTTAGTCCTTCTCGGGGAAGAGGGAGATGCACACCTAGCGACAACCTGGTGCGGATTGCTCAAGCTCGCGCAGCTGTGGTCCTGTTGCTGTTGGGTTGTCGCCGTTTAGCTGCTGTCAACTATGCACTGCACAAAGAAACCTATGCACAAGGGCAAGCATACTGCCCTTGTCCTGACGTAAGGTACAATCATGCCTGTGCTCCCATTGTGAGTTCTTACACATGCACAAGCAGTGACGTGCCCCAAGTAGCGTCGATTCCTCATCTTGGGGACATTTTCTGGAACACCATTTTCGCGTGGGTGAGATGACGAACGGGCCACCTCGTCGGACGGGAGGCTCGGTACCCTTGGTCCCATGAATCGAGGTCTCGAGGATAGCTGATGAAGGTGCAATCAAATACTCGAATGGTTCGCACTATACTCCGAGGGCTATGGCGCACTCTTCCAATACCACGAGGCGAGATATGCGTAAATGGCAATCTTAACCCGTCCGTTATGGCTCACAACGCGGATGTGAAAGGAGGGAGGGATGTGTAAGACACGGCGTGGAGTTGCTCGCTAATAGCAGAAACAATACGGGACGCCAACAAAAGGTCTCAAAGGGTGGCAGATGAGATCCGTAAGAGCACATCGAGTATAATAAGTTGCAAGTATACTCCGCGGTGCTCGGTACCTCGGGATGGCTTTAACACTTAGAACCCGCTGATGTCGCGTTCATGAGTAAGATCGCGTCTGGTATAGCTGGCATCTGACTTAGCAGACCAAACAAATAATTAGCAGCTCCAGAATCATTTCCGAGCCAAGGAATTGAGCCACCTGGCTCTGGTCCGTTGGCATAATTTCGAACCGTTGCTTGGTGTTCGGGGAACACCAACGCGGAGAGCTTGGGTAAAAGGACGCTAAAACCAATGGATTCGCCCTTGTTCGCCGCCCCAGACCGGAACAAGGTGTCGCTGATGATTGGCAATCTCTTGTACTCCACAAGTGGTGGAGGGGGAAGCAGCGGCTTGTGATGGTACGGAGTAGTCAACAGGTTGATTTCGGGATCCGGTGGACAGGCTCGAGAGCAGAGAGCAACAAATCCCGTGCGGTTAAGCCCGACGACCCTGGAAGTTGTGGCCGCCCTGACCATCACTGTACTTTGGTCTATCCCTGGCGCTGAGGACGCAGGAGGGAACGCCGCTTTGCTGGTGGTCATTTTGCATCCTACCCGCCCAACAGAAGACTCCAGCTGGTAACCGGGGCACTTCCGGCTGGAGATTGTCTCTGGGATTCTTCGAGCTAAGCTTCAGAATGACCTGCGGACCCAATCACCGGGCACAGACATGCGACTCGATGCGATCGTGTCAGGAACCGCTCGACGCCCGTGTTGCGGAGTTTCCTCCCTCCCACCTAGTCAGTACGAGTGTGTGATCGCCGTCACTTACTCGGCTTCCTCGTCGTTGATGTTGCCATGAGGGCCCGTCGACATGGGAACACAATGGCAAAAGCCTTGCCGTTTTGCGAGAACTGCGAATGCAACTCCGGTTTCGTTTCCGCGAGCCCCTGGCAGCCCCGTCGGGCCCAGTCCTGTTCAGCAGTCTGGTCCGATGGTACGAAGCACGGGGAGTGGTGGACTGGGGCGGCCAGGGGCGTGAAACTAAGCGGGTGAACCTGGTAAGGGGAGCAGACAGCGAGGCCCCTGCAGCTGTTGACATGCTCTGAATCCATCTGCCATGGCTGTCTGTCCAGTCAGCCTGTTTGTTCGTGTGCTCGGTCATCTGCGAATGCAAAAGGGCAGCATTCACTCTCCACTCGCCGCCTCCCCTCTGCGGGCGATGGAGGTCTCTTAGGCACAACCATCACACCCGTCTGTCATCTCACGCCCAGGTACACGCCCACGATGACACCAATGCTCGCACAAATGCCCACACAAACGCCCACGCAAACGCCTATTTCCACACCGCACCACAGCATGCACAGCCTGGAGCACAAGCCTCCTTCTGGGACGGACCCGACCCCAAGAAACAACAGTCCAAAGAGGGCATCCCACCCCTGGGAGGACTGTCTCCCGTGGACCATGCCATGCCATGCCCATACCCATGTCATCCCTGGCGATGGCAACGCGGCCCATTTTTTTTTTGGGTGGCCAGGGGTTCTATCAGCCAGCCTGACCATTGAACAAGACGACCCAAGACCAAGACCCCGACCCCGACCCGGACCTTTGATCGAGGAGCGAGTGTGCACAGTATATGCGTGTGTGTGTGTGTGTGAGTGTGTGAGTACAAGAGCGAGGGAGAGAGGGATGGTACTTAGATGTAAGGGAAATGAAAGTGAAATGTGTGAGGCGTTGAGGAAATTTGGGCGTTGAACCACATCATGGAGTGAGGTACATACGTACATACGAATACAGGAATGAGCTGTCTCGTTGAAATGTATGGAAGGTACTTACTTACCTTATTCATTTGCACAGCAAGCAGCTGTAACTTCCATATTCAGTTGGCGGTCTTATTAACTGGGAACTGGCAACAATACGGCAAGGTTCCTGCGTAGGCGGCACTGTGGACGAAAGTACCGTGTCCTGGTGCGGATAACATGCTGCAGATGTACCTCTGATCTGTGCCTGTCGGGTTTGTTGTCGCTGCCGCTCGCGATTGTGTGCTGTTGCGGCGCGCCGCCCCTCCACACTTAAGCCACTCGCGACTGAGCGGTACCTCTGCTCCCCATCCCACCCATGCGCCCACTGGCACTCAGAGTCCCACTCCCACCTCATCCCGTACCTAAGCAAGCACCGTGCGTGAGTGTGGCTCACGGCTCACCCACTACTCGCCCACCCACTTGCCCTCACCCAACCGCCCAATCGCCCAATCGCCCAATCCACCCCGTCCGTCTGTTCCCTACCGCTGCCTCCTCCGTACCTCTCTCAACCTTACATCCTGCCCTCCCGTGCGTGGACGCTACCACACAACTCATTAAACCCCCCGAGTCGCCTCGCCCGCCAGCTTGGATTCTCTCTGAAATCTCTTCTTCTGTCGTTTTCTTTATTTTCTCTTCATTTCTCACATTCTTCCCTCCCCCTCCCCCCGCCGCTCCACCGTCTCCGCGCCCCATTCCGGAGTCGCCCTCATCCTCTCTTCTCTTCCCACTTCAACAGGTCCCCGACGCCGCCCGACGCCCTCCTCGCCTTTGCGTCAGCCCGCCCTTCATTCTTCCATCACCACGAGGACGCTGTCTGCTGGACGAGCATCGCCCTACCGGTCCTGTTGACTTTTTTTCGTTATTGAATTTCTTCTCTGTTCGCATACAGCTTTAATCCGGCTTGGTCCCTCGTTGTTTCGCGCGAAACACCCGGCTTCCACCCCCCACCATCGCCCAGCGCCTTGACGGTACTATCCTCGACTCCTCCCAGCATCATTCGCTTGAAGCAGTGACTGGGTTCTGAATCGCATTGCGCAGCGATTCCATTATTCCGGGCTGGTCTCGAATCTTGGTCAACAACAACGCATCAACTCCAGCAACTCTTGTCGGCTCCAGGCAGTGCCTCGACCATTTCTCGCAACATCACTTTGCACGACGCGACTGTCACCACTAGCAGTCATCAGTTTCATCAACAGCTTCCCCGATCTGCGATTCAATTGAGTCGCTAGTTCGTTCAGCTTCGCCGGCACCCCTCAGCCTCCGCCCAGGCTTCCCCACGACTGGCCGTCCACTGGTCACGTCAACTCAAGACACCACACCACAAAAGTCCAACAATGTATCCACAACATCCAGGCATGGCGCCGCAAAAACCGGAAACGTTCATGCTAAGCACCGAAGCACAGCAAGCGCTGCCCCATGATGCCCAGGTCGCTCTTCAGCAAGTTGATAACCGTAGGTCTTAACTCGTCTTGTAAATTACCTCAGCAACTGACTCTATTTCGCAGTCAAATACTTCCTCATTTCTGCGCCAGTTGACTGGCAGCCAGATCAGTACATCCGCCGCTTCCTGTTGCCAACTGGCGAATATGTGTCTTGCGTTCTTTGGTACGTTGCGTGAACGTGAACTCCTGTGACCGTCGTGGCTGACCCGATGCGTAGGAACAACCTCTTTCACATCTCCGGCACCGACATTGTTCGATGTTTGTCATTCCGATTCCAGGCCTTTGGCCGACCCGTCAAGAACTCCAAGAAGTTCGAGGAGGGTATTTTCTCCGACTTGCGAAACCTCAAGTCAGGAACCGATGCCTCTCTGGAAGAGCCCAAGAGCGCTTTCCTCGATTTCCTCTATAAGAACAACTGCATTCGAACGCAAAAGAAGCAAAAGGTCTTTTACTGGTACAGCGTGCCCCACGACCGTCTTTTCCTCGATGCGTTGGAGCGAGACCTGAAGCGCGAGAAGATGGGCCAGGAAGCCACCACTGTTGCTGTCAGCGAGCCTGCACTCTCGTTCCAGTACGACTCATCTCAGTCGCTCTATGAGCAGCTGACAAAGGCCCAACAAGCGAACTCGTCCTCCTTCAGTGCCCAGCAGCAATCTTACTCTCAGAGCCAGTCCACCTCCCCAGTCATGAGGGCGATGGACTCGATGCCTCCTCCTCCCACCATGATGCCTCAGTCCATGCCCCCTTTAGCGGAGGGGATGGACGCAATGGTACCCTATGGAACTATGGCCGTGGCCCCTCAGATGACACAGCCAATGCCCGTCAAGAGGGAGCCTGATTACACTCGTGTCCAGTACAACCAGAACGGCGTCCCTATTACTCAGGGCCACCAGCGTCATGCCTCCATGCCAGCCTATGGCCTTGAGTACTCCCCGGCCCCCTCCTTCGTCTCTTCTCAGTACGACGACTACGGCAACCGAGGCATTTCCTTCGAGCCCATTACGCCTCCCCAGCAGGCGCTTGGGATCTCTGCCGAGCCTGCCTACATCGCCAACGAAGAGACTGGTCTGTACTCGGCCATCCCTGATCACCTGGCCAGCATGAACGGCTTGAACGGCGTGGTTCAGCTACCTCCTTCTAACCTGGCCGGACCCCAGTTCTCCCGCCCATACGGTACCAACAACGTCTACTCTGTGATCGAAGGATCGCCGACATATAAGCAGAGAAGACGGCGTTCATCCATCCCCCCATCTATGTCGGCAATTGTGACCGCCACTGCCCCTCCCACAGCCCAGACCCATAGACCCTCCGATCTCCGCCGATCCGTGTCCGCTTCTGTCGGTCCCTTGGCTGAAGGCGACGAGTCCGCGGACAACTCGCCCCCTGGTCTTTCCTACAGTGCCTCGGTCAATGGTCACTACCACAAGGACGTGGTCGACACTTCCAGGCACGGTACCCCCCTCTCTGCTGTGGAGGGCAGCCCTGGCCCCATGGGTCTTCACCAGCAAGAGTTCCCTCAGCTCAGCAGCGAAGAGCTTCACCGAGACGGCTCAGTGAACGAGCGACGATCTGTGCCTGCGCCCGGTGGTGTTGTCCGTCGCGCTCGTTCAGCCACCGTCATGGAGGTTGGACCCTACCCTCAGAAGTCTCACTCTTGCCCCATCCCAACCTGTGGTCGCCTCTTCAAGCGTCTCGAGCATCTCAAGCGGTAAGACCCCCCCTGGTCTCCTTCGCAATCTCCACCATCGACAATGAATCTGACCATTCTTTTCAGACACGTGCGAACGCATACCCAGGAGAGACCCTACATTTGCCCTCACTGTAGCAAAGCATTCTCTCGATCAGACAACCTCGCGCAGTATGTTCATCCATTCATTTTAACTTCCCTCTTCCACGATTTATGTACTGACGGTGTATATTTGCAGACACAAGCGCACCCACGGTCGTGAAGATGGCGGCGAGGGACCGTTCAACCTCTCGGGTGAGGACGAGGAGGACTTCTCTGGGGAAGACCAGCTTGGCTCTCTTGAGGAGGCTTCCCCCAACTCTGACCACGCCTACGTGACTGGCTCCATGAATGCCGTCGCCCATGGCTCCACACCACCCTCGAGCGGCATGTCCATCTCTAGCACTATGGCGCCGTCGCAGACCTTCAACAGCCTTCAAACTCTTAGCATGCCCATGACCATCAGCCAGCCGGCAGCTATCAACGCTAGCGGTATGATGTAACGGAATTATGGTATGCCTTGCAATTTAGTTTTTTTTTTATACTGGGTTATGACTACAGAGGATTTATGGCTTCAACTTTTCAAGGAGAACTTCAATGGGTGTTTTTCAAAGTCGTCCTTATCTGGACGTTTCTTTTGTTCATTTTTATGTCATTTTTTTATCATTAGTCAGAGCGTTCGTGGGGAGGTAAAACGAAGAGAACCCTGATAGATTATGCTTGGATGGCCGGGCCGAGACCCGATGTTTGCCTCCAAGGAAAATGAAGAGGGAGTTGGGATGCTTGGGGCTGGAATGTGTAAAGGATGCATCTGTATATATGGCTGCTTTTTCCTTTTCACCGGAGACATGACAAGTCCTGGTCACTAGTGACGGGACGAGTTGGCTTGATCAGATGTGGAAAATGCATTACACTCTTAAAAGAGAATCGTGATTTATCTACGTCTACTAGTAAATGCCGTTGATCAGGACACTGGACTGATACTTGGCATGGGTCATGATATGTTAGTGAACTAGCACGAATACCGGGAGGATTGTTGTGCGATTATTTGCATCGGTCGATGGTACTGTCTCCTGTATGCATCCTAATAAGGCACTTCTATCTCTTGCCTCCTCGTCTACCAAATGTGTCTCTGACGCCTTCAATGCCCCTCACGTCCCTGTCGCTCAGGCGTAACTCGGCACCCTTGAGTCTTCCTACACCTGGACGATCAACAGCGAGATCTCGTCCCCTCTCCTTCCTTTTCGACTTCTTGCTAGTCTCCCTCTCAAGAATGACGCCGTTCTCCTTGGCCTCCCTCCTGCGCTTGGTCTCGCGAGCGCCAGAGGCCGCGACGATGCCCTTGCGTATGTTCATGGGCATCTTCTCCTGCTTGTGGATGGAGATCTTGGAGCCGAGGGCCTGGACGCGTAGGTCGGTCGCCTTCTGGCGGGTTCGGCCGGCGGCGAAGGCCTTGGGTGCGACGAGGGTGCCGGCCGCAGTAAGAGCAGGGGCTAGGAGATGGGACTCGGCAATGAGGCGGCGGAGTTCGAGGTCTTGGGCGAGGAGGGAGGGGGCGTCTTCGGGGATGGCGGAGGATGAGGTGGTGGTTGTAGCCGCGACTTCGGTGGCTCGGTAGGTTTGATCTGGTGGACGGGATGACTGAAAGCGCTTTGGTTAGCAGTGATCTTAAAAATACGGTTACATGAAACTCACCATGAAGGCTTTGAATTCTCGGTTGGACATTGGCGTTGGCTTGGGTGGTTGTGCGCTGGTGTGATCTACAACTTCGATAGCTGGGTCTTTCGCATGAAGTCAGTTCATGTCTTCCCAAGGTCTGAATTGAGCCTCACCCTCTTCATCCTCATCTGTCTCCTCGTCTGATAGACCTCCCCATTCATCGTCGTCTTCCCCACTATCCTTATCCTCCTGGTTCTCGTCATCGTCGTCACTGTCGTCATCGTCGTCGTCAGGAACTGCTTTTGTAGTCTTGGCTCGAGTGGCGGGTAGCGGCGAGAACTGCGCTTCAAAGTGGCGGCGGAATATGGCGGCGGAGTCTTCTGCAGAGATGGAGGGCTCTTCGCGGGCCTTGCGCTTTCCTAGGACGGCCATAATGGGCAGGAATTAACTGTAGGGTGGTGTCGGGCAATAACGGCGGATCGGTGTGATTGTGCTGGATGGAAATTTTTGGCGACGGGGAGCTCAGCCTTGTGGTGGGATGCGAGGCTGCCCCACCAGGCTTGTGACAGTACGTCCCGCTGTATTTCTGGTCAACCTCATGAGAGAACTGTTTTAGGAACGATATGGCATTGGAATGTGTGCTTCAATTAAAGACTATCATATAATTCTATTCCCAATGACGCCATGCACCTGCCATGCAACTTGATTGTGCCCTGAGACAGCACGCAGACCATTTTGTGTCATCGTACAATTGAGCGTACAAGAAAAACCGTTCCGGGTATCATATCTCCAAACTCCGTTCATGATCCAATGCTGTTTTATACCCGCCCAGTCATTCTCGCTCTCCTTGAGTCCTCGTCTCTCTTCGCCTCGCTCCTCGCCAGGAAGTCCTCCCTGGCCGTGTAGGAATCCTTGGACTTTCCCGCCAACTCGAGCTCGTCCTTGATGCCCTCCTTGTCCACATAACCGGCCCAGTCCATGCGACTCTTCTCCACCGTGTTGAGCTTCTTCGCCTGTGCTTCCTTGCCTGCTTTGATTCGCGCTGCCATCCCGAGATTGAGGTCTGCGCGTTGGGGAAGCGGATCGATCAATGGTTCAAAAGCGGAGCGGAATGCCTTTCTTGTGATGCGCTTAGCGGTAGGCTCCTTGGTCGGCGCATCCGGTGCTTGTGAGGCGAGGTAAAGCTTGGCCTCGGCGGAGTCGCGAGGGACTAGTTTCTCCTCGGTGTGTACTCGGCCGGCGAAATTGTATGTGCGCTTGATGCGGATCATCACCGATGGATCATTCGGGGCCGTAGGGTTAGATATTTGCTTGACATCAACGATCTCATCGATCGTCGCTCCCTCTGTGTCTGGTTTCGCGGTGTCCTGCGTTTCGTTGCTCTTGGCCCCAGCTATCGGCCCTGAGACCATCTGCGCCCAGAGAGCATCGACATCGACGGTGACGGGTCCAGTATTCGCGGCATATTTGCGTTCTTCTTTCCTGTTGAATGGTTGGTATGCGGTTCCTTCAAAGAACCAGAGTGAAACAAATACTTACTCTGCTGCATGCTGCCGTCGAGTCTTGATCAAACCGCCCTCGCCACCTTCGTCGTCCTCATTATCCGCGCGCTTTGCCTTGGCCCTTTTCCGTCGCTTTTCGCCTTTCTTGATGATCGCTTCGTCGCCGGAGTTGTCATAGCCAGCATCGGCGGCTTCTGCATTGTCTACTGGCTTGCGCTTCTTGGCAGGTTTGTCGGCTTCGTTTTCGGATTGAGAATGGTCTGAGACTTGATTGATGGCGGCATCGGGGGCGAAGTCGGAGTCAGCAGAAGAAGCATACTGCTCCTCCTCGTCGAGAAGGGGATCGGGTGGCATTTTTGGTGTTGATGGAGGGGTGCAAAGGTTGGAAAAAAGGTCAACGGTTCGCGTATCCGTAAAGCGCGTTGATGATCAACGGTCACCGAAGGTGAATGACCAATCATATCACCGCGTCAGGCGAGGTAGCTTCGGTCTGCACATTTCATACGACACTGCTCTTACAAGCTGCTACAAAAACAAACATTCCTCAATCATGAGGATTTATATCTCACCACGTCTCATTTTAGTTTTCGATGTCTCGTCTAATTGGTTCGGAGAAGCTACTCACGGGGAAATACTTCGTACGCCTAATAAGCGCCTCACCATTACAATCAAAACTTTATACTCCGTAGGAGACGAAGATGTAGAGTTCCAGTTGTAACATACCGTAAAGCGGATATGGCGTGGAACTTTCCAAAGGCGTTATCGAGAGACCAGTGGAAGGCTGAAAAGGAAAGGAACAGGAATGTTGCCGGGTTGAGATTTTCGGGGGGCAGGCGGGTTAAGTCGTGGGCACACGAAGACTCTGACAATTGAGCTATAAACTAGGTCCGCTGGCTCCTGTGGAACATACGGTGTGTTTGGATACAACGCAGAATGGGTCTCTCCTGGCATGACGAGCGTCGGGGTCATCGGATGGCCAGCGACTTTCACGTAATTACGATGAGCGGCCGTCCGAACGAGAAGAAACTTGTGGCGGTCTCGAGCTGATAGATGGACACGGGACAGCCCGTATACCAGACGGGCGCTTCACAGGCGGAGGCTGAAAAAGTTAATCAACTACTTACACAGCCCAGCATCCGCCAACTGTGACGGTCACAGACAGAGCACAAGGCCAGAGCGGTCTGGCCAGTGGTGGCGCGTGAGGGCCAGTCTGTCGTTTGATGGGATGACATCCATCCTCCCCGCAAACAGGGCCCTAAAATAATCGGGGCGGTGGGCAAAGGCTTCCCAGGTGCAAGAGCCCAACCAGCTTGCCAGCGCCGAACCTGGACGACAGAGACCGCCCTCCCACCCACTTGAAGATTAAATCTCGCCCTACGTCGCCCCCCACGCCACGTCTTTCCTTCTTCACCTACACATCCTCTTGGCGCTCGCCACGAAACCTCGCCATGAGTTCCGACGATGATTACGAAGTCGACGTGCCCGACTTGGCCGCCGACGACCCCATGAGAGCATTCCTGCCCACGTCCTTTGGCAAGAAGTCCAAGGAAACCGATATTGCAGCCCAAATCGACAGGAGTCGGCGAGTGGTAGATCGACCGGCGCCCGCTTCTGGTACGGGGGGCCAAGATGACGAGGGAAAACGGAGACAGGAGCCAAGCAAGACACAGGATTCGAGCGACGACGACAGCGACGACAGCGATGATTCCGACGACGACGACGAATTCCCTGTCTCTCATGAGCTGGTTCTGAAGACGCACGACCGCCCCGTCACGACTGTTTCGCTCGATCCCGCTGGAGGGCGCCTGGCGACAGCGTCTTTGGACTGTACCGTCAAGCTCCACGACTTCGCCGCCATGACCCCGACGACGCTGCGAGCATTCCGGACCGTCGACCCCTTCCAAACGAAATCATCCGCTGCCAGCACCGAGTCCCATCCAATCCACCACGTGCAATTTAATCCGCTAGCCGGCGGCGTGTTTCTTTGCATTTCTGCACACTTGCAGGCCAGGATCATCTCGCGCGACGGTGACATTCTAACAGAGTTCGTCAAGGGAGACATGTACCTCCGCGACATGAAAAACACCAAGGGACACATTTCCGAGATCACGACGGGTACCTGGCACCCTACAGACAAGAACACCTGCATCACGGCAGGGACAGACAGCACCCTTCGAATCTGGGATATCAACAACAAGCGCACACAGAAGGAGGTCATCGTGTTCAAGTCCAAGGCGGCGGGTGCGGCTGGACGGACGAAGATGACGACAGTAGCCTGGGGCACTCCCGCTCAAGGGGGCAACAACATCCTCGTCGCAGCAGCACTGGATGGTTCGCTCGTTATGTACAGCGGAAACAGCCCCTTCTCACGTCCTGCAGGGGAAATCCGAGACGCTCACAAACCCCAGACATGGACCGGCGGCATCGATATCTCCGCAGACGGTCGCATGGTGGTTACCCGCGGTGGCGATGACTTGATCAAGCTTTGGGATACTCGAAAATTCACCAAACCCCTCGTCACTGTCTCGCATCCTTCAACGTCGGACCATTACCCAACAAGCAACATTAAATATGGCCCTAATTCGACGACCATCATCACCGGGTCTGCGACAGGGCACCTACATATCCTGAACCCGGGCAACTTGCGGGCAGAACACGTCACCCCGATAACTCCTGGATCGCCCCTCATCACTGTGAATTGGCATCCCAAGATTAACCAGATCATCACAGGTTCAGCTAACGCGGAGACCCACATCCTCTACAACCCTACTATGTCGACTCGTGGAGCTGTAGATGTCATGTCGAGAGCCCCGAAGAAGCGCCATATCGACGACAACCCCGAATTCACGATGGACCAGTCCATTGGCATGTCTGGAGACTCGATTGTCGCACCAGGCGCCCTGTCCGGCTCGCGAAAGGCTGGAGTGACAGTGTCCGGCAGATCGAAGGACCCGCGCCGCCCTATGATCCCACAGCAGACCCCTTTCCAGAAGAACCAGCCCGACGAAAAGAGCATCGCCGAAAACATCCCCCTCGCTCGCATGCTACACGAGGACCCGCGCGAGGCTCTGTTGAAGTTTGCTGACAAGGCCCAGAGTGATCCAATGTTCACCAAGGCCTGGAGTAAGACGCAACCAACGACACAGTACGCAGAACTCAGCGACGAGGAGGAAGATGGCCCTGACAAGAAGAAGGCTAGGAGATGATGCAACATACACAGTGGACTATGGGTTGCGTTTGGACAAAACGCTCAACAAATGTAAGGCTCGCGTAACATCTCTCGTAAAGTCGTCGAGGCGCGGTTGCCTCCACCATCGGGGTTGTAAACAAGTTGCCCTTCACTTTCCCACAATGGGCTAATCCCTACCAAACACAATATGCGGCAAAAGTTTGCCTTGATAGCAGACAGTTTGGATGGTACACACATCGGTATGCCCATTGCTACCTACAGAGTACATGCTATTTATTGGCTACGAGGACGGAAGGGCCGACGAACCTGGATGAGATACATACCTACTTTAAATGGCAGCTCAGGAGGGTCACGTGAAAATGTACTCGTAACACTGCGCTGATTTAAGCTAATTGAGACATTGGTGCCTCAGGCGCCACTTGCAGCCTGCCTGTTCTCGGTCATTTTTGGCAGGGGGTCATGCTGAGAAATACTGTGGCCCGCCGTCTCAAGACCGCACCAACCATCACGCTGAATCTTGTCCAGTTGTGTCTTCACCACTCCCCATCATCAACGGCGAGCGCGCGCATCCAAAAAATCGCCAGGGCCCTCTCAAACCATCGGCTCCCATCTCCAGACCTCGCCAAATCCGTGTTGCACGCGATTTGCACGCCGCACCGGCCCCCGGCACCGGCCCCGACGCGCCCCATCGCCACATAACACACTTTTTCCCTTGGACCTCGACTTTCCCAGGCTCTCTTTGCCTGTCTCCGTTTCCTACGTTCTTCCACGCCGCGCTATTCAACCCTCTGTGCGGCAACCATCAACACCGAGGCTCTCCAACGCGCATTTACGACGTGTCGCCCGCTTCTGGACGTCCCCGTTCGCGATCTATCCGCCATTGCTCGTCTCCCTCGACTTCGACGCGCTCATTTTCGCCCCCGATTCCCTTCTCGACACTCTTTTTTGTTTTCGCGACACTCCACACGCCTCGATCCTCGCGCGACGAGCACCGATATCGATACCAACCACGCTCGACATGCAACGTAGATAGCCAGGAATACATCCATCTACTCATCAGGCTACACACTACCGAGTACTACCGCGCGTCCAGAACCACCATCACCATGGCGTCGGTACAAGCTCCCCCATCGGTCCAGCACCCCGGCGCGCCTATGCCGACCGGCGCGACCAAGCAGCAAGCCGAAGAAATCTTCCGAGTATGCCCTCCTTCGCGTTGCCCAATCCTTGAATCATCCCTCCTGCATCATATTCTTGCGGCTCCCAGCCTTGCTGACCAATCTTCCAGAAACTCAAGCAGATGAAGGAGCAGGGTGTGCCGTCGACGGACCCCGAGTATATCAAGGCATCTCAGTTTTTGATGAGCTTTCAGCAGCAACATACCATGCGCAGGAACCAGCAACAGTACCTGCAACAGCAACAACAGCATCAACTTTTGCAGCAACAACAGATGCAGAATGCGACTAATGGCGCTTCGGTCAATGGTGTCCAAGCTCCCCGTCAGCAGGGTGCGTCCCAAACAACGCAGTCTCCATCCAACCCTCTCAGCGCTTCCGCGATGCCGAGCCAAAACCCCCCCGCTTCCACCCCGACTGGCGCGTCACCTTCCACCGCGTCGTCGCCGAACCAATTCAGCCAACAGCAACTTGCCCTGTTGAGACAGCAAATCCACGCCTTCAAGCTTCTTGGCAAGAATGCTGGTGTTTCTGTGCAACTGCAGCAGGCTATCTTCAACCAGCGCCAGCGGAGGCAAGCTGCTGCTACTGAGACTAGTTCGGCTGCACCAGCTTCGAAGCCGACCCAGGCCAGCCCCGATGCTGGCAAGGCAGCTTCCAATGGTCCTGAGCCTGCCATGCAGGAGGAGACCTCTCTGGTTCCCAAAGCCCATACCTTCAAGACGGTCAAGTCACCCTATGGCACTAGCATGATCCGACCATCGATTCAATACTCCGACCACTCCCAGCGTAAGAACCGCTGGTTCATTCCTGGCGTGTTTCCCACGGGCATCGACTTCGATCATCTACGTTGGGAACGAGAGATCGTCGTCTCTAACAGAATGAGGCAGCGTTACGCAGAATTGAAGGACTTGCCTGGTGACCTCGCTCATTGGGATTCTTCGAAGGACACGATTGAGGCCGATGATACCCTCAAGAGGAAGGCCATTATTGAGATGAAGGGATTGGCTCTTTATGCCAAACAACGTGCTCTTCGAGACAAGATTGGTCGCCAGATGATGCATTACGACAACTTGGCCATGACCACCAACCGGACTAATTACCGGCGCATGAAGAAGCAGAATGTGCGGGAAGCTCGTATCACGGAGAAACTTGAAAAGCAGCAGCGCGACGCTCGCGAGAACCGCGAGAAGAAGAAGCACACTGACTTCCTCCGGGCTATTTACAACCACCGACAGGAAATCCAGGAGTCTACCACTGCTCAACGAACCAAGTCCCACAAGCTTAGCCGGCTCATGTACGCCCAGCACTTCAACATTGAGAAGGAAGAGCAGAAGCGCATTGAGCGGACTGCCAAGCAACGTCTGCAGGCCCTCAAGGCCAACGACGAAGAGGCCTATCTTAAGTTGCTTGACCAAGCCAAGGATACTCGTATCACTCACTTGCTTAAGCAGACCGACGGTTTCCTGCACCAACTTGCCTCATCCGTCAAGGCTCAGCAGCGCCAGGCTGTGGAACGCTATGGCGACGAGTTTGGTGAACCCTACGTTGCAGAAGAAAGCGAACCTGAAGAGGAAGAGGATACCACCAAGAAGATTGACTACTACGCTGTGGCACATCGCGTTCACGAAGAGGTTACTGAGCAGGCTCACATGCTTGTTGGTGGCAAACTGAAGGAGTACCAGATCAAGGGTCTCCAGTGGATGATTTCTCTGTACAACAACAACCTCAACGGCATTCTGGCTGATGAAATGGGTCTCGGAAAGACGATTCAGACCATCAGCTTGATTACGTATCTCATCGAGCGAAAGCAACAGCCTGGACCGTACTTGGTTATCGTCCCGCTCAGTACCCTCACCAACTGGAACCTGGAGTTCGAAAAGTGGGCACCATCTGTCAGCCGTGTCGTGTACAAGGGCCCCCCGAACACTCGCAAACAGCACCAGGACAGGATCCGACAGGGCAAGTTCCAGGTGCTCCTGACAACCTACGAATACATCATCAAGGACCGACCAATCCTTAGCAAGATCAAGTGGTTCCACATGATCATCGATGAGGGCCACCGTATGAAGAACGCAAACTCCAAGCTCAGCGCCACCATCCAGTCATATTACCAAACTCGCTTCCGACTCATTCTCACCGGTACTCCATTGCAGAACAACCTCTCTGAACTATGGGCCATGCTCAACTTTGTTCTGCCCAACATCTTTAAGTCCGTCAAGACCTTTGATGAGTGGTTCAACACTCCCTTCGCCAATACCGGTAGTCAGGACAAGATGGAACTCACGGAAGAGGAGCAAATTCTGGTTATTAGGCGTCTGCACAAGGTGTTGCGCCCCTTCCTGCTGCGTCGTCTGAAGAAGGATGTCGAGAAGGATCTTCCCGACAAGACCGAAAAGGTCATCAAGTGCAAGTTCTCTGCGCTTCAGTCACGCCTTTACAAGCAAATGGTCACCCACAACAAGCTTGTCGTTGGTGATAGTAAGGGCGGCAAGACCGGTGCCCGTGGCCTGAGCAACATGATCATGCAACTTCGAAAGCTGTGCAACCATCCTTTCGTTTTTGATGTTATTGAAAACGTGATGAACCCGCTGAATGTTAGCAATGATCTGCTGTGGAGAACATCTGGCAAGTTTGAGTTACTTGACCGGATTCTACCCAAGTATAAAGCCACGGGTCATCGAGTGCTGATGTTCTTCCAAATGACTGCAATCATGGATATTATGGAAGATTACCTACGCTACCGACAGTTCGAGTACCTGCGATTGGATGGTACTACCAAGTCCGACGAGCGTTCTGACCTTCTGCGAGAGTTCAATCACCCCGATTCGAAGTACTTCATGTTCCTGTTGTCGACTCGTGCTGGTGGCCTCGGTCTGAACCTGCAGACAGCTGACACCGTCATCATCTACGACTCCGATTGGAACCCTCATCAGGATTTGCAAGCTCAGGATCGTGCTCATCGTATCGGCCAAAAGAACGAGGTGCGAATTCTCAGACTCATCAGTTCAAATTCCGTCGAGGAGAAGATTCTCGAGCGGGCTCGTTACAAGTTGGACATGGATGGCAAGGTTATCCAGGCTGGCCGTTTTGACAACAAATCATCAGAAACAGATCGCGATGCCATGCTTCGAACATTGCTGGAGACAGCTGACATGGCCGAATCTGGCGAGCAAGAGGAGATGGAGGATGACGAGCTGAACATGCTGCTAGCTCGTAGTGATGACGAAATCACCGTCTTCCAGAAGCTCGACGAGGAACGACTGAAAGTGACACCTTACGGCAATCATCGCCCTGGCCTCAAACCACGTTTGATGGGCGATTCGGAGTTGCCTGAGATCTACCTAAACGAGGGCAACCCCATTGAGGAAGAAACGGAAGACGTGGTTCTGGGCCGTGGTGCGCGTGAGCGCACCAAGGTGAAATACGATGATGGTCTTACTGAAGAACAGTGGCTCATGGCTGTGGACGATGACGATGATTCCCCTGAGGCAGCTGCGGCTCGCAAACAAGCGCGTAAGGACAGACGCGAAGCCAAAAGAGGCGTCGATGACGAATCCCCTCCAGCCAGCCGAGCTAGTAGCGAGGAAGTTGAAGAGACCCCCAAGAAGCGTGGCCGAAAGCCTGCCGTCAAGAATGAGAAGCGCAAGGCCGAGGAAGGCACCGAGGAGCCACCCGCCAAGAAGCGACGCGGACCTCAAGGGAGAGCCAGCAAAGTGGGCGCCAACGATTCGCGACTACCACCACATCAACGCGAGGTCCTTCAGAAGAGCATGCGATCCTTGTATGATGCGCTCATGGAGCTTGAGGTTGATGACATCGAGCCGCCAGGGGAGGATGACGAGTCAGACGCTGGGAAGCGGCTCATCATTGGGCCTTTCATCAAGCTGCCTCCCAAGCGTGACTACGCCGACTACTATGTCATCATCACCAACCCTATCTGCATGAACCAAATCTCTACGAGGATCAAGAAGGAGGAGTACAGCAGTCTCAGCGCCATGCGCAAGGACTTTGAGCTGATGATCACCAACTGCCAAACCTACAATGAAGATGGAAGCATCCTGTATCAGGATGCGAAAACCATGCAAGTGAGTGAACTATCTGTCTTGGCCTTTGATGTATTCTTTGTTAACACCGTGATAGGAATTCTTCAACACCAAGTACCAGGAGCAATTGGCCGCACATCCTGAGCTCCAGGAACTCGAAGGGGGAGGCAAGGACAGCTCGTTAGCACCCTCTGGAAGTGGCAGCACGCCGCAGCCAACTGGAACTCGAATCAAGTTGATTTCCAGCAGCTCGAGGGAACCGAATGGTGGCAGCACTGCTGCCCCGAGCGACGAGGACTGAGGTGATAATTGTAGCCACGGCTTCGTCAGGATTTGGTGGTGGCCATTTGAGGTTGGTCTCTTGGGCGATTGTTTGATGATATATGCAAAGGCGTTGGGCAGGGTAGGTGACGTGTATTCCAGGAAAGGGGAAGGGAAGAAGGGGAAATTCAATACCATACAAAGGATGGATCGTCCAGAGTTGAGACTGGGCAATGCTGCCGGGAGGAAACTTTGGACGCCATCAAGCCTGCAAAGGGCCAAATGCGTCGCTCCGTGTGTCTAGATAAAGTAAACTGTATTCTAATAGATGTTGATAAGAGCGCGATTCCCTCTGTAAGTCTGTGTGCAAGTTAAAATAATGTCACAACCTTTCTACCAAATGGTGGTCTAGAATCAGAACCCTGCTATGGTGGTGGTGGTGGCGGTTGAGATGTCAGGTGCACTGGCTTCCGTATTCTACGGAGGTCACGCAGCTACATTGGTAGGTCGGTCGCCGTCTGCCTCCAGTTTGCAGCCTCGCGCATTCTACATCTTACACCTTTTTCGCGATTTCAGATCGACCATCACCAACGACTCCCAGCGCAAGGTCAATGGCCGGGACAGCAAAATGAAGAAGACGCTGGTACTCTGCTTCATCCACGGCTTCCAGGTTCGTCTTCTCTGCGACACACAGCGCCGCGGATATTGCGTGGGGGACCTAGTAGTTGATGACATTACCGTGCAGGGCGGCGAGGATACATTCGGCCACGACTACCAGTTCACCAAGGACCTTCGGGACCTGGTTGCCGAGGCACTGCCCAAACTAGACGTTCGCGTGCTCGTGTATCCCAAGTATGAGACTCGCGGAGACCTCGGGGACTGCGTGAGCCGGTTCCGCGACTGGTGAGCGCTCGCCACATACCCAGACTCGGTCGGGGCTTGTAACTAATGGCGAAAAAAAAAAAAAAAGGCTGCAGGATAAGGTTATCGACATGGAGGTCGCAGCCGGGACGCCCTCGCCGACGGTAGAGCCGTCGGTACGGACGATCCTCGTCGGCCACTCGATGGGCGGCATCGTCGCTGCCGAGATGCTCATCGGGTTGGCGTCGGAACGGCCCATCTACTCCGAGGACGGTATCCAGAAGCCCGACTCGCCCTCGTTCAACTCGCTCATGTTCCCCTACATCCAGGGCGTCCTGGCCTTCGACACGCCCTACCTTGGCATCTCGCCAGGCGTGGTCGCGCACGGCGCCGAGGGCCAGTACCAGCAGGCGTCCACCACCATCTCCCAGCTCAGCGGGCTCGGGGCCCTCTGGGGCGCCAACAAGGCCGCGCAGCCCGCAGCGGCTCCGGCCAAGAAGCCTGTCGGCGCGCTGCCGGCCCCGCCGTCGGCCGAGTCTGGAGGCAGCCCGTGGCAGAAATGGGGCAAGGTGGCCATGTACGCCGGGGCGGCGGGGGCCGTGGCGGCCGGGGGGGCGGCGGCCTGGATGAACCGCGACCACATCGGCGAAGGTTGGTCGTGGGCGACGTCGCACCTCGAGTTCGTCGGATCTCTGGCACGTCCCGAGGAGTTGAAGAAGCGCGTCAGCTTCTTGGCGCAGCTGCAGGAGGAACTCGACGTGGGCTTCGCGAACCTCTACACGCGGCTCGGCAAGGCGGCGCCCTCGAAACAAGTGAGTATGGTAGGGACGGTGCTGGGATCGGACCGCACGTTCTGCAACCTGCCCAAGAAACACTCCACGGGTGTTTGGCGGGAGGCTGTCAACGACAAGGCCTCGGATGAGACGTCCGCACACGTAGGTGAGTTATCCCCAAGAGCACAGTCCAGTCAGTAGCAGGTTTATACGGGTGGTCTAACGAGTTGAGCAGGCATGTTTATGCCGCGGGAGAACCCTGGATACAAGACGTTATCTCAGGACGCCGCAGGGTTCATCGCGGGATGGTTACAGAACGATTGGTATGAGAGTAGCTTTGAGGACAGGCCTTTGCTGGAACAGGCTCCTTCGTCATGAGGACGCTTACGGCGTGCAATTGGAATAAGTAGATGGGCATAGCACCCCTGGTGTCCTTATGGTAATTGATTATAGTAGTTTATGCTAGGCCGTGTAAACCATGACGTTCTCCCTCTTCCGGTTTTATGTCTGCCTCTAGCCCAGTCCTTCCAGCCTTTTTATCTATGTCGCAATTCGCCCGAGCCCAATTCGTACATGCCCTTGTGATCGCACCTACTGGGCCTTGTCGCTTTCGGCTTTGAGGTTACGCATGACCTTGCTTCGTTGCTTCATCATGTGGGTGAAGAGCATGAACGAGCCTAGGCGATGTTAGCAACAGTCCTCCTGCACACCTTTCAAGCTCTCCGATGGGGCGCTTACCAGGAACGTAGATGGCCAGGATGCCATACAGCACCAACGGGTACGAGGGGTTGAGGGCGCGGGCGGGCTCAATGGCCTGCAGGATGAGGGCGCATTCGCTGGTGATGCCGATGGGGTACAGGACGTAGAAGGTGGTGTAGCGCAGCCAGGTCAGGAAGCGAGGCTGGACGCCGGAGAGCGAGAGGGCGAAGAAGGAGTAGCGGATGACCTCGGTGGTGGACCAGGCGATGAGCATGGACGAGTACCAGCTCTGGAGGGCGAGGTGCGGGAAGGCGTCGACGATGGGCCAGACGAGGAGGAGGCGCGAAGCGACCTGGGCGAGGGTGGTATGGAGAGGAGCGCGGACGACGCCTGGGGAGGAGGAGGGACAAGTTAGCACCGAGATCTGGCGGTCGAGAAGAGTGTGTAATACATACCGAGCAGGGAGTGCAGGATCTCCATGGCGGCCACCGTCTGCGTCCACTTCGTCCACTCGCCGACGCCGAGGTAGACGAACTGCGGCCCGCGGAGCCCGAGCATCGACACGGTGCGGCCGAGGACGACGGTCCAGGCGACGGCCGAGGCGAAGTTGTACAGGATGAGGTACGCCTTGTTGAGCACCGACGGCTGCCGCTTGGGCGGCGCGGCGGCGGGTGGTGCGGAGGAGGCCATTGTGCGTAGTTGGATTTGCGACTGTTCGTGTGCGTGTGTCGTGGAGTGTGAGGTTTGGCGATGCCGTCAGCTCATGTAGATGTTGAGGTTTGGGGCGTGGAAGACGGTATGCGCCGAGTGAAGTAGCTCACGCACTAACATCTTCGTTTATGCCAAGCCTAATCCCATCCCTAGCCTAATCAAGTACCTTGGTCCAAACACTTTGTGTCCCAACTACTAATCCCAAACGAACCCTAACAACTAGTTTGCCTTCCTTAGTACTTTCCCTCGTCATTAAAACAAGGTTCAACCTCGAGATGCTGTTATCATAAGACTTATAGTGGGTTCGATGAAGCCGTTAATGTTGGGAAACTTCAATTGCCAATCGGTTTCCACATGTGAATTGCCGTTCTGGGCTAGGGCGGGAGGAGCTTGGGCCAACCACTCTCAGGCCCAACATCATCTCTACCAGCCTTGACAGGAGCACCACAGAAACAGGCCACGAAGGCGAGGATTGCTGTTGAAATGGCACACAACCAGTCACAGGCAGACATATCTGCGAGGAAGAAAAAGAAAGAAAAAGAAATCAGATTGAAATCAGGACAAGCTGTGTCTTTATATCAAAGCACACAAGCGCTTCTTTCCCATACTATATCGATAGTAGAGGAATAAGAGAAGGTACCAGCTCGGACAAGAATTAAATACAAAGGGCATGAGACCCATTCAAAATACCAAACTAACACGTAGTGGTGAAACTGAGTATTATTCCATCAAGTCTTGGAACCTCAGTTCTGCGATTTCTCAAACTGCTCCCGAACACTTCCCGGTACGCGGTCCCAAGTCTTGTAGGCATTGTGAGCGTCATTGACGTTCTCAACCTTCACCTGCGACTTCCATGTCCAATTCTCAGGGGAGCGGTGAGTGCCAAAATCGCGCCAGGTTTGAAAGGTCAGGGTCCGCCGGAAGTGGGAAACGAGAACCGAATAGTCCATGAAGCAGTGGTTGCAGCAACCCTCAAACTCGGTCTCTGCGTTGGCAAAGGCCAGGGTGGCCGAGCTCTCGAGCCCGTTGGATGGGTGAAATGCATGCCAGAGCCAATTGAGCGTGTCTATGGCGAACTTCGTAGTAGACCTCACCGTACCCGAAGTATCTGTACTCGGATAGTGCAGGCCGGTCAGCGTAACAGCTTGAAGACGGCAGCCAAGAACGAGACTGAGACGTGTCGGGAGCGATGTCGGAAGCCTTCATATATATCAGGTGTAGTTTGCAGCACCTGGCGCAAATCCAGGCGTTGGGCATGGGGTAGGCAAGTCTCGTCCAGAAGTTAATTCGACCGGCGGCAAGGACACTGTCGAGCTCCTGTTTCCAGTTGCGTGACGCAACGTCTCTCATTATCCGACAGGTGTGGGAAAGAAGGAATTTTGTCGTGCCAGGCAAGATGGTCCAAGATGAGGTCGATAACATAATTCAAGGGGGGGTGTATGTTTTCCGTCTTATTGGCCCACCGCGAAGTGATTGGTCCTCTGAGAGAAAGTCGCCAAAGGTGCTTGAGCAATAACAGCAAGGCTATTGCAAGATATAGCACATGCATTTGGATAGAGAAATAGAAAGAGAAAGAGTGAGGGTTGGACTGGTGAAAATCACGAGAGAAGGGAGAGGTAGGACGCGGTCGAGTCATTATATATGTGTGATCGAGGATAAGCTTTTCATCCGTAGACAACAAGGTCATGCGAAACAGGTTGGTCTCAGACCTGTCACAAAGGTAACCTCAAGGCGCGGGCGTGACCACTATAGAGTTCCCATTTCGTTCAGTATGTGGCAGTGAGCCTCTGGACCAAATAGTCACCGCTGTTGATACCACCGTACTTCTTGTCCTGTTCCGTCGCATAGGTGCCTGGGATAGCCTCAATGTGACTCTTGAAGTTGGGGTTGCAGAAGTACCTGAGTTTATGTCAACCAAGTACAGTAAAATACAAATGTATGCAAGCTTACGCGATGCTATAGCGCGGGGGGTACGACTGCTCCGCCTTCCGGGGCGGCTCGACCACGCGGTGGATGGTGCTCTTGATGGTGTCGTTACTCCATCGTGCGAGCAAATCGCCGGCATTGATGACCACGGTGCCCTCGATAGGCGTGGCATCGACGAACTGCCCGTTCGGGCTCTTGACTTGTAAGCCGCCGCGGTTATCCTGGAAGAGCAGCGTGACGGATCCGTAGTCCTGAGTCAAGTCAGCATCATATCCAGAAACGGAGTCTAGACCGACTTGAGCACTTACACTGTGCTCTCCAGCACGCACGGCACCAGGGTTGATCTTGAAGACTTCACTCTTGACCTCGGGGTAGTGAAGCAACCGCAGAGTGTTGTCACCCACATCCACAAACGAGTCGAAGAACTCCTCGTCCAGACCCATGCCCACGGCGATGGCTCTCATGACCTCGACGTGCAGCTTCTTGCACTGGTCATGGAACGCCAGCATGTCGGCCTTGAACCCGACAACGGCGCCCTTCTCCTCGGGCCACTGATTCGGGTGGCCGACCTCGCCCTCGCGGCCGATCTCGTACGTCTCCTTCAGATCCGGGGCGGCCTCGCGGATCCTCTTGACGTCGTCGATGTCCTTGAGCTGGCTGACCTTTTCGCGGCCGGGCGCCGAGTATCCGCGGTTGGCCTCGGGGGTGGTCCAGCTCAAGTCGAGCTTGGCATCAAGCGGCTGGTCGAAGAAGCGGGCGGACATGGAGAAGACATGCTTGAGATCATCGCTGGGGATGGCGTGGTTCTTTAGGTAGATGAAGCCCGCGGTCTGGAAGCCGCGGAGGATGGCCTTTGCCGTCTCGGTGCGCTCCGCGGGGGCTCCGTTGAGGAAGCGAGAGAAGTCAATGAGCTGTGAGGGTCAGTGTGTGTGTGTGTTTGGACTATACCTAGGTAGAGGGCCATACGTACGGGGATGACGAGTCCCTCCTTGCTCACAGCAGCGTCGGAAGCCATGGTGGTGAGTGAGTATCTGGGGGATTGGATCTGGTAGTCAAGATGTGCGGAAGCACCGAGGGTCTAGAGTTTGGCTGGATTGATGCAAACTGCTCACGCGACGCCGCCGGCGATGCATCCCGTAATATGGAACAATCCACTGTCACACAAGGTTTCGTCCCTCCTCAACTCTCTCAGGAGCCATCGAGTGGCCGGCGCCGGCCACCACCTGCGCTGACAGCCACGGCCCGGGAATCGGAGCGTCTCGCTGGGTCTCTTTGATAGGGAATGACGTCGCGATATCATTGGGACGCAAGTCTCATGTGCTCGCAATTTGCAGCACGACCCCTCACTGCTCGAAATCGGCCGCTGATAAGAGCCGTGTGAGAGTGTCTCACAGTGCTCTCACAGTGTGTTGCAGCGATAACGCCCATCGCGGGACGTGTATGCGTACTGTCCTGTATCATGTGGGGAAACGGCGAGCCACGGCTGTGACCTTCCACATTTCACCAATCTTCCTTCTCTTCGGCATTACTAGACTAGTCTTGTCGTCGAGTGTCTGCTTTCGGAAGGTACATTGGCTATTTTCATTGCTCAATGCTTGACGCGGCTATCCTTCGGGATATTCATTCAATAACCTAATTGGTGCATGAGTGAGTAAGAAGTGAAGGTGCATCCAATGTGTTACCTCGCCTTGCCTTACCTGACTGAGACATCTGCTCCAACCTGACCCCGCCATCAACCTCTCTCATCCCGCACTACACCACCACACCAAAGCGATGAGCCAGCCATAAGCCATAAGCACCATCCAATACCACCCTCTCCAACCCTTGTTCTTCCATTCACCTCCTCCAGCCGCGCGCTGCTCTTGTCAACACCATGTCGTCCTCAGACGCCTCCTCGGCCATGCGTGTCGTTGACATCCACACCCACATGTACCCTCCCTCCTACATCCGCATTCTCGAGTCTCGTTCCACCATCCCGCTGGTTCGGAGCTTTTCTCAGGAGCCCGACCCTCGACTCATTCTCCTCCAGACGGAGGTCAAGGCTCTTGAAGAAGCTACCAAAGATGCCACCGCAAATCCACCGGGTCGTCCCTTGACATCTCACTATGCGTCCCTCACCCAGAAGATTCACTTCATGGACACGCACCACATAGACATCTCGGTCATTTCTCTCGCCAATCCGTGGCTAGACTTCTTAGATCCGTCTGAGTCAGGTCAGATGGCCGAGTCTGTCAACAACGAGTTCTCCAGCATGTGTGGCCAGCATCCCGCGCGGCTCTACTTCTTCGGCACACTTCCCCTGACGGCGACACTTGATACGGTGCTCGCCTCAATAAGCCACCTCGAGGGCCTCAAGTACTGTCGAGGAGTCATTCTAGGCACATCTGGTCTTGGGAAGGGACTGGATGATCCCGATCTGCTACCCATATTTGAGGCCCTCGCCGCTGCCCATCTGACCATCTTTCTTCACCCTCATTACGGTCTTCCCAACGACGTGTGGGGTCCAAGATCGAGCGAGTACGGCCACGTCTTGTCCTTGGCACTTGGTTTCACCATGGAAACCACCATTGCCGTGACGAGAATGTACCTCTCAGGTGTATTCGACAAAGTACGCCAGCTGCGCATGATTCTCGCTCACAGTGGTGGGACACTGCCATTCCTCGCCGGTCGCATAGAAAGCTGTATTTTGCATGACGGCCAGCTCGTTCGTGAGAGAAAGGTGGGCAAGGATCGCCGGACGGTTTGGGACGTATTGAAGGAACAGGTATACCTCGACGCCGTCGTCTACTCAGAGGTTGGACTCAAGGCCGCCATCGACGCCAGTGGTGCCGATCGACTCATGTTTGGCACCGACCACCCTTTCTTCCCTCCTCTCACCACTGACGAGCAGGGAGAGTGGGAAAGTGTCAGTCTGAATGCTGCAGCAGTCGCCAAGGCGGTTGGCGAAGGCTCTGCTCAGGCCAAGGCTATCATGGGAGGCAATGCTATCGACATCTTGCACCTTGACGAGGATTCATGAGACTAGATACTTGATATTAGTAACAAGACAACAAGCCATCCAATTTTGGTATGCAGAGACAAGTACCCGTCATATATCGTTTGTCATTCGTATCCGGTCTCCTTCTAAGCCGCCAACTTCTCCTCGGCGAATGTCACCTCAGCTTGGTGCATCCTCCGCCTCGCCTCTTGCAGACCCTTTTGCACCTCCTCCCGCTCCTCGGCGGTTGACTCTCGTTTGTTGAGGTTTCTCACAGCCTGGACGGCTCTCAGCTTGTCGCAAACCAGTTCCCAATATTTTCTCCTCTCTGCTCCCAAGTCAACGACGTAATCTCCCGGGACAACAATGACACTTTTCGGGGGCTCCTGTGGTTGTGATGTGTCGCCGCCACTGGCCGCAACCTTCCTTGATTTCCGCAGAAATTTCTCCCTAACGTCGTCCTGTTTCTTTTTTTCTTTCTTCTCTTTGAGACGTCGTTTCGCTTCGGCAAGGTCCTCTAGCTCCTGCGCCGCGTCAACTTGTCGCTTCTCCTCGTCCTCACGCATCCGCCGCTCCTCCTGCAATCGCGCCCTCTCTTTCTCTATCGCGTCTTTGTCGCCCTGCTCCTTCTCCTCCTTCTGGCGTTTGTAAGCGTTCTCGCGCGCCTCTAGGTCGTCGACGAAGTGCCTGCGCTGCTTGTCCATCGCCTCGTGCTCCTGCTTGCGCAGCAGGACCGCCTTGATGGCATTGTCGTAGGCGGCGCGCGCGGCGGGGTCGGAGAGGACGTCGCGCGCGCGCTCGAACAGCTGCCATTTCTCGGCGTCGAAGTTGTCGCCGGCCTTGTCGGGGTGGTACATCAAGGAGCGCTTTCGCCATGCGCGGTGGATGTCGTCTTTCGCGGTGAGGGCGTCGATGCCCAGCAGGTCGTATATGTCGACATCTTTGGACGCGTATTCCTGCGCATACTGCAGCAGGTCTGCGGCCTTGGAGGAGTCCATGGTTGTCTCGTCGGGGGTGTATTCAATGGTAGGCAGTTGGCGAAGGCCGTGGTCGAAATTCCGTGAGCATGGGAAGAGGCGCAAGAGAAGATCACCAGCCCGGAAAAAAGTACCGAAATTTACAAAGTGCCGCGCTATGAGCCGAGTGCAACGCGACGCATGCTGAAAAAGTGCAGCAAGCTCCTTCAAGAGAATAACAATGGTTGTCTTGAATAGGTTGTCTCGAATAAGATGAAGTGGGAACTAAGTAGAAGCCTGTCCAGAGTCCCTAGATCCGATCTGCCTTCCTTCATGAAGCGCGATCACACGTGACCGTGACGTCGTTGCCAGTACCAGAGTGTCCAGGCACCATGTTCCTGAGGTTTATGAGGTCAAAGACAAGGACAATTTTAATCCTAAAATTCGTTGAGCATCAAGGATTCACTCAAGCTTGAATCGTCAACGCCTATGCACCTAATGGGGCTGAATAACTCAGTCTTTCTATATGTTCTCCTCAATTGCTCATCTATTCTCCATTCAAGCCACTGCCGCTCAGCCATTGCATTCGTCGTGTTAATTCCCAATAAACCCTTTTCTCCCTTGTCCCGACGCCTTCAAACAAAACTCGCTTGATTTGCCCTCTATCCTTTTTTTTTTCTTGTCCCGAATCTTCAAACCTGTCCGCGGATGTTTACTCCTGAGAGTCTGCAAATTCGAAGATATTGGGCGTTCCAGCCGACAACTTGAGCAAGTGTCGCTCGTATGGGCCCAGTGGTTCTTCGACCATTATTCGCTGTTTCTTGTCGGTCGGCGCGTTCTTCTCGTCTCCGCAGAACTTCCAGATCCATCGACCCTTACTCCAGTCATTGGGGCGCCCAAAACCGTCTTCGCCCGACTTAGGATCCCAGTCGGGGTAGCATGGCACAGGATCGTCGAACTTCTCATGGGTACGCGTCAACTCCCAGCTCTTCAACAGGGCGGGACAGTCCCAGACAGCCTTATCGTCGAGACCGAGACCCTTGCAAGCCAGACGAACCCGCACCGTACTGTGAATTCGTTCGTTGGTGTCCATGAGGAACTGGTCAGCGTCAAGCTTTGTCTTCAAATCCGTGGACTTGTAAAGTCCTGGGCTTCTGATGGTCTGGCCAGAGAGCTTGTACAGAAGACTGGAGGCCTTGTTAATGGCTCCAAGACCCCAGGGACGGATTGGGGAATTGCTGTCAAAAATCTGGTCGACTGCCCATCGCACAAATACTCCCTTCTTCTTCTTTCCCTTCGAGGCCAAGGATGAAGCCTCATAGTACGCCTTTGTTTGGTCGAAGACTCGCTCCAACGACAGGGTGTCGAATTCTACACCCACAGATGCCAACTGATCCATCATCCCTGAACAGTAGTTAGTACTGCAACCTGACGACTTAAGAACCAAGATCCCAGCCCAGAAAGACGGGCATCTCGTGTTCTCCCAAGTTTCGAAGGTTATGGCTTACATGCTAGGGTGATGTTGGCCATTCCCTGGTCCTCCCAACCGCCACCACAGTTTGCATGGTTCCCAGGGAACCACACCTGCCTCAGATCCGTGGTCAGTTTGTTGGCTGGAAGCCTCTCCCACACGGCCGGACTGAATGCTGGACGAGTCTCGTCCAAGGCAAGGGCGTGGAAGGCGTGCTCAATGCGGTCCGACAAGCTCGTATCATGCCACTTATATGTACCTTGAAGGTCAGTATGGAACGTAAACTCAAGCGGGATAGACTTATTCTTCGTTATCAGCGCGGATTCCCAGCTTGTCCAACCATGCGATACGTGGAATGCCCAGGCTGCCGACGGTGTCCCACACACAGACGGCCTTGATCTTGATCAGTTCGCCGTCTCCTCCATCTTGTTTGACACGAGTATAGCCCAGCTTCGCCAGGCGAGCTCGATACTCCTTGGCCGCATTTGTGCCCTTGGGCTTGTTTGAGAAGGGCACGTTGGGAAACGGGTCCTTGTAGTCGGGGTCCCTCCAATGCTGCATATCCTTGAAGATTGGATAGAAGTGCTCAACGCCCTCTCGCGTGAGGAGACCCAAAGCGCCTACCATTCCAGCCACCGACCGGACAGTGAAGGCACCGCGGGAGTATCCGACTAAGATGATCTCATCGCCATCCATGTAGTTGGCGCATAGGTAAGAGTACGTCTCCCGCACTCGCTAAGAGGCTACTGTTAGTTCGCGCTGCCTCCCACGAATCTTTGGAACAAGTACTAACCTCGGAAAGACCCAGACCGAAGGCGCCTCCAGTAATGCTGTCGAGCGTGTTGCTACCAGTCCCGACACCAGACTCGTAGGAGATGATTTGGAGCTTGCCGTCACTGCACCTCCGCTTGAAACAGCGGGAAATACGAGTGACGTTGGAAGGGACCTGAAGAGTACCTTCGGACTTTAGAAACCCGGGCTCTTCGTACCCGTTGTCGCTGTCCATCCACGTTCCATCGCAGCAGGCGATCAAACGCTTGGTTGTTACGGGGATGTTGGAACTCATGACGGAGCGTGTCAGAGACAGTTCAGAACGAATCAGATACTGAGATATGATGATGGCAGTCAGAGGGTTCAATGCTTGAGAGTAACGAGCATAAATCAACACAAGATGAATGGTAGGAGGCTTCGCATCTTATACTCGCGCAAGGAGACCAAACGGAAAAAAGAGGCAACTGGGAGACAGTGTGCCAAGGCAATTAAACCCCGGACAAAATAAGCGACACAGCCATGAGTAACCGCGACAAGGCAACACGCTCCAAACCTCCCCATCGAGGAACCAAGACAATTGTGCACGGAGTAAGCTGGGAAATGCGCCATGTCTTTTCTGAGGATAGCAATCTGACTGCATTGTCCACGACAGGTGATTTCCGTTGGAGCCCGGAGGGAGGTCGAAACCCAATCAACACCTCATCTCATTTCTATCATCAGCCTCCTCCTGACGCCCAACAGGAACAGCTAACAGCGACTCCCGTAAATGGTCCCATGTCCTCTGAGAGGAAGAGAAATATGTGGTTTATGAATCAAAGACGCTCCTCAGCGGCTCATAAATTCTGGCGCCAGCCACTCATGCCGATCCGTATCATTGTCTCAGCAGCCCGTCCCGGCCTCCTTGCAACGTTCTAAATTGCATCTCTCTGTGCCTCAACCCCCAGTTCCAACCAAGCCGATCAAGTCGGTAGAAACATCACGGCAGTGTCAAGGGTCTGCTGAAGGACCCCCGGTCGACCTCGTCGGGGACCTCCCGTTCCGTCACCGGTAGCGAAGCCTCGCGAAACCCTCCACAATAGAGGACAAACGACAGGCGGGCGTAACGACGCTGCTGTCGCTGAACGGGTCATTTATCTCTGCCGCCCCTCAAGTCAGTGACGGCGTGAGAGCTTACGACGCACAAACGGCGTTCAACAACGCTTCGTCTGCCTTGCCGGCCTCTATCTAAGTCACAGAGCGTGAGCCGACATAGGTGCCCAGCTGCGCCATGTCTCACCACGTGCTTCTTGCATCTTGTATCACAGCCCGTCAGGTTTTCCACGGTTGTCCACGGCGCCACGAGTCTGCCGTGAAGGGCCACAAGGGCACGCAAAGACGGCTGATCGACGCCCATCCCCGAGGCCAAGTCCAATCCTAGAGGGAGGTTGTACAAGGGCGAAGTGCACTCCGCCATTCGAGCCCGTAGCCAAAATAAATCCTACACTCGCTGATCTCCCCCCTGTGCTCCTCTCGCTCCGCCACTTCAGCCCTGCTGCAGTGCTCTGGGCGGTTTTCAGTTCGCCGAGCGGGTCACAGGCCTGTCCTGGTGATCTCCACAGCGGCGGCGCCGGGATTCGATTGGTGTGGACTGGGCTCAACGGGAGAGGATAGATTGGGTTTGTGAGAAGAGCTCGGAAGTTAGGAGAATAGTGGGTATTACTGGCCGACGGCTGCATAACTTCATGGCCTTCTAATTCCACGCAACATTCAGCATGGCTGATGATGGCTGATGATGGCAGTTCCATGAGAGAGAGGGTTGGGGTATATTCTTCCTACAACCGTTTTGTATACACAATCATACAGCGTCCTATGATTATTATTTTCCGCGATCAACCGACCGACTAATGCCTCTTTTGAGCTTCTAGGCCTTGCCTCAACCACTCAGGCACAAACGCCTTGACCTTGACGCCGGTCTTGCTGCCCTCTTCGCCCCATTCCAAGACAAACTCATCCTCGGGCTTGAGAGCTGCCGCCGCCGTCTCCCCGGGGAGGACAACATCCGTCATGATTTCCAGACGGCACAGACCCAGCCCGATGTTACCTACGCCCTTGAGCCACTTGCCCGCACTGCGGCCGCGCTTCTCGAACCGGCCGATGCTTGTGCCCTGCGGGATCATGTCTGCCGTCGTGCTCTCCAGAGTCGGGCTGTCCGCGTGATATGCGAGCGTCGTCGGGGCGGCGTGGTCCTTCTCGTAGACCACGCACGGCAAGATGCGCTTGCGGACGACACCACGGTGCCTCGTGCGGATCGTGAGCTCCTGGCCGACGTAGCAGCCCTTTCGCCAGTCGATGCCATTCATGACGTCCATGTTGCTCTCTTGTGGCAAGGAATGCTCCTTCGGCATCTCCTCCTGGCCCTCCGGAACGCCATGCAGATATCTTCGAATCGTATACGCGTCTTCGGTGCTTCGTTCAAGGTCGATCTCAGGTGCCTTCTGGTCCAGCCGCGCAAATCGGTAACCCAATCCGGGCACGCGAGGGTCTTTGAAGGAGAGCTTGGTAGATTCCACAATCGAATCCCAATTGGTCTTTGCTGAGTCGTCCCAGGCATGCCAGACGCTTGCCTCGTCCTCGGCCAACAACTTGACGGCCAGCTTCGCCCTCAGCTTATATCGCTTGATATGCTTCGCCAACGTCTGCGCCTGGTCGGCATCCACCTCGATCAAGAACCCAGGCTCGTCTCCCGACGCTCCCGAGGCGCCATGGTTGGGATACACGAAGACGTCGTAAAGCACCCTGCCCGTGGCGGTCAGAAACGCCGTGTAGAATCCGTCCGTCCTCGGCTGCCCATCCTTAGCAGTGACACTGGCCGTCACGATTCCCTGCAGGAACTTTGCTGCGTCTGGGCCAGCAATAGAGATGAGGCGTCGCGAGGAGAGGGACGTGAGACCGGTGGCGGCGGGAGGATGCGGAGCGGACGACGGCAGGGAAGCGAATTGGCGACGGCAGCTACAGCAGACGAGGCCCGGGCCAAGTTTGCGAGCTAGGACACGTTTCGGGAGATGTCGCATGGCTGCGGAAAGTAAATGGTTTTGAAGTCGTAGTCGGGATGGGAGGCTTGGTCACGGGAAGTCGATTTTTCGACATGCGAAAACTTCCCGCCGGCTAATGACGTACCGAGCGGGTGGGACGTGCACGTGGAGCTCCTTGGTCGATCAAAAACCGTCGTCCAAAAGCCGAGCACCGAGGGCGAATCCCCGCGACGATGAGTAAGATCAGTGATCGACGGCTAATGCGTTCTTGAACCGAAGAGTCGTGTGTGAGCTTTCAGAAGCCGTATTACCGAGTCTCGGCCGGTAGTGGGCTTACGGAGGAGACACCGTGAGCAACATCCCCACATCGCCGCCATGTTTAGGTAGAGGAGTGTACGATGCTATACCATATTAGTGCCTCGGATTAGACGGAGAATTGAGAGGTGTATCTCCGTGAAGGGCAGCGAGATGGACGATAGAGATCAAAGTCAAAGCGCGAGGAGTTGACAACCCACCTTCTCTACGGAGTACTGTAAAATTAGCGCAAGCTAACAAGCGGGAGCTCATCATCACCTGGTGGATCGCGTCACCATCGAGCTTAACAGCTCGCACTCGGTGGCAAACTGGCCTTGGACAACTCAGAATTCTCATGAGAACGTCCCAAAGCAAATTTCATAGCTGCGTGGAGTCGATCATTGTTCAATTCGGATCGGTCCCAGACGGGCGGTGCGCCGATTACATCATGTCTACTCCGTAGATGGCTGCATGGCGTCTGGGTCAGATGACGACGTTGACTTGCTTCAACACCAGGGCGCTCGGGAACAATACACCTGTACAGGGACGCAAGCTTCACAATGAATAGAACGTCATGTTTGTTAGATTACTACACCTTGCCAAGTGGCAACTGCTCAAAGTTGCGCTCTTTCAATGGCTGGTTTGCTCACGGAGTTGCTCGGATGCGACGACTAATACCCGATTCGGTATCCCGACATGAATCACAGCGATGGACTAAACTACGTGATACAACATTACCAGTTTGTATCCCGACGATCCGCTCGTAGTGTAAGTAGAGGATCAGTAACAGCCAGAGCATCTCGCCCCCAAAGTCCCCCGCCACATTGCACAGTATCAAGATGATTAGGTCAGACCAGCTGGCGATTGCCAATTCGGTCCAGCTCCCCCAAGTGCTACAGTAATCCTTACCCCAGATAACGACATCTCGTGTCGGCTGGCCAATTGATCACATGCGCCCTCACCATCTCAGAAGGGTCCCAGCCAGATAAGCGTTGCGCTGTTGCGGGTGCGGGTTTGCGGGTCAGCAATACCCCGGGATCCAACACGGGGGTAGGGGCATTGTCAGCCGACCCCCTTCGTAGATTGCAAGCATAACGCATCAGCACGAACATTCTCCAGCAAGAAACGTTATCGGCGCGCCGATGATACGATATGATGCGAGTCTCTCTATCCGTTGCTCCAGACTTTTAGGCCCCCCTCGCGAGTGTGTACTGCAACCCTAACCTAAGGAGAGCATCCAGTCACCGTTTCTCAGGCTAACGTCCGATTGCCGGCCCCGGCTGCGGTCGGAAGGCGACCACGGAGGAGGGTGGGGCGTCTAGGTCACCTGGACCGGAAATGGACCGGCCGTGGTTGTTCCACGACGGTGCTTGCCGAGTCGGCGTGGTTGACCGAGGATGAAGGAAAACATTCCTAGAGGAACACTGCATTACAATACAGCGGCGTGAGAATCGGACCAGGAATCCGCGGATGGAGGATCGGGTTGTATTCCATGGACTTTGCGGGGGCGGTTTTCGAGGGTCCCCCTTTCACGGAACCCCGCGGGCCCGAATGCCCAGGCTCGCTCCCGCACCCGCTTCCCGTGCTCCCTTGTCAATCTCATGATCCGATCCAGATAGCTGGTCTAAAATCCCCCGATCTCCAACCAGCCGCGAATCTAGACTGCGCTTCTGTGCGAAGTAACCTCGGGGCGGAGGGGAATAGGACGGCGAGCCTAATGGCCGGCAAATACGCGTACGCAATGGTGAGTCGCGGCCATTTCCCCTGCCGGTCCTCCTTGGAAATACGGATGTGCGTTGTATGGTATTCGCACCATGTACGAATACTCACTCCTCCCTTTTCCAGCCGGGGCGTCTCGGTTCGCATGAACACGTCGTGGCTGGAGCGGTGGCCCTTGAATCCCCCCCTTCACCGCGCGCCCCGTCGCCGGCCCCTGGCGCAATCCTGTATACACACCGACACGAACCAGTTGAATGAGACATTGGATGCACGGGAGGTCCCTCCTCGCGCCCATCTCAGTCAAGTCTTCCGTGCACCTCAGGCACGCACACGGGCGGTCAGTCCAGCTGGCCTCGGCTCGCTATGTGCCCTTGCATGATGGTGCCTGGACACAAAAAGCCCGGGGTCCAGTCCAGTACGTACCGATCCGTGATGAGGCTACACAGGGCCTTGGCAACCGAGGGAGAGGCGAAAGGAAAAGAAAATATGACTTGGTACCTAGATTCGCCTGGAAGTATCTCTGTGATTCTACAACGAACAGGGGAAGCAAAAAATTACCACAAAAAGAGAAAATTTTCTCCTCTTTCGATCGGATCATGGAAATGGCATTGGGCATCCAGTCACGGCAGCAATGCTCAACAAGGTTATGGGTACGACTCCATGCTGTTACGTCCTCGCTGGCTCGCAGCCCAGCAAACGACGTATCACCAGTCCTCCCAGACTGGCGGCCAGTCACTTTGAGATCCGAGGCCCGCCGCGTATGGGATTTGGTGCATGGCTCACCCCGGTCCGCTGGTCCACCGCCCTGGCGAAAGCCGCAAAAAGAAGGGGCCCCCCTCAGCCCCCACTGCCACGCCCCCGGCGGCGATAGTTTCATGGAGCCGTGGGAACGGCGGACACCTGTGGGCGCTCAGAAGAACCGAAGAGGTTTTTCTAGTCCGTGAAAAAAAGATCGAAAAAGCGGGAACAGAAGCCGAAAATGGCCCAGCGAGAGCTCCGCAATCGAAAGCGGAATGAAGAGAAAACTCGGCATGAGGCGAGGAGTCATCATCATCACGGCGCCGAGGGCAAGCCGGCGTTGCGCCTAAGGAAAAGGAGCATAAGAAAGAAAAAAGGCGACGGCCTCGGTTGGGTGTGGTTAGTAAGCATCTTTTTGTGTTTTTGCCTTTTCCGTCGCCTGATGAACGCCCTTGGCCAACGAAACGAGGCGCCGCCTTGGCGCGGACGGGCGCGGACGGAATACGGGGATTAGCAAGCTCCGAGCTGCGTCCACAGTGCAGGCAAGACCGTCAAAGCGGGAACGAGAACGAGACGACTTTAGGCAGGGCAACAACAAGCAAAGACATGGCAGCCTGAACGAGGCAGGCAGCGAGATGCACTGAACTGGACCACCACCCGCTGAGTACCTTGCTTTTTGATTCTGCGCTGGCAATTTCGAGACACTTCCCTTTGCTTTGCGCTGGCATAACCCAATCCCATCCGTCATGGATCGGTGTTGAGCTGACAAACCCCCTGCCAACCTCGATCGTTGAGGGAAGTGACACAGCCCGGACACCGGCGCTGATTGGCCGCTGCTGCTGCCAGATGGCCGAGATGAATCATGCCCACGACGCCAAGCAGAAAAGACAAGGGGGGGCGTGCCAAAAAAAAAAGTGGGGGAGTGCGTCCAACGCCGCCGAGCGCCCGCGCGCCGCACCTTTCGCAAATCCCGAGTCGCGGGGGGCGCGCGGCCCTTGATCAGCCCGATCCCGATGTCGCCAAATGGGCCACGATGGCGGAGGGCCGGCTGCAGTCGGATTCGGATGGCGTTAGTTCTTATCGCCATCAAACAGCGGTCACTCCAGGTAAGGGGCACAATTGTGAGGAATGGAGTCAGTCAAGTAGTGATAATGATGGTTTTTTTTTAAAGTGTTTTATTCAATTGAATTCTGGGTGTCGTGCACCTGATCCTTGGGGGTTGTCCCCCTGTTCTGTTGTTTTTTTAGTGAGCTATCTAACCATTCCTTGGGGCTTCCGTGAAAGCCGCTGCCACTCGACCCATATGCCCATCCAATGAGGGTCCGGGAGTAGCAACTCCTTCCAATCGTTATCCCCATATCCCCGGTTGATGATCCTTTCTCTTGAGTGGTGAAAATCCTCCTTGTATTGTGAAACAAGACATAATAAAATGAGATATCCGTGCAGATGTGAATGCTCCTGTGCCTTTTTCCAAATCCCCTTTGTGGTATCCGGTGTATAGTAAAATGAGAAACGCCGCGCCATGCTGTCATCGCTTTTTTGCTAGTAGAAACAAGTCGTCAAGGTAGTGTACAAATCTATCGTTGCTACGAGGAAAGTCTAGTAGACCGTGATGGCCGACACCAACCTCGCGGGATTGCGGGCTGGTAGATAGAATCCCTCTTCGTAGATTTGCTCTTGTTGTGACTGCTTCTTGGCGTCCTTCTCGTCGAAGTCGGCGATGGCGGGTTGCGGGGGCGATGGCGGCATTGAGTCGTCGTCGGATGAATCTGAGTAGTCGTACTCGACCAGCTCCGGTGGTGAAGTGGAGTGTGAGTGTGTTCGGACGAGCTCGAGCTGTGCATAATCCTCCTCGAGGTCATCTTCCTCCATGTCGTCGACGTGGAGGATCTGGGGAGTGATGGCCTTGGCGGGAAGCACTCGGGCGGAGACGGCGTTGGTCATCTCGACATCCTCGTCCTCGGAGTCGTAGTCGTCGGAGTCAGAAGAGTCGGAGTCGTACTCCGCCTCGTCTTCCTCGGCGATGGCGCTGTCGGCCCACTGGACATGGCGGTCCTTGGAGTTGTTGGCGCCACGGACAGACTGGTTGAACCAGCGCTCCTGTTCCCGCTCGGCGTCGGCGAGCTCGAGCATCAATGAGTCGAGGAGGTTGGCATGTCCAACGAGGAGGCGGAGATCGTGATCGGGTTGGGCAGCCTCGCGGGAGAGCTTGGCCCGAGCCTTGTGGGCGAGGTAGTAGGTCTGAGTGACGGACATGTTCTTCTTGATGGCAGTCTGGCGGAGAGATTGCGAAGAAGAGGCAGAAGACCTATGGGTGCTTGTGATTGTTGATGTCGACATGGTGAGAGAAGATGTGATCAAGGGTGGAGATGTGTGGCCCTTTTGATGGTTGATGGTTGACCGTTGTGAGTCAAGGCAACGATCCCGTAATCGGCAAGCCTGGTTAGTGGCAGGGGTGCTCGGTGGTGACAGTGACTTGATAGATTGGGTGATGCTAGCCGGGTTCTCGTGGTTGTGGAAAATGCTCGGCGTTGTGGGGAAGGCGATGTTATCAAATACTTTCTGGTTCAGAGTCGTCGAAGTGTAGGAGAGATGTCGTGATGAAGTCTTGTTCCTGTTCTGTTCTGAATGATGTGAGATGATTGTTTGGATGATGAAACTGAGAATGGGGGCATCAGAATCTTTTTAACTCCTGTGATCGCGGAGCACTCGGCGGTGCCAGCAGCGTGGATTTCCAAAGACCGCGCCCCACATACGGACTTTGCAGGCGGACCCGAGCAAGCGCGAAGGAGGGGGGTGGGGTTTTCTTGGTAAGAAAAAAGGGCGTGTGCGTGCGGGGCGTGTCGTGAGTGGATGACTCGAAAGGCTCCGATGATGATGAGTAAGTATGATGGGAGTTGACGAGGCAGCAGCGCCGTCCGAGATTCGTACGTCCCTTGCACTACGCTGTAGGCCGCTGCTACCCCTGGAAGTGGCTTTTTGGCACCCGGCAGGCTCTCTGTGTGGCCTGTACGGGTCGGCGGAAAGTTATCAGGGTCCGAAGCGAGAGTGACCGACCGCTTTGCAGCACGCTGCAACACAGCTCGCACCAGCAGAACCTACGAATAGACCACCTCAAAGTTGCCCCGGATCTTCCAGGTCCCTCGCCGGCCGTGGATACATCGGACTGCCCGCAACCCCGGTGCGTAGTGCCATGTACTCTCGCTTGCCCCTGTACCCGCCCACGCCATCTCGGGCGTTTCCAGCGCCTAGAACACCTTCTGAAAAAAAAAAAGGGCTTCGCCTCGGTGGCCGCGCATGGTTCCGTTTCGGGTGGGCGTCGCCAAGCGGGTGCGAGGTTTCGCTATGGCAACACTTTGCACAGGGGCACAACGGACTTTCGCTTGCCAACAACCCTGATTCCTAAGCCGCGAAGCCCCCCCGTCAGTCCTTCTGTCAGCGGTGCCGGGTTGCGGAATGCTTAGAAACCCGCCCACACCACAGTCCACACACACACACACACATACGCACTCACACGCACACTAATCACTGCGCTACGTGCGTGCTTCGCACAGAAGCACCTTCACTGAATGTTTATCGGATTTGTCGTTATGCCCGGCGGAGCTAGACGGACTTGGGGGAGGGCATTTGCAAAGCCATCCAGTCCGCATTTCTCAGCAACCGGACCTTATCGTCTCTGACCGATGATTGATGATGACTCTTCACGAACGAACCGTGACTCTAGCTTACAGACCAACGATTCCGCACACTGCAAAAGATCAATTCGATTTGATTGCGTGCTGAGCTTTCGCGCCCTCCACCATCAATCACCTCTATGTCTCGTCGCTTGTCACGATGGCCGCCTGATGACCTGGCCTCCAAGTCGGCATCGGCACGGGGCACAAGGTCCACCCTAAATGGGAAGGAAACTTGCGAAGCAACGATGAAGCGGAAGCACGGCGCAAGATGGCTATCCGTTACTTGTCTGTCCCCAACGAAAAGAAGCTCGACCGTGTGCAAAGCCCCGTTGTCCGCGGAGCACGACAAAATTCCTACACGCCCCCCCGGCAGCTCCGCCTCCCCTGGCAGGACAACGCGACGAAACCGAGAAACCGAAAACACTAAGAAAGGAGACGAGGAGCGAGAGCGAGAAGAGACCGACATCCTTCACCAGGGGCTGCCACGCAAACTGGTACGTCCTGGGACGGGACACGGACACAGGACACGGCATGGGCCTTGGGGGTACGTACCAAAATACGTAGGGCTGAGAAAAGTGGCCGCCTGGACCGTATCAGTGATCACCACGGTTAAGTTAATAAGTGAGGGCGAGAGCGAATGCGACCCCCAAGCAAGCAGACCGAGCAAAGCGAACCAATCAACGGCCCCCACTCCCACGGCCCAAGTACCACCCGTCATTGGGGCTGCTCGCCCACGTAAGCTTCCATTCCTCGGCAACGAGTCGTTCGTCTAACTCGACATAGGAAGTAATGAATCAAGGAGGAATATGGCATCGCGATCTCAGCATGGAGGCTGTTTCGTCACGAATCGTGGCATGACGCCCTCCGCATTGAGGCTTTGATCGGGCGTTACTCTGTACGTACTACGTCGAGTACAACTGCGCCATCCTCTGGGCACTTCCCCTTTCCATTCGTACCCATGCGTGCTGATGCGTACGAATACTCCAGCCACGCATCCCCCCAACGTATGTCTGTCTCGTCCAAAGGGGGAAACAATGATCTGCCCCGTAAGGCAGCAGAATTACAGGGCCACGGTAGCACAGAAGGTGTTCGGTTCTGCCTTGAGTATTCGTAATCTCGTAACTCGTATGTCCCGTTTCGCACCCGGGACGCGGGCATACGGCACAGAATCGGCCGCCCTTTTTTTTTTGGCTTTGGTCGTGTCGGTCTTTGGATGCGCCGTGTTTCCGACTCCGCTTCTCCACTCCCCGGCGGTTACGGGCATTTGTGAATCCCGACGACTATCCGAAGGTGCACCGGCCGGACTGGGACAAGCAATAATTAGAGCGAGCGAGAGCCCTGGACGGGACTGCGCTATGGCAGGCACTGAGAAACTTTGGAGATGCCGATTACTCATTGATCGTCCACGCTGTGTCGGGCCTCAAATGTCGCCATCGCGAAACTGTGCTTCCAATCTCCAATCACACCGATGGGTGCGCCCTTCACGCCTCGACGGTCGGCCGCCCGTAGCAAAGCAACCGTGCAAGTAGCCTCCGTTCAGGCTCGATGCAGCGAAGGTTCTCTCCCTCGAATGGCGAGCCGAGTACAGAAGACGCGCCGAAGGACGCAGCGCAGCAAGCCACAATCGAATTAGTCTGCAACTCCTGCAGGGCGGCTTGCCGTTGTGATTCATCCGGCCTTCTGCGACCTGACCTGTAGGCTGTGACTCTGCGCCAGGCGGGCGCTGACCACCTTTACCTGACCGCTGGTCTGGTTAAGGTTCGCTACGACACAGTCAGCGGCCTGGCAACCAAAAGGGCGGAGATTTGTCAATTCCCTTTTGCTTTTTGTAAGCCACTGGACCCGGCCGAAAGATGACTGCAGCCTTGGGGTGCTCACACTCACACCCCCTTCGTTCATTCTCAACTCCGAGACGCTAGGTCGATGCCTAATTTCAATTCCTCGTCTTGCCCTAGTATTCCTTTTGATTCCTAATGAGATGCGATGGGAAGCTTCTTCGACCGGGCTGTTGGGATCATCCCAGCGCCGAGACGGAGCGTGCCCACGACGCTGGTAACTCTATTCACACAGCAAATGCAACTTTAATTGCCTATCTAACAGGGACGCTTACCTACATGCTCCGCCTCAGGCGCTGACGCTATTACTCCCTGCGGAGCGCTTGCAAATCCCGCTTCCTCTGATTAGATTGATTGCGCATCAAATCCGCATGTCTGGGGTTAAGACTCATATGACTGGGGTAGGATTTAAGGAACCAGGTGGTCCTGACGTATGATAAGTGTCTCTCTGGCGCTCTGCTCTGGTATCTCCTAGCCGCGAGGCACCCGCATCTTTCCAAGGCTGCCGTAAATCCGACTCCGTCCTCGAACGAGCATCTGCAACACCCAGCAACGAGGCAAGCCACAGCCACACACACACACCCCCTCTTCGGTGTGCTTATCAAATAACAAGGCAGGTCATTCAAGGTGCCTCTCATTCGCCAAACGAGCTTTGAGAACGCCCTTTCCCCAGGCCTTAATCCCGTTCTGTGTAAATCCGCCACGATCGGAGGAACTCATTCGAGTAACGCCCGCGTCCACAGCCTACCTCGCTTGTACGCATCATCATTGAATTCCTTCTGCATTGGGTCGTCGGCGTAAAATCCATCTAAGCTTGAATGGAAGTTTGTCGACAGCCACGTCTCTACTAATTATCCATTGCACACACATGGCGGAGCTCTCAGGCAGACCGCACGGGACTCGTGGAAGTCCGGGTCCGAAGCACCACCGAGAAGTTCCGTCGGCCACGTCTTGAAACCGGGGAACTCTTCGCGGGATATCAGCGCGCTACTGAGCGCGTACACAGACCTTCGTTTCGCGAGAAAAGAGTCACCTGGCCGCCCAAGTTGCGCAGGGCTCTTGGCAGAGTCTCTTCACTACGGAGGTAGGATGCGCCGCTGTCCAGGTTTCGCGGCATTGTCCGCCGTCGCATCAAGGAATCCCATATTGCTCGTGTATTCTTCTCAACGCATGTCTGGCGTGTTGAGGCAGGCTAACAGCGCCGCCGATCGGAAGACGGCATGGGATAACTTAGCGATGGACCCTGGCCGGCCGGATCGGGACGCCGGCTTCTGCTGCAGAGGCCGATGCCCGAAACGCGAGCCTTAACCTCATAGATGATGATGATGTGCTTCCTCAATATTCATACTATGTACACCAACGCATGCAATAGCTTCATTGCGCACTTCGATGATCATCTCAATATCCCCGTTCCCTGTGTAGAGACTCTAAAGAACCGGCTGTCATATCCGAAGTAAGGTCACAACTATAAGCCTACACCTTTTTCCAATATTCCATCCAGCGTGAGCGATGGAGGGCGTGCGTTGAGAGGTAGTATTCATCTATAGCTGGAGTGGTGACGTACGTCTTGGACGACCCAGCGATGTTGGACTCCCGCAAGTCGTGTAGCGTCTCCGAACTACACAGGTCTCGATAAACAGACTACAGAGTAGATTTCTAATACCATTACGGGAAATTCTGCTGTCTATCCTGACTGGCATCCATCGCCCCGACCAGCTAGTCATGCGAAGCCACGAAGTTTTTGAGACGTATACTCTGCAGATGTTGATGACAAATGGTGCAGGGTAGCACAAGCTCAGTTGACGTGAACCATCCGAACAAGACTGTATCGTACATCTGAAATGAAGACATGTAGTTTACTTCATTCGCACGTGTTTTTTTTTTGTATTCCATTCTTGTTATTGAAGTTCTCGGTGAGAAATTGGGTGACGCTAGACTTGCCACTGCAAATGAGTATGTTATGCATTAAGATAGTAAAATCGAAGAGACCGTATTGAGTGAGAAGTCCATTCTTGCGGCTGTTCTTCTCCATGGACAAGCACACGTTTCGGTATTCTATGGGATTATGCCATTACCTACCTCAATTCCACACAAGGAACAATGGCTGACTACCATGTGTTGAATGGGATATGCCGTGAAACCGCACCCTCGCCAGCCACCACATGCGCAGAAACGTAGCAACCCAAGGCATGTCGCTTGATCATACCCACCATCTACTATCCAATTGCTACTGGACGAAATCCGTCTTCAATGATAGGACGCCCGCGTTTCCCGGCGTGCCGTCCTCCGGGCCTGGGCTTCCATCTTGACGTCTAGCGAGCTTCTTTTCTCTCCGAGTCTCCGCCGAATTTTCCGCCAGGTCCCCGCTCCACATATGCATGCGACTTACACACCCAAGAGCCAAAAACCCACCAACTCGGCATCGCTCGTCCTGCAAATTTCGTATCGCTTACCCAGTCGCACAACCTTGCGCTCATGACTCCCGCATGCGGACCTCCATGTACGGCCCTTTTCGTAGGTTGGCTGGCCCCCCCGACCGGACGCCGCGACCCGCTTCTCCTCGGAGGATTCGGCGAAGTTTCCACGAAGCTTCTACGCATGTTCCATGCAGGTTCGCGAACCCGCTCCGTTGGACGGCATCCTACATCCGCGAGGCTTAAATCCGCAACAATACCGTCATTGTGCCTACGTAGGTTCTTCTTTTCTTCCTTCTCCATGTGAAAGAAGCTCCCCTGCATCCACATTCGGCATGTCCGTGTTGCGTCGGGCCAGACTAGGGGAGGGGGCGTGTGCAGGTACTGTGATCTGTGCTTCCGAGGTAAAAAATCAGATTCAGTGCCGTGAAAGCCCGGCTTATACCCGTCTTGAGGCAATTCAGTAGTCTGACATATCGTGCTGTCGGCTTTTCTACCTGGTGCCAAACTCCAGCATCTTGTTGAGTAGTTTTGTCATACTTGCAGCCTGTAACGAGCAAGGCTTTGGACGTGACTTTCGTCTAGCAAGTGGTGACGGCTTGCCCCGATGAGCGGCGATGAAGTCATTGGACCCATGCGAGCAGGGACGGGTCTTCTAGATCTTAACTAGATTGCTTCTAGAATAACTGTAAAGCAGTCAGGCAGAGGGTTTTAACCGATGTATGGCCCACACAACGGCGAGTACATACCACGGAGAATGGCAAACGCATGAGGCTCGCTTATACATCCGACTCGTAGAAGATGATACCATTCAGCAGTCTTTGTTGTTGGGGCTGCGGACTTCTCCAACCTGCCGCCACTCCACACGGTTCATCCCTTATCTCGTGAGAAACCGGGCATTGGCACACTTCCTTTCACCAACCTCGTCTCCTGAACCTATATGACAATCATAATGACATTAACATAAGTTCCATGGTTATACTCAACTAAGAGTAGCGTCGGAATTCTCAACATGTGGAACGCATCCCGCATATGACTGGCTGCGTGTCCTATTTCCTATGACGATGTACTAACCTGTGGAATGACTGTCCTTCAATGGCCTATTTTCTCCAAAGTACCGTATTTAACCTGTAATGTAGCTGATACTCAAACATGGCGCTCTATTTGATGGAGTAAGTGGTCTGAGGGGAAATCCTAAGAATTTAAAACTGTTCCATCTAGGAACCTGTTCCATCCAGGAAGTGAGTTTCAACAGTTCTCGTCGCAACATCGCGGTAACAAAAATCTACAACCACTAACTTACTCGTATGTTGAGAGGAGTATAGCTAGGGGCACCAACAACATTTCCTCCATGCACTAAAAGGCTAGATTATTTAACCACAGCGACACTCTGCTCGAACAAAATCCTTCAAAATATAATCCGTATGCTAATCCTATCCCTAACTCTACGACTGTCCCTAATTTTACTCCCAACCAACCCTCCCTAATTGCTGATCCTAACTATTGACTCTAACCCTTATCCCTAGGTATTGCTTTAGGTAGCTGGGGTTAGCAAATGGGGTAGAGAAATAAGGGAGGTACCTTGAAATAGGTCCTGTTAATGTACTTATTGGTGCACCCAGCAAAGGTTGTTGGTGGCCCCAACAATACTCGTTGAGAGTGGAACATCCAGCCTACGCTGGTTTTACAACCTTGTGTTTTGAGGCTAACAGGAATGTACTTACATCTCACTGCTATTTGCCCTATCCCACCCAACTGTGAAAGGGATAGACGCATTCATAGACTGGACAAGGCAGCGTGAGAGATCTGGAAAACACCTTCTCTGGCCTGGCCAAGAAACAAACTCTCACGAGGACGCAAGTTCGTCCTCAGAGATGCTCTCTGGCTGTTCAAGGAGCGAGCATTACACAACAGCGGGAGCTCTCATATCACGAAGCGGCTAAACTGTGTATGCGAATGATAAGCTACGTACCGAGAAACCTGACGAGACCGCGGACAGCAAGCATAAGGAGTAGGAAATGCTCAAATGGACCTTATTGTGGTCTGTGTCTATGATACAGCACACCTACTCTACTCGAAGCTTCTGCTTCACCCGTTTTCTCTTTCCCCCAACCTCTCGTCCCTCCTCGACCTCGAGCAAGGCCTCGCGCTTCTTCTCGCCCACCAGCTTGAGAGCGTCTCGGATCACACGTGTTTCTAGGTTGACGCCCTCCTCTTCCCATGTCTCCATCTGACGGCCCACGCGCTCTTCAATCGCGAGCACCAGTTCTACGTCTCGCTGTCCCACAAATGTGACAGCCTCACCCTTTCGCCCTGCACGTGCGGTACGACCGACTCGGTGGATATAGTCGTCGGGGTCACGCGGTATGTCGTAGTTGATGACAAGGCTGACCTCGGGGATATCCAGACCACGAGCCGCAACGTCCGTGGCCACGAGGATCCGGGCCGCCGAGGCGCGGAACCGACCAAGGTTGTCGATTCGCTGCCTCTGAGGAAGCTTGGAGTGCAGCGAGGTGACCCGGTGGTCGAGCATTCTGAGCAGATGGTGAAGGTAGTCTGCCGTCGAAGTTCGGTTGCAAAATAATATGATGGATTTATCCACGTTGGCCTCGGTGAGCAGAAATATGTGCAGATAGTGCTCTTTGTGAGTTACAGGTATTTGGAGATGCATCTGCTTCAAGGTGGCAGGGATAGCCAGCATCTGCGTATCAACCTCGCACACAAAGACGGGTTGCTTTCCTGGCTTGATAGGCATGTTCTTCAAGGCCCGGACTTCGGGTGTGATGGTGGCAGTGAAGAGGAGTGTCTGCCGCTCCGTGGCGGGTGGCAGGACAGAGAGACATTCCTCGACGTCCGGGAGCATGCTGCCATGTCCGGTGGCATTGAGCAAGCGGTCCGCCTCATCGAGGACGACGAAACGGACTCGTCTCAATCCACAAATGGTGTCTTCTCCGGACGTTCGGACGTGATCCGCTAAGCGACCTGGAGTCGCAATCACCACGTGCGGTCGTTTGGCCAGCTCGATAGCCTGAGCTCGCATATCGGAGCCGCCTGTCACGAGGATGGCCTTGAGGCTCTGGGGAGAGGAAATGGCCTTGATCTGCTCGTAGATCTGGAGAGCCAGCTCACGAGTGGGCGTCAGGACGACGGCGAAGATACCAGTAGGATCCTCGGCCCATTTTTGGAGGATGGGTACTGCGAAGGCAACCGTCTTTCCGGAACCTGTTCGGCTACCACCAATGCAGTCCCTTCCCTTGAGAATTTCAGGAATGCAGCCTTTCTGAATTCCCGTCGGCCGCTTGATGGCCATGTTGGCCAATGACTGTACCAGCCATGGACGAACGTTGATCGCACCAAAGGTAGTGTTGGGATCGGTGGGGGCGAGGACAGCATTTTGAGGAACAATATGCAATTTCACAGGGACACCCTTTTGACTCTTCTGGTCCTTTGAGACGTTTCGCTTGATTCGTGAAGGAGCATTGATCGTGGAAATGACTTTCTTCACCTCGTCCTCGTCCTCGTCGTCCTCGTCATCACCAACTTGGGGCAGTGGGGAAGGCGAGGTCCGTCTTCGCTTTCGGGAAGCGGCATTGTCAAGATAGTCGGACTCGTCAGACGATGAGACGAAGTCAGACAGATCGGGGGCGTCTGACGCGGCGGTCGCATGTTCGGGATCGGTGGGCGGCAACATGGCTCGGTTTTATAAATTGCAGGAGTTGGACAAATCCATTCTTGCAATGCGAATGGAAATTTTTGGTGGTGGCAGTTGTCGCAAAACGAGACCCTGACAAACTGGGCGGGTGCGAGTGGGGCCGACCGGGCTGGTGGTTCCAATCGCAACCGCCAGTCTGTAGACGCGCGCTTAGAACGGTGATGACGATCAAGCCGGCACGAGAGAGTTGAAAGCGAGACTCTCTGCACGCTCGGATAGCTCGCTAACAGGGCCCGCTTGGGTGCATCCGGCACTCTGGGTTCCTGGGCTATCAGCATTGGACGACAAGGTAGTCTACTCGTACATGCGCAGGGACGGGTGAGGCGCTGTGGCGAATTGCCCTTCACCGTCTGAAGGTGACGAGTTAGTTGCGAGCCAGTGAGGATCAAGGACGGGTTGCTGTATGTAAGCGGGGATGTGATTGTGATGGAAATTGGGAAAGGGTGGTGAAATGGACCATTGATTCGTTTGGATATGCTTGCCCTCTGTCTGACGACATGACACACGGCACAGAACAAAACATCAGACCGAGGTAACTGACGTAGTCGGGAGAAGAGAGACCTGGAACTCAAGTACTAGTAGTGAGTACACTGGCACCAAGCACCAAGCGCCTAAGTATTAGTGGCTCGTGCCCTGGTAATCCTTCTCACGATAGCTAAGCTCTGGTGGGCTTGGCTGGATGGATGGCCACGGCCACGTCGGTGCAAGGCGAACGCGCGCCCCGGGTTCGTTGTTGTCTCCACTGTTCCAATACACAATGCAGCGCTCCGGGATGCGACCCGGGCGTGAGAAATGAACCACAGCTTGGAGACAAGATGCATTGTTGACGCTGACTGGCGAGGAGGCTACAGGGTAATTCGGCAGACAAATTGGAGATTGCGTGGCGTAGGCAAGGATAAAGCGGATAAAGCGCAGCTGACGGCCACAGTGGACGAAGAGCATGATGCTCGATGAAATGGCTTGACTTCGCACAGTATGCACGGTACTTGAAATGCTGCTCTTTGATTCAATATCGAGTGGTGATGCATTGGCAAAAGCCCCTGTAGCGCCAGACAAAAGACATTGGGGGTGGACGCTTTGGGTTGGATGGTCTAGAACCCGTGCCGCCGCCACCATTTGCCCGCCTTTTGGATGGATGGTGAGTCCTACCGTCCAGGACTGTATTCGTACGGCAAGGTACGAAGTAACTTACGGAGTAGAGTGAGGAGAAGGTGGGCCTGTTTCTGGATGGGTGCCTGGTGCCATACAAAGTGGTCAAGTGGTGTTGTGTTGTTGGCTCGTCTTTGGGCATCACACATCCCTCATTGTGCTGTGTTTCCTTTTCCTTTGGCTTACTCTGGCCCCCAAATGCACTGCAGCATCCCCGGTGTCATCATTACGTCGTCGTCGAATGTAGATTTTGACATTTCCCCGTCCCTGCCCAGATCCCGCTCCGAGACGGCTCCGGCACAGGCGTCCCGTCCATGTCAAAAGCCCGCTGTGAGCGAGCTGGAGCCTTGCAGTTGCAGCAACATCGAGACACACTTGGACGGAGCCCAGGGTGGATGGGACAGGGAAGCTCCTGCCTACAGTACGGTGCCTCAGGATGGATTGCGCGGATTGGATCAGATCCATTTCATTGGATCCAACAGCAAGCTAGCCCTCCAGCGCCCGAAACCTCGAGTCCCCCGCCCCGTTCCTAACGCCTAAAACACCTAGCAAATGGAACCCCCCGCCAGCCAGCGGGCTAGGGCTCTGGGGGAGAACGGAGACTATGCCACCTCACAGGGCACAAGGCAAGGAAGGCATGGGTGGAGGAGACCGGGGCGGACAGGGACCAAGCTGCCCGTCAAGGTACCAACTTAACCGCCCAAAGACCGCTGTCCGCTCCCTGCTGGTCCTCGGCAGCACCACCACCCAGCGCTGGAGCTGCTCACCGGGCCTGTTGCCAAACTGCCTCATCTGTGGGCGAAATGGAACCTAGGGAATCGACCTCTGGCTGGGCGCTGCAATAACCTGCGCCGTATGAAGTATGGACCTCGCTTTCCCTAGACCTTGCCCCCCCCTGGACTGTGAGCTTTGACTTGTCACTGGCCTTGTCCACTGAGAATTTCCACTGAGGTTTCCCACTGGCGCCAACAGCCCACCAAGACCGCTTTAGTGGACGTTTCACCTAAGCTCGTCCACCAACTGTACCAACTGAAGTAGAGGTACTATGTACTCCGTACAGTACCTTCCCTCGGTGTCCGGTCCCCACTGCACCCTCCATCGCATCCCCCCATCCCGCCCACCTCTTGATCCTCTCACATCCTCTCACTCCTTCTCCCCTCGTTTCGGATCTTCGCAAAGACGTGTCGCTCGTTGCCACGCTCCAATAACTACTTTGCTACTGTCTTCGGCTGTCTTGTCTTGCCTTGTCGCCTCGCTGCGTCCTCTTGAGTCGACTGTCCTGCCTCCGACCTTACCGCACAACCGTCCAGCTTGCTTCTTGCTTACCACACCATCTTTCGGCTGCTACTAGCACTGCTTCTTGCCGTCCGTCTCTGCGACTACTTCGTACATCATCAGTGCACCACATTTCCAACCTCAACCTGCCTCTCCTCTCGCTCGAACTACGCACAACGCTTCTCCCGACAGTTTTATCTCGATCCATTGATTGCTTTCGGCGTACGTATCCTCTGTCATCCAAATACCACCGTGCTGTACTCCCCGACCAACTTGCTCTCTCCGACGCTGGCCGACTACGACGCTACCGACCTCCGCATCCCCGACCACCAGTCTACACCGCAGACGCCGGAAAAGGAAAAAAAAAACCATTGCAGTGAGGTCGTTACTGTGCATCTGGCTACGGCCTTGATACTTCAACCGCCTATTCTACCCTTTCTCCCCATCTTTCGTTAGCTGCCCGAGGCAGCCCGACATCATCGAGATGGCCGACCAGACACCATCAGCTCCTCAGGGCATCGACCCATCCGCCTATCGCGTATGTGTAGTTCGTTCCGTTCATCGATGGTTCCTTGCTAATTATCCAAGTCCGCCTCTTCCTCTTCCGTTCCTATTTCTCTCCCTACGCAAAACTCAGGCCCCTCTCCGGTCCCTCTCCTCCGTCCCGCTATCCCCGGCGCCCGAAGCGGGGGCCCGCGTGCGCCCAGACTTGGCCTTGCTATCCCTCCATCCCCGAACGTCAAGGCTGTTGGCAACCAAGGCGGCGGCGGCGCCCCTTCAAGGCCACCGCTCCCGACGCTACATCTCGCAACTCCCATGGGAAGTCAAGTTACCCCATATGAGCAGCCTCCTCGGCTACAATGCTCAACACAACCCGGTCAGTCCGCAAGCGGAGGAAGCGAAAGCAGTGCTGCACACTCGAGGTCTGGTAGTTTTGGTCCTCTAGACGGAAGAGCAAGTAATCCTACTTCCGCCGGCTCGCAGTACTCGGCACTATCATTTGCATCACAATATGGGATTGGTGTGTCGAGAGCGCAGGGCACCCCCGATCCTGTATCGGCTGTTGGGTCCATGTACTCGGAAAGGAGCGAAGGTGGCGTTTCTATGGAGAGGGACGGTAGCCTGCAGGGACTTGAGGCCTTCGACCAGCTGAGTCTCGAAAAGGCCAGGACCCTTGACGTTGATGATCTGGATGAAGAGGGCTGGAGGATCGCCAGCATGGAGAAGAGGATTGTCGAGCTAGGCAATCTAGGTGAGGGTGCTGGAGGTGCCGTAACCAAAGCCAAGCTCAAGGGTGGTTCTACCTTGTTTGCTCTGAAGGTGAGCTAAAGGTCCCCTGACATCCCGAGGCCGACGGCTAACAAACAACCAGATCATTACTACTAATCCCGATCCTGATGTGAAGAAGCAAATTCTTCGAGAATTGGGCTTCAATAAGGATTGTGCATCGGACCACATTTGCAAGTACTATGGCGCATTCGTGGATCCTACCACTGCTACTATCTCCATCGCTATGGAGTTCTGCGAGGGCGGCTCGCTTGACAGCATCTACAAGGAAGTGAAGCGACTGGGTGGGCGAACAGGCGAAAAGGTCCTGGGTAAGATCGCCGAGGGTGTATTGGCCGGCCTGACATACCTTCACACCCGACGAATCATCCACCGGGACATCAAGCCGTCCAACATTCTCCTTTGTCGAGACGGCGCTGTCAAGCTCTGCGATTTTGGCGTGTCGGGAGATTTCGGTACCAAGGGCGAGGCCAATACCTTCATCGGAACAAGCTACTACATGGCCCCTGAGAGAATCACGGGTCAATCTTACACTATCACCTCGGATGTGTGGTCGACCGGAGTGACGCTCCTTGAGGTTGCACAGCATCGCTTCCCCTTCCCTGCCGACGGCACGGAGATGCAGCCCCGAGCAGGCCTCATCGATCTACTCACCTACATCGTTCGGCAAAACGTTCCTAAGTTGAAGGATGAGCCGGACATGGATGTTTTCTGGAGCGACAACTTCAAATACTTCATCGAGTGCTGGTATGTCCAAGGCCCTGTCTTCAACCTTCTGAGCTTTCTGCTGACAAGATTTTACAGTCTGGAAAAACAGCCGAACCGCCGTGCCAGTCCATGGAAGATGATGGAGCACCCATGGATGGTGGAGATGCGTTCTAAGCGTGTCAACATGGTCAAGTATCTTTCTTTTGTGTGGGGGTGGGAAAATCAACCTCAAGCCTCGTAGGCAAAACCGAGGCACCCAAAATTAGTAGCACAAGGACAATTTTGAGCAACGATGCACCCTCGCCTTATTGCGAGGGAAGGTTACACTTCACGCCTCTGCATCCACTGCCCATGACGATATCAAAAAGGCTGGGCCTAGGTCATGAGGCAGCCAGCGGAGATGGAAGTCTGTGGACGCGATGTGGACGATATTATCAGATTAGCATGGCGGGTTGGATCATGGCGTGTGATATTTGGAGGGGGGTTCGATTCACGATCTCGGAGCAGAGGGTGGAACGACGACGATGATGGTTGCAGACGATGACGAGAGACACTGTCACAAAGATGTTGGAACTGGGTTTGAACTGCAAGGTTGCTGTGTTGGGAACCAGGATGCCTTGGGGAGGCGAGAAATATCCTCTCATCTAGCGAACGCTTCATGCGTCCACCTTCTATGTATTTCCCACTTATAGATGGGTATCAAATTTTAGGATACAAGCATCCTTAGATCATTTATGCTTGTGCAACACACCGCCTACTCATGCTGTCACCGTTTCCTCAGGGGGGTCGCCCATTAAGTCTCGCAACGCAACAGTGGCATACGCACTCCGGCCGAGCTGGAACTTAACGATCACTGCAATCTTGGTTGGCTCGAGTGCAGACGGGGCAATGGAGGCGTCCTCTGCCGTTGCTGGTGTCTCCTTGGCTCCTTCTTCTGCCATCTCGACGTCGACAGTAGCCGGCGCACCATCGTCACCTTCAACCTTGGCCTTCTTAGCCGTCGGCTCGGCGTTGGCGTCTTCGCGGCGGCGCTTGCCACCATCACCATTGCGCTTAGAGGCCGCCTTGATGATATCCAGGTCTGTGGGGTGCATCTGCTCTGTGTCGTCGGCGTAGGCGCGGACTTCGACTGAGGGCGGAGCGAGGAAGCGGTTCATGAGCTTGCGGTATCGGCCGGGGAGGCTGAATTCGCGGCGCATGCGGCGCATCTTGCGTGGGTCGAGTCCGCCGTTCTCCTTACGGCCCATGAACTCCTCGTAGAAGGCCCCGATCTCGTTGTCCGGGTACACGACATCGTACCCCGGCGTGGGGAGCACGACGTCATAGACGGAAAAGCTCCCACTCGCAGCCTCGTCGGCGGTGAGCGGTCGGGCACGCACGGGCGTGTCATCGTCGTCGTCCATGATGGGGTTGACGATGTCATCGCCGTCCTGGTCCTGGCCGCTGACGAGCGGAGTGGATTCGGTCTGCGCGATGACGAGGTCGCCTTTGACGACTGTCTCGCCGTGCATCTCCCAGCGCTTGCTGGCGGCGTGGTTCCAGACGTAGGACTGGTAGGCGTGGAGGTACATGGAGCGCAGGCCCCGGGTAATGTGGATGAGCGAGCCGACGAAGTCTTTCCGGGACTGGACGCCTTGGCGATTCAGGTGTCGGAAGATGCAGCTCTCGGCAGAGAAGCGTCTGGGCATGATCTTGATGGCCTTTTCGATGTCCTTGCCCGTCAAAAACAACATGCAGGCTTGGTTGCGGGCATAGTCGTCTCTCTTAAACGCCTCCTCGGGGACTTCTCCCGCCTCGGCCTTGGCAGCGATCTCCTCGTCGTAGTGAAGAAGTGACTTGACGGCCTCCTCGTACTTGTCCCCGAGAATCAGCGTCCCGATCTGGTGTGTGCCAATCTCATGCGTGCCGAATCTTTGGTGACCGAAGTAATTGATCCAGCCATGCTGGGCCATGTGAGCCAAGGCAGAGTCCACGTTGGCCCTCATTTTCTCTACACGCTGAGACACGGGCTCGTCCTTGGATTCCCCGACCATCTCGCAGTTCTTGATGGCAATGACGAACTCGTTGCCCAGAAGCTGGCCCAAGTATACGGATCTGTCATGGTACTCATAGTCGCCGGTCGAGATGCCCCATAGTCGGCCGTTGAGCCCGGCGAGGTTTCTTGACCGCTGATGGCGAACCGAGCACCGCTGCACAGTCGAGGCTCTGCGGTCTTTCGTTCCAGCATATCCCACGACCTGGGTCTTGACCTTGAGGAACCGCGAAATCTGGTTCACGGCATCCATGGTGTCTCGGTTCTCCTTGAACAGGGTGAAGTGCAAGTATTCGCCCGCGGGTTTCTCCTCGCGCCTATCGCGGTTGCCTCGGCCGCCTCGATTCTTCTTGTTGTTGGATTTTCGCGGCGGCACGAAGGTCGCCAAAATAGCTCCGGAGTCGTCGGTGCCGGTATCGATCTGGGACTTGAAGATACGTCGGATCTCCTGGTGTATTTGACCTCGCTTGGGTCTGTCATCCACGGGCTGCGAAGTAACTGTCTTCGGCTTCTCATGGGCAGCCCCAGCGCCATCTTTGTACAATTCCATAACTTCCTTTGTGAACTGGGTGTCGGTCAGCGCCTCAAGGGCGGCGACGTCTTCGGTGGAGACGTCGCGCGTTTGCTCGGGCTGGATAGGGACAGTAGTCGCATTTCCATTGCTTGAGGCCTCCTTCTTCCCGTCAAGGGTTTCATCTTGCTGGTTGGCTTCTTCTTTCACCGAGCCGGTGCTGGGATCCTGCTTTGCCTCAGTTGTCTACTCGCAACGTCAGCTAATGAGCAGGGTAACGGGAGTTGTCCCTAAGCACCTGTGTCTCATCACCACCCAAGCCGATATTCTTCAGGTGAAGTACTGAGCCATCCGCCTGGATCTCGTTTACTTGGAAGTCCGAAAACCTGGAGCATATCAGAACTATGAGCTTAAAAGCAATTCAGATATTGCTGCTTACCTGGCACGAAGGTCACCTATCCACGTCGCGGCGAGTGGTGTAGCCCGCTGGGTAATTCCAAGGGTCTTATTGTAGGAGGCACTCCCACGCACCGTAAAATGTGGTTGTTCAGCCATGGCTGCCACGAATTGTCGTTGGAGAGTGATGCGCCGCTGCAATTGCGATGAAGATGCGACGCGGGTATGTGGGGCGAGATACAAGTTGCGACGGCAATTTTTCCTCCGGCAGTATATCTGGAGGAATCTAATCTAGAAGGCGGTGAAGCCTGATAGGCAATCGCCAAATCTTCGCGATTCCGTGGTTGGAAGGCGGTGAAGAGAGCTCCCTGGTTAGGTGTAGGGTAAGTGATTTGCGAAGGATACAGAGTCGCATCTCGATGTGCATAGGCAAGGTGTCAGGCGACGACTTTTGTGAATACGGGAGTAAGAAAGTATTCTCGACGATTCAAGCGGTCGAAATTCTCGTTCATAATCTATCAAGACTCGTCTTTATGTTCCTTCATTTACGACCAAATGGCTTGTACTAACGAGTCTCTGGTTGTGCCAGTACTACGGATATATTTAAATTTGGGCCTTGTTAATACCTGGTCCAGTTGTTGTCCTAATGACTTCGGTATAGCAGAGGTGTTCCTTTTCGAAAGCCTCCAGCATGGCAACCACGGGAGGAGTCCTCATATGGTCATCTAATGCCGCTTGGTCGTTGTAGCTGCTCGTTATTTTAATATAGGCTCGCTTCTCGATTAAGTATAGGTTCGGTAAATACCCCTCAAGCACGACGAACTGCTCCTTGCCGTCGTTGATATCCTTAACACCCTTGTGCAATTCGTAACGATGGACAGCCGGCTCATTGGCCTGAACATATTGTACACACGCTTCGAAGAGTTCCAAAAACTGAGCAGGGTGAGCAAACTCATCCCAGAATGCCACGGCGAACGTGAGAGAGAACCTACCCGTTGAGCCTTTCCCGGCTTGGGGGTAATGATAGCGGTCAGTTGGATAGGCGCCATGTTTATTGCAAAGATGTGAAACTTTTTGGATTGAAGTAAAGAGGTATAGATGGACATGGAACGAGTTTGTGTATTTATTTGACAGAGCGGGCGTGAAACAGGGGGGCTTATTAACGAGGGCCGCGGGCAACGGTTTACCGCGACCGAACGAACCCTGGAACTAACACGGAAAATGATTACCACCTCGCAACGACTTACCAAGGTAAAATAGACCAGCCTCCGCAAGATGGCTTTCGGTACGGTAAATGATAAACAATTGGATTGCAGTGTTTTATTCTTCTTCTTCTCCGAAGCAGAGAAACACCTTTGTGTTGCGGCAACGGGTGCATCAACATGGCATGATGATGACTTGATGGCGTGGGCGAAGAAAGGCGGACAGTATCGTGGACTGTCCGTGGTGCGAGAGGGAAACAACCGAGAGACTGGGGCTGAGAAACCGGCCCACTTCATAGGCGTAACCATAACTTGAATATTACGACTTGTCTTCATCAACTTCCGTAAAGGGAGAGGTTAGAGAGAACCATCTCAATTATTCCGTGGCACGGAAAGAACAAAGAGACCTCCATCCTGGCCCCCCTCCTTCCCTCCTTCCCTCCTGCCGGGTCCGCTAGGTTCCCACCGCCTACTATGCACCTGCCTAAGGTACTACCTCTCAATAACCCACTCTCCCGAAGAAACGCTTGCACATCGCGATCATCCTGTGGTATCTGTTCCTAACCCCTGCTGTTTCTAAACCTGCTTCTTGTTCAGCCACAAACACCAGGCCTCACTCACCTATATCCCTAGAACACCACCTGATTCGTTTCCTTTGATCCCTATACTAGAAGCCCGGAAATTGCTACGCCTCTCCAACGCCCTTGGACTCCTTAACCTGTGTCCCTGCGGCTTGCTATTGAAGCGCGGACCAACATTTGACTTGTCAGCCATGCGCGGACAAAGACATGTCGGTCCAATTACAATTGCAGGCCACGTCGGTAAAAGGAGTATTAAACGAAAGGCCTACCTTCCCATCTTGTGGTTCTACCAGAGACTGCTTCTCCCCAACAAACCCTGGTCCTGGCAATGCACGGCAGATCATCTGCGACCTACCAACAGGTAAGCGAGCATGTGTCCGCGTATCCTCCAAGTTTCCGTCTGACCGCGTGCTCAGGTGCCCTTCTCGGCAGGGCTCGTATGTGATTATGAATGGATATACGATGGTCCTTCGGACAATTTGACACAACTCAGAAGTACGAGGAATGCCCCGGCAAACAGACCATAGGCCCCGGACCGGCTGACGATACACAGACCCTCTCTCTAGACTTGACTCGACCCAACCCTTCTATGACCACGTTTTACCCCACGCTGCTTATCTTGATGAAGAGCTGTTACTCGACCTTTGCGATTCCGTCCGTTCAAGTCTTGGCGATAGACGTAGCCTGGGTCCGAGATGGGAGGAAGCAATGGGGTTCTTGGCCGCTGTGTTGAGGGGCGAGACCAACAACGTTCCGATGATCGAGTTCACAACTATCCAGAACGCCCGTCTCGACAAATTACTCTCCGAGATCATAAACCCGGACAACCATCCAAAGCCCGCGCCGACTAATCTTCGCGACGAGGTACTCCTGGCAGAGCGGCTTCAGAGGCGGTGGAGAACTCGGTACCTGGAGAAGTACTTTACCATCGATCAAGACCGGTACCACAGCCTTACCAAGACTGGACGACTCAGGGACGTGGTGATTAACAGCGCAAGCGACAACAGCCAGGGGCGTTGGAGAGCCAAAACCTTCGAAGCGTTATCAGAGGTTGAAGGGAACCTGCAGTTCGAGGCTGGGCAGTAAGTCCCTGCTTGAGGCCACGCATTTCCAAAAGGATTTTGCTGACTATAGAGTCTCAGCTGGTGGTTAAACCTGGCATGCGCTAATCGCGATGGCATTGTCGGAAGTGCTCTGGAAAAGCCAACAAAGGGGAAGTACGGTATTGCGGCGCTGCCCCTTGTCACTGGAAGAGAGGACGTATATTTGCCAAGTGGAACAGTCAAGTATATAAGAGAAGGAAAAATCTCGGACATCCACCTTTCTCTGCTCTCCCAAGTTGGCTCCCAGATTCGCATTCTACGTGGACATCGACTTCAGAGCCCTCTCGCCCCAAAGGCTGGCCTACGATATGACGGGCTGTGAGTTGAGCTGGAAACCCACACCATAGAGATTCGACTAATCATGTCCCAGATATATCATTTGCCAGTATGGTCAACGAATAAACCCTAAAACAAACCTTCACCGCGTTGTCCTCACCCTGGAACGGGTCAAAGACCAATTGCCGGTTGAAGATATCCTTAAGATCCCCCGCCCGTCACAGCTCGACGACTGGAAGATGTTTGAAACATACGAGGGCGAGACGATAAAACAGATCAAAGGACAACAGGGGTTTCTCGACTGGAAAATGGAGAAGGCCCAAGACAAAATGGACCAGGAGCAATATATGAGGACTCTTGCATTCCTCACCTCTTTGGAGCTGGCCAAGATTGGACAGCCGAGTCCGCTCCAGTCTCTTGTGAAGGCAAAGGGAAAACGCATGGGACTGGTGTGAACTAGGTACCACGAGCTTTCATAAGAAAGAACCACCTGAAGAAAATATCCATGGCCAATTGAGGTTGATGAAAGTGAGGGTAGCGGAATCACGGTACTGACCAGTGACACAATTGATGAGGGACATTTTTCTTGCGGGGCACCGCTTAGCTTACATAGCTAGCTGTAATTCGACGTCCTCTCACTACCTACCTTATACCCACGACGGAAGCAAAACATGGGGAAAAACAACAAAAACGACAAGAAAGGTGGCGACAAGGGCGGGGGAAAGGGAAAGGGCGACAAGAACAAAGGCGGCGGCAAGGATAAGGACAAGGACACTAACGACTCAGGCGGCAAGACGAAGGGCGCCATGTCCATCAACGTCCGGCATATTCTGGTATGACTTGATGCATGGGACGCTCAGATTTCTGACGCTTCCCCTTGAGTTATCCATTACTGACGCGAGATTATAGTGCGAGAAGCACTCCAAGAAGGAGGAGGCGTTGACCAAGCTGAGCGAAGGAGTTAAGTTCGACGAAGTGGCGCGCGAGTATTCCGAGGACAAGGCCAGACAAGGTTGATTCACCCTGTCACATATGCGCCGAGGGGCTGAAGCAGAAGCCGTACTGACATGATGGACTTGTAGGCGGCTCACTGGGATGGAAGACCAAGGGCAGTCTGGATCCTCAATTTGAAGAGGTGGCGTTTGCTCTGGAGCCTAGCACAACGGCCAGCCCCAAGTTGGCCGAGGTGAAGACCGGCTTTGGATACCACATCATCATGGTGAGTCTGGTTCGCCATGTTTAGGCTTGCAATGTCCAAGCTAATAGCGTGATTAGGTCGAGGGACGGAAGTAGAATCCTAGCAGGACAGAGCGGCCATGTCCACTAAGCATCATACTCCGCGACGACAACGTCATCCAACATCCCTGCTATACAAACCAGTCCACTTGGAGCAGACACTTGAGTGAAGACTCGTACTCTGTCCTTATGTTACTACTTATACACCTTGGATTGGTACAATCATACACGAGCACATTTCACATCCACAATGTTTCAAGCTTGACGAGATGCTTTGATGCCCAATTTTTTTTATATTCCTCTCGATGCAATATGGCCGTGACGTAAGGCCTAAACCCATTCAGATGCCAACCGAGGTGGCTAGAGTACAACCGAAAAGTCATGTCGAGCGGTCTCGAGACCAAGTCCGCACCTCTAGACCCCTCACATCCAACGCCGTCCAAGTCCATGCGCACAGCTTACTGCTCGGTCTGGAAGTAGTTGAGGAGGATGGAGCGCTCCTGCGACTCCTCACCCCAGTCCTTAACAACGACGCAAGAACAGTTGACAACCTTGCGGGCGTTGCCCTCGCGATCCAGAACGCCTGCATCAACATGTTAGTACTTGGCCCGTACACATAACCCCACCACCCCGGATGAGAAGAGAACGTACAGAGACCAGCCCACTCGCCGAGCTGCTTGCCGTCGGGGATCTTGATGAGGGGGATGTTGTGCTCGTTGCAGAGGGCAATGACCAGCTTCTTGTAGGCCTCCTCCTCGCAGTTCTCGTTCAGGACACACATGTGAGCCTGTCGTCGGTCGAGGGCCTTGGAGGCTTCTCGGAGGCCGCGGGCGAGACCGTCGTGCATGAGGGCGAGCTTCAGGGCACCCTTGAGGGCATCGAGAATGGACATCTGACCCTTGGGAGCATCGCCGGAAACCTCAATCTCCTCAGCGACCTCGGGGGCGGTGTTCTCTTCTACGTCCGACTGTTGCGACCTCGTTAGCAATCGTGCCCAAGGATTTCCACCCCGCTACACAATGCCACGCCCAGGCGCGACCGCGAGACCGGGCAATTGGCGGAAAGATGGGCAACTCACCATTTTGGTTTAATTTTCTTGTCGGGCGATCCTCGAAGATTTTAATATGTGGCAGAAAAAATCGGAGAGGGGGAGAGGGGTTTGAGTCGTGATCTGGAAGTGTCTTCGTTTGGTTGCACGCAGATTTGCCGAAATCTAAACGACCGAGTGCGCGGGCCCTTAGGGCATTTTTGCGTGCACGGGCCACCAGGGCACACCACTTTCCACCTGTGGGTTCGTGGTACCTTTTTTTTCCCACTCGCTCCTGCGCCTCTCTCTCTGACATTCTTCAACCGTCGACACGAAAATTCAAGAGGTATGTACCAGTGATGCACGCTCACAGCGACTCGAATCCAGTAGGATGATGCCTTTTACCATGGCAGGGGAGAGCAATCTGGGGCGTCGCTGGCTATGATGCTCGACGAGTGGCCGCCGCACCGGCCGGCGACGTTTCTCGATACACTTCTCCTCTTCAGCATTGGGCGGCAGAACCCTCGGCGATCGATCGTTGAGGGCACTCTCCTCGCTCACAGCCTCGGAAAGGCTAACCAGGAATGCTTTGGCAGATACCTCATATCCAGTCTTGATTTGAGAATCTCCATTCCATAATCCGCCAACATGGTCCGCACTTCCGTCCTCCACGATGCGCTCAACGCCATCAACAACGCCGAGAAGGCCGGTAAGCGCCAGGTCCTGATCCGACCCAGCTCCAAGGTCATCATCAAGTTCCTCCAGGTTATGCAGCGTCACGGTATGTGCCAGACACCTCTCTTTTCCGTGGTGTTCTCCGAGTTTCCCCCTTTTCTACCCCCCTTCCCCTTTGCACCATGTTCGGCATGATAACTAGGGCTACCGTCGATACTTCACCACGACTCGGCCCCTATAAATTGCCGATAGATCCAAACTCGGAGACTTACACGTGTTTCTGATACTTAACCCATGAAGTTTCTACGTTTAATCTCTCGAAACATTGCTGACAATTATTTGCAGGCTACATTGGCGAGTTCGAGGAGGTCGATGACCACCGCTCCGGCAAGATTGTCGTTCAGCTGAACGGCCGCCTCAACAAGACTGGTGTCATCTCCCCCCGATACAACGTCCGCCTGGCCGATCTCGAGAAGTGGGTCGTCAAGTTGCTGCCTGCCCGTCAGTTCGGCTATGTCATCCTGACCACCTCTGCCGGTATCATGGACCACGAGGAGGCCCGACGCAAGCACGTTGCTGGCAAGATTATTGGTTTCTTCTACTAAATGGAAATGGATATCAAAAGTTATAAAAGAGTATGGCATTCTCGGCGTTGGGAAGGATTATGATGACTATGACCGATGCGAATTTCACAGCCGTCGTGCTGGTCGCACACGCGAGCAATAGTAATGGAACCTTGACGAGATGTCCAGAGCTACGGACCCAATTTGCTTTCGTGAATGATCTAGAGTAAATTTGCGGTTGGTGCTTGTACACGTGACTGACACGAATTGAGACACAAGTGAGACCCGCAGCATGTCAATTTCCACACTGCAATGGCTGGATATCCCTTGCATGTTGGTGTTGACTTCAACGGAAGATGGACGATAGGGAGGACATGGTTATGCTCATCAGTTCACGCGTTCTCGAGTTGGTGGACTGAGGCCACCTCGAATTTCCTGTTGTATTGTGTTGAAGAGTTGTCGCTATCCAATGATGAGCATTTTGGTACTGGGCTGTCGGAGGCGGGTCATCCGGCCAACCGTTCGTTTGTTTACTTCTGGGGACGAAACAGCCTCCCTTCTCGCCAAAGTAGCGCACAAGCTTTGTTCATGGAACTCCCGCAAGGAATGTTCCCTCCAGCATCTGCACAAATCTGGATCAAAACGCGCCCTCGTCCAATTACACCGGTTGCCCTCGCATCTCCCTGCAAATATTGACGCGTGTCTAATGAGGCATCTGTTCTGAATCGCGACGACCGATAGCAGCCCGTCCACTAATTACACAACACAATCCAAGACAAAAGGCGCATTATTGATTCTGTCCCCCCCCTCCTCGACGCATGCCCTGCCCTGCCTTGAAGATGATTCTGTCATCTTGAAACTGGACACTGCTGTTCAAATGATCTACAACCTCCCGCCCAGTCGATTTTTGTCGCTTCTTCACCAAACCCATCCCGTCCCCTTCAGCTCCAGCTTCGTTTCTGTCTGGCACAGAGACGGTGATCGGCACCATGATAGTCATTCGATCTGGCCGACGGCGCCAGTTCTTCTTTCTTGGAATCGCTTTCTCGTTCTCTTTGATCCTCTACTACACTCTGCTGCGCAGTCCTGTTGCGCTACCGCCGCCGCCGCCACCACCACCACCTCCACCTCCTCCAAAGCCAGCGAAACACGGTCCCGCGCCTAACGCTTCACCTGTGGGAATTCCTCCCCCACAACCGAGCTGGGACGATGGACCGACCGCTATGGGCGGCTCAATGCCGAAGAAGCCACCCGGGAAGACGGAGCATCCCATCTCGTATCTCATCGCCGAGGCAGAGCTTTCGTTTCAAAAGACGAGGGAGGGGCAGTCCATGACGCTCGAGGACGCCGCGGTGGAGTATCGCAAGCGTTACCAGATGCCTCCGCCTCCACACTTCGACAAGTGGTTCCATTTTGCGAAGATGAACCATGTCAAGCTGGTAGACGAGTTCGATACGATCCACGATTTGATGACGCCCTTCTGGGGATTGAAGCCCAAGACGATCCGAGCGAGAGCCAAGGAGGCCTTGGGATTTGACAACGGCTTGATCGGCATCGCTATTCGGAATCACAAGGTCACGCACATGAAAGGAGGAGAAGAATGGCAGCGCAAGGCGACAGAGGGGATGATGACCAAGTTCATAAGGTTTCTGCCGGACATGGATCTTGCCTTCAACATCCACGACGAACCGCGCGTCATTGTCTCCCACGAAGACTTGGCCAGCTTGAGGCGAAAAGCCAAGGAGGAGTACATGCCAGCTGCTTTCGCCGTCACCACGCCGACCAACGACTTCACCAAGAGTCACCCTGATATGAACGAGGGTAGGTCCTTTGACGAGACGACACTTACACGCTTCAATACCTACTCACACCAGCCGACCTGGAGCGACTCGCGAGTTTCCTGCCCTCCCAATACTCCCGCCCGAAACCTCGAGGAAGATGACAGGACGGACGACCGCAGCAAGTATGGCATTGGCGAGCTCGGATTCGTCTACAACACCACGGCCTTGTCTGACATCTGTCTTTCTCCGTCCCTCAGCTCAACATTCGGCTTCTTCGATGGACCTAACACTTACAAGGTCGTCCACGACCTCTTTCCCATCTTCTCCCAGTCCAAGATCTCCTCGTACAACGACCTGATCTACCCATCCCCTTGGTACTGGAGCAATATGGTTCCCTTTGACCAGGAGAAAGACATTGAGTGGCTTCAAAAGAAGAATCAGCTGTACTGGCGCGGCTCTACAACCGGGGGATACAGTCGGAACGGCCGCTGGCGACGACAACACCGCCAGCGCTTCGTCCAAAGGATGAACGCCCCTGACCAGGCCAAGATCATGGTCAACGAAGGCACCCAATCACAGCCCCACTGGAACGCCACCGAGGCGCCGCGAGGCGACTTCCGTGACCTTGTCGATGTGCACTTCTCACACGTCGGCCAATGCGACCCAGGCGACTGCGAGGCGCAGATCGCCTTCTTCAAAGTGGCCGAGTACGAGGAGCAGCAGGACGCCTTCAACTACAAATACCTACTCGACATGGACGGTAACGCCTTCTCCGGCCGCTTCTACGCCTTCCTGCGCAGCCGGAGCCTCGTCTTCAAACTGGGCGTCTTCCGCGAATGGCACTCTGAGTGGCTCAAGCCTTGGGCGCACTATGTCCCCCTCAGCATCCAGGGCGACGACTGGCTCGAGACGGTTCGCTACTTCAGCGATAGGACGCGTGTAGCTGAGTCGGAGCGCATTGCCGCCGCCAGCGCCGAGTGGGCGAAGAAGACTGTCCGTCAGGTTGACATGGAGGCCTGGTTCTTCCGACTATTACTAGAGTGAGTTCCATGCCCTGACTTGATCCCAAAGAAAGACACTGACAGGTCTACAGGTACGCTCGTGTCATCGATGATAATAGGGAGACGATCGGCTACGACATCGAGAGCGCAGACAAGGCGATGCCGGAGGACTGGGAGTTGTTCGCCCCAGCGTAATGGATAATGATTTCTGGATCTACGAGGCCATGTTGAGTAATGTCTGGGTAACAATCACATATTGCATGGATAGATTACGGAGTAGGTCATATGGCGTTAATACGGATTGGATTCGTACCCGATGTGATTTGGAGGATAAGTGTAATATTTTATAGTGAGCAGTTGTGTCACAAAGGAGAAATTATGGCGCGTACTGCTCATGTTCCTAAGGAAGCCGGATCTATGATAAATGAAACCTACGCCGCGAGCCCTAAATTCGTCAAGTGGATGCCACGTCGCCCTTTTTTTCGGAGTCGCTGATATCGAGGGGCCCTTAATTCACAGATACAAACGTACAACATCTTCTTCTCTTCTCGAGCCGTTACCCGTCCTCGCCCTCAACACTTACTCGTCCTCCTCACCCTCGGCATCCCGGTCTTCGGAGAGTGACCTCGAGCGTCGGGCCGCGGGGCTGCTGCCGTGATGGTCCGCGTCGTCGCCGTGATCGTGGTGCTCGTCCTCTGCGTCGTCCTCCTGCGGCCAACCCAGCGGGTGGTCGTGGTACCGCTTCATGGTCTCGCGCAACTGTTCGGTGGGGTCGCTGATGGTGATGTCGAGCTGGTCGATGATCTGCTCCTCCTCGTCGGCGAGACCGATGGTTCGGGCGATGTTCTTTGTTCGCTGGGGGCGGATGGTGGACTTTTGCATCACTGGGTAGTAGTAGACGCCCTTCTGGTTGGGGTAGAATGTGTCCTCGTTGAAGGCCAGGATGATTTCCTCGTCGTACTTGGCCGCGTGGTCGAATTCCATCTCCGTGGCTGTTTCGTATGCTCGGAGACGGTGGAACTGGAAGCAGCCGCCCGTGTCTCCTTCGTGTGTGTAGAGCTCCTCGTCGTCGTGGTCGGGGTTCTCGACGTCAAACTTGCGACGGAAGCGGTCGCCGGCACTGCTGGATTGGCTGAGATAAAAGTCGTAGTTCATTAGGTTTCCCGGCTTGGGGTTGTTGAGAGGATCCTGCTGATGGGCCTCCAGTGCCGCGTCGTACGCATCCTCCTCAGCTTGAGTCCGATCTATGGGCTTAAATATGCTGCTGATAAGGCGTTTGTCGTACTCGTTGGAGCTTGCCACGGGGTTGTTGAGGAACTTGAGGGCGACGTAGGCGCCTGAATCGGGGAACGCGTCCAGGTCAGGAATAAGAGGCGAGACGTCGACGAGCTTGAGATGCCGCTTTGAGGGATGCTTGACGCGCTTGGGATCCTTCATGTCCTGCTCCGCAATCTCGAAGCTCTTGTCGATTTTGCGCTTGATGACCTGGGGGGAGTCTGCAGAAGCCTCCACGACACGTCGTCCCTTGTTGGCTTTGGCGAGGAGAGCCCGCGGCGTAGGGCCATCGTGACGCTTAGTGCTCGTGGAGGAGATGTACTCGGTTCGACGGAGGAAGGAGACGTTGGCTTCGGCGACCTTCAGCTTTCCGAGGGCAGCAATGGGTCGCAGGAGCGGTCTATCGTGGGGGTGAAGGGCGGGAGGATGAGCAGGGGCCTGGATTGCTATAACAGAGTCAGCAGCGCCGATGGAAGTGTCGCGAAACACGGCAGTGGCCACGCACATCGTTCGTCGCCGTCGAAGACGCCCGGCATGCCGACGAGGTTGAGCGGCATGCCCAGCTCGGCATCGGCCTCCATGTTCAAGGGCTGCTCCCGGGCGAGGCGCGAGGCGAAGCCGGGAGTGGTATACTGGCCGCTAGCCAGGCCTGTGTTGGGGATGTCAAGTAGCTTGGGCGGGTGCGGCGGCGGCGGGAGCGCATTGCTGAAGCGGATGCGGGCGATGAAGTCCTGCTGGATCATGCGCTCGCCGGAGCGAGGCGCCGAGGACGACATCGTTGGGGTGGCAATGGACAACGATGGGGGCGCCGTGGGAGATTGGGAGTGAGGCGGTTCTGATCGAGGTGTTATCGGTCGGGAGATTTGGCGTGAGAAGGGCGATGGATGGGCGGGTGGTGAAGTGGTTGAAGCGCGGTCGCGGCTGTGCTGAGGTGGGAAATAAGAGGTCGCGAGATGGAGCTCAGTTGTTAGCGCCAGCCTCTCCACCATTCGCTCCCTCCCTGTATGTCGTCAACAAACACAAAGACAAACACCAGAAAAACCCAAGTCGCCACTTGCTCCAATTTCAACCCCATTATTCATATTCTGCATTTGGTGGTTTCAAATTTCATTCTTTTTCATTAAAATGGTTCGTCTCAAGACTCGAGTCTATTGCTCGCACTTTGATGCAGTCCCAAGCCCATTCAGTCTCTAAATAGCAGCCGTAGCCGGAGGTAACTGTGCCTCCCCAGTCCCTTTCAGTCCCAGTTCCCACGCACGCCATCCATGATTGCAATACACGCCTTAGGACACACATCGCATTAGTGCGCCGCTTGATAAAGTCGGTCAGGGTATTTATACAGGGCACGTAGATGCCACGTTTCGTGACAGGTCGTGCCGAAGAAAAAGGTCTCGTTTTCTCTCCTGCAGCAGCCCTTTACGAGCTGTTCTTGGCGTAGTTCTTCTTACCCATGGTGAAGGGAACGTAGCGATACTTGATCATGTGCTGGATTTGTTTGCGCACTACCCGCTGTTAGATATTGACTTGGTCAGAAATGGAATTGGGTGGAAGCAGCTCACTGGTCAGAACGAAGAGGATGATCCAGTACATGACCAGAACAGGCCAGAAGACGGGGACGTTGAAAATCTCGAACCAACTGCAGACGAATGAGATGAAGACGGCACGAGTCGCCCAGTACCAGAACTTGAACTCGGGCAGGCGTCGGATAAACGGCTTGAACTCCTCATCTTGCTGGGTAGGGAGGGTTCCCACTGAGCCGTCCTCCATCTCATTGTCGGCCGCTTCGTTCGAGGGGTCAAACTTGGGCTGCAGGAAAGCCAGGAACAAGTTGAGGAGGTAGATTCCGAGTGCGTACGCCACTATCTCGATGTTAGCTAGGACTCGATGCCACAGGGGTTCACATCGGAGTCGCACCAATGTACCAGCCTTGCGCAAACAGGATGCGCAAGAAGAAGAGGAACAGGCAGACACCGGTGGCAATCCATCGGTACAGGACGAAGGGGGTCGACTGATCTAGAAGTGCTTGGTATTGCTATATGGAGTCAGCTCGGTGGTCGTCGTTGGCGGCGAGATGGAGACGCATACTCGCTGGATCCTGGACGTATGGACGCTGACAGCCTCGAAAGGGGTCTGCTCGGGCTCAGGCGCATTCATTTTGGATTCAGTTTTGCGCGGGGCGCGAGGATCGAGGGGAAAAGAGGGTCGTTGAAGCAAGAGATGGATCGTGTAGAGCGGCGAGTTGGGGGAGAGGGCTACAACGATGAACACGAGATAGGTGTTGAATGGGTAGAGGAAGCAAAGATGCAATCGCAATTCTGGATGCCGGAACTTTGGACCAACGAAGCCACGTTTGCTGCGCCGGCAGATTCCCGGGAGATTATCTCGTTGCCACTGTGATTGACTCTCAGGCACCGCCCCCACCAGTCGCTGAGGCGCAGCGAGACAGTGCTAAATTGCTAACAAAGCGCGTCGCGTCCGTTTATTAAGCTCCGGGTTCCAGGCTAATTGTCCACGTCCCGAGGCGTAGATCGGCTGGTCTGTTCTCTTGGATCTTCGGCTCCGGGGTATTCGTATTACATCACAAGCCGGACCGTCAGAGAATTCGTTATCGATGCTCTCATCGGCATTGAACCTTGCAGCGAATGCTATGTTACTGCTTTGAATGGCTGTTTGTTCCGGATGCCCTACTTTGGCTGAGGTATGCTGCCGTATTCGCAATCAATGCGGGAATACGTCGTAAGTGGAGCTGCCTGGGAGCAGCTCGCCATAGGTGTCGTGTCTGTCTATGTACTGTAATTAATCACCGTATGTTCAGAAGCAGTGATTCGGGATCACACCTCGCATGCTATCATGTGTAGAGTTGTTTCAGCGAAAAATGTAGTCTACCAACTGTACTTTGCACCCTGAAGCTTTCGCACCCAAGGTTTCTTCGGCTAATGATAATGTTCTTCGCACGTGATGTTTTGCCGTCGGCTCTCCTTGCCTTCTTTGGCGGTTCTCGTTACCCTCGGCCCAAGTGCCGACGCTTTCCAGGCCCAGCTGCGTCACTATGGGCTCAAGCTCCGGTCCCTTATCATATCCGGCTATTGAACTACATCAACCTGACGATAGCTCTCTCCTCCCCTTTCCCATTGAAGAAGACTCTCGTCCTCCACGCTGCAGTGATCAATTGAAACTTGACTTTATCTCTATCACAGTCCAATCCACCTAACGACCGTCCCTTCTATTTCCTTCAGGATGAATGCACTGCGATGCTTGAGGCCCGTGACTGGCCGGGTTCCCTTCCTGCCATCGACGCTCCCTCGACTGGCTCGCACATACAGCTCCAAGACATATGAGTTCATTCAGATTTCCCAGCCCAAGCCTGGTGTTAGTCAAGGTAAGACCTCCGCCGTGACCAATTTTTGTGTATGTACTCATCCCTCACCTAGTGACGCTGAACCGACCCAAGGCTCTCAATGCGCTTTGCACCCCGCTCATCAAGGAGCTCAACGAAGCTCTAGTTGAGCTCAACAGCTCAGATGACACCTCAGTCGTTATCCTGACTGGGTCCCAAAAGGCTTTCGCCGCCGGCGCCGATATCAAAGAGATGGCCCCGCTCACCTTTTCCGATGCCTATACCAACTCGTTCATCGAGTCGTGGTCCAACCTCACCACGCAGGTCAAGAAGCCCATTGTTGCAGCTGTCTCTGGCCATGCCCTCGGTGGCGGCTGTGAACTGGCCATGATGTGTGACCTCATTTACTGCACCGAGACTGCCAACTTTGGCCAGCCTGAGATCAAGTTGGGCACGATCCCCGGCGCCGGTGGCAGCCAGCGACTGACCCGGGCCATTGGCAAGGCCAAGGCGATGGAGCTCATCCTCACGGGCAAGTCATTCTCGGGCGTCGAGGCCGAGAAGTGGGGTATTGCCGCGAGGACGTTTCCAACCTACGAAGCCCTGATGGAGGAGACGCTGAAGCTGGCCGAGACGATTGCCGGATACTCCAGGGTTCCCATCATCGCGGCCAAGGAGGTGGTTAACAAGAGCCAGGATCTGCCGCTGCGGGACGGCGTCGAGTACGAGAGACGTGTGTTCCACAGCCTGTTCGGTAGCCAAGACCAGAAGATTGGCATGAAGGCCTTCGCGGAGAAGAAAAAGGCGGAATGGTCTCACTCGTAGAGACACAAAATCATGTCGGTGGTGATGCTTATGGTGAGACCGATGCTATTGCCATGGGGCTGGTGCTTATGTTGCAGCCGCTGCTGACAACAGCGGGAGGCGATGGCGATGGCCGTGTCCAGACTCGGGCTTGGCGTTTGGCAAGGTAGTAGGCATACAAGAGGGGCTTACTTGCACACTATCACAAGGTTGTGCGAGTTCTGGGCTTACTTTGGTTGGTGGAAAGTTGGAGGTCTGGGGTTGATGAGGGGGGGGGGATTTGCGATGGGTGCGATGGGTGCGAGCAGCCATGACGCAGATTTGATGATGTAGGGCTATGATCTGTAGGAATACAGGCCTCCTAATGGAACTGACTGTGATACTGGGGTTATCATCATCACTTCTCCACAACCTGACAGCAATTCCGTGCCTCGCATCCCACCCCGCAGCGATGCTTTGAGTCGATACGTTAAGGCTTCATTCGTATTCATGCAGCGGCCCAACCTCTGGCGGCCAAGTGTGCGTCTGTCCCCTTCGAGATCGTGTGTGTGTGTGGGAGAGGTGCACTATTTTTGATGGCGCGCCCTAGCTCGTAGCGCCCAGCCGCCTACCAAGTACCAATGGAAGCCGCCGCAAACGCCCCCCCGCCGCCCACTTACAGAACTGATGTGATGACATGGGTGTTAGGCCGCCGAACGCCGCCGTCCTTCCACACGTTCATTCATTACCTACTCTTCCTCTCTTCCTCTCGCCGCCTTCGCCTCGGAGGCTGTCGCAAAACCTCCAGCTCCCGGGAATGGGCCGTACTCGTTCACTGTTGCCATGAATGGAGTCTCCAAGGCCTGGCCTAGACCTCGAGAAGGAGCTCACGTGCTCGGTACGTCTCTTCCTCTGTCTTTCCCGTGCCGTCTTCCCCACCTTGACTTTGACCCGCCTAGCCACTAGAGGCCATTCCCATCGTGACACCCGACGGCTGCTGATGGCGCGCAGATATGCACGGAGCTCCTTTACCAACCTTTAACGCTTCTTGATTGCCTTCACACTTTCTGCGGCGCCTGCCTCAAAGAATGGTTCTCCTTCCAAGCAGCGACGGCCGCGAGATCCCCCAACCCGCCAGTCCCCGGAGCCGCCGTCTTCACCTGCCCAGCATGTCGAGCCCATGTCCGAGACTCGCGGCACAACGCTACTGTTGTAACCCTTTTGGATATGTTTGTAGCCGCGAACCCAGATAAAGAGCGCTCGCCCGCCGAGAAGGAGGAAATGGCTGCGAAATACAAACCAGGGGACCAGGTGCTTCCAAGGCTCCCCTCCCGCGGCAGGTCGGCGGATGAGCGGCGTGCAGATGACGAAGACCGGCGGTTAGTGGATGAGGTCAGAGAGATGAGCCTCCGTGACGCAGGGGTCTCGGGTTCAGTGCCGCCGAGGGCTCGCAGGCGACGAGACAGCCGATCGGATGATGGGCCAAGGACGAGCCGAGACAGGAGCCTGGACAGCCGCCAACGACATAGCGACCATCGCCCGCGGGTAGATGATGGACCCCGACATAGCGCTGATAATGTTTATACCGAGAGTGAACGACGACATCGACGAAGCGAGTCGAGGCAGCGCCAGATCGGGCACCAGTCGTCCATCAGATCGCTTATTAGCTCGGCGGATATGAGTGAACGAGATATTGAAAGAGAGATCGAGGCTTTTGCTAGACAAATTCAGGAGGAAGGGCTCCTCGATGGGCTTGACTTGGATAATATCGACTTGAGTCGAGACGATGAGCTCAGTCGGCGAATCACCGAGGCGTACCGTCGGCGACAGAGAGAACGTGCTCGACATGAGGCATCGCGGAGGAATAATGGAAGTGGATATTCCTCCTCGTCCCGATACACGGAGCCAACAAGCACGGATATTAGGTTACGGGCCCCCGAAGGAAGCGACCGACCAAGAAGCCGCACGCGCCCGCATTCCAGGTCGGCAAGTGCCACGAGCCAAACCGAGGAGCGAACTAGGCCGCCCTCGTCCGCAACTTCAGCAGCAGCTTTGGATGTTCAGGACTCTAGCCGAAGGACAAGAAGGCGCACAGCTAGCGATAGCCGTAGTGCTACAACCCCTATCTTTCCTACTGTCTCTGACACTCGGCCTGCTGCTCGATCATCAACGGACCTGAGTCTCAGGTCTCAAACATCGGACCCGACAGCCCCGCGATCGAGCTTCAATGAATCGCGGAGCACAAGCACGCCTGCTGTTCCTGGAGTGCCTCCGAGTACAAACGAATCAGCAACACACACAGCAACGTCCAGTAATCTATCATTTGCCAGTCGCGCGCCGCAAGGGGCTCCGACGAGCGGACAAAACCCTGCACAGTCTACAGCAAGTCACCAAGATTTGGGCGTAGGTCGTGGAAACCGGTCCAGTCGTCCCGCAGACCTAGCCATTGTTCACTCAACGGTTGCGAGCCCAATTAGTAGCCCGACCGCCACAGCGCATCAACGAACGCGGTCCCAGCTATTTCCGGAGCCGTCAATCAGTTGTTCGAGATGCAACAAGCCTCACATCGAGTATGAGGTCCATTACAACTGCGTGTCTTGTTACAATGGTCAGTGGAACATTTGTCTCGACTGCTATCGAGCAGGAAAGGGATGTCTATACTGGTTCGGCTTCGGCCACGGGGCTACAGCGAAGTGGGAAAAGAAGCGGAGGCAAGCAGACGGCCCAGTAGCGATGCCTCATATACTCACAGCAAGTCGGTACTTGCCCCCTCGGTCTACCCCTGGTGGTGCAGATGGCCGGAAAACTCTCTCGATGGAGGATCCCCGAAAGCGACTGGAAACAGGGACGTTCTGCGCAAAGTGTTTCGCGTGGACCAACGAATGCTACTGGCGATGTGATATTTGCAACGAGGGCGACTGGGGCTTTTGCAATGACTGCGTGAACCAGGGCAGATCTTGCACGCATCCCCTGTTGCCACTCGTCCACGAAGCTACGCAATCTCAGGGGCGACCGGTGAGCCCGAGGTCTCCAGGTCGCCCACCTACCGCAACGGTACTCCATGGTCCCAACACATCAAATATGGGAGCCTTCAAGCCTCTATCATTTGCTACTAGATGCGATGTCTGCCAAGATCCTATCCCACCCAGTCAGGCAAGATATCACTGCTATAACTGCACCAGCTCCTTAGTCCCGGACGCCGCCCCAGGAGACTACGACATCTGCTCATCCTGCTACGGCAACCTTGTTGGTCAAGGTCAAATCAGTGGTGAAAATGGTCACTCAGGGTGGAGGAGATGTTTCAATGGGCACAGAATGGTGGTTGTTGCCTTCACCAGCGGCAAGGTCGGCCAGTGGAGATATATTGCCAACGACCTGGTAGGTGGGCGCAGTCTGCGCTCTGAGGGCCCCGAGAGCCCCGAGCTTCAGGCCAAAGGCCTCCAGAAGTGGCTATGGCAGCATGGTGATCAGGCCGTCGCTCGGCTCATCACCAAAGACGTGTCGGATACGGCACCGACAAGCGACGGATCAACTACTATGTCGAAGAACTTCCCGCCCGATGGTGGAGTTGGATACAAGGCGAGCGCTAGATGGGCCTGGTACCCCAAGGCCGGGTCAGACGACGAACTGCTGTTCCCCCGAGGTGCCGAGATCAAAGAAATCGAGGACGTTAATGGAGACTGGTTCTTTGGGTCGTACATGGGCACTCGGGGGTTATTCCCAGCACCGTACGTGCGATTGGAGCAGCGAGAGGGCTCTGGGTGAGAATTGAGGGCAATGGATATACCAGGTTGGAACGGTAGCTGGTGATGGATTCGATTTAGGACAGGTTCCCGTAATTTATTTGCAACACAGCCATAAGTTATATATTAATGTGGCGGCTCTTTGCATTTGTCGAGGTTAGACGGAACTCGGCGTGTGTTCCCAATCGACCGCCGAGGATCCGAATTGCGCCATAGCTCTCCGGTTGCGGCCCCACCTCTAAACTTTCCCACCCGTCCCACGTCTCAACCCTCAACCTCGAATTCCTCTCAAGTCTGCTCTCCCCCCCCGCTAATTGCCCTCTTTTGGAAGCTCACGACTCCGTCTTCTGCGCCAATGTTCCGCCACAGCGTTCGGCGCCTCGCCGTTGCGGCGGCCAAGGCTGCTGAGCCCAGCGCCCACACCATCGCCGTGTCCGGCGCTCAAGGTGTGGCCAAGGGCTTGACCGGAGGTTCGTCTTGATGCGCTGGCTTAGCTGACGCCGGGATCGCGCTCGCTAACTGACCGTCTGCTTTGCCTCCAGCCATCGGAAACACGCCGCTCATCCGCTTGAACAAGCTCTCCGAGGAGACGGGCTGCGAGATCCTGGGCAAGGCCGAGTTCATGAACCCCGGCGGCTCTGTCAAGGACCGCGCCGCCCTCTATGTCGTCAAGGATGCCGAGGAGCGCGGGCTGCTGCAGCCGGGCGGCACCGTCGTCGAGGGCACCGCCGGGAACACGGGCATCGGGCTTGCCCACGTCTGCCGGTCCCGCGGGTACAAGCTCGTCATCTACATGCCCAACACCCAGTCCCAGGGTAAGATCGACCTGCTCCGGCTCCTCGGCGCCGAGGTCTACCCCGTGCCGGCCGTCGCCTTCGACAACCCGGAGAACTACAACCACCAGGCCCGCCGCCACGCCGAGGGCCTCGACAACGCCGTGTGGACCAACCAGTTCGACAACACGGCCAACCGCCGCGCGCACATCGAGACCACCGGCCCCGAGATCTGGACCCAGACCCAGGGCAAGGTGGACGCCTTCACCTGCGCTACCGGCACTGCGGGCACCCTGGCCGGCATCACCCGTTACTTGAAGGACGTCTCCAACGGCCGCGTCAAGAGCTTCCTCGCCGATCCTCCCGGCAGCGTGCTGCACTCTTATATCACTTCGGGCGGGAAGCTCGTCGAGCGCTCGGGTTCCTCCATCACTGAGGGTATTGGCCAGGGCCGCATCACCGACAACCTCCAGCCCGACATTGACCTGATCGACGGCTCGCTGACCATCGCCGACGAGAAGAGCATCGAGATGGTCTACCGCTGTCTCGACGAAGAGGGCCTGTACTTGGGCGCCAGCTCCTCGCTCAACGTCGTGGCCGCGAAGGAGGTGGCCGAGAAGCTCGGCAAGGGCAACACAGTCGTCACGGTTCTCTGTGACGGTGCCTATAGATACGCCGACCGGCTGTTTTCGCGCAAGTGGCTGACTGAGAAGAAGCTACTGGGTGCTATCCCGAAGCACTTAGAGAAGTACATTGTTCTACCATAGAAAGGTTATTTATGCTGTACAAAAGATCTCGTAAATAATACACGTGTGCGATTCATGCTAGTATCAACCTCAAGCCTCGGTAGTAAGCTCGGTAGCAGGCTCGGTAGCAGGCTCAGCAGCAGTCTCGGCTGGGAGGGCCCAGGTAGGCTTCTTGCCAATGATATCCTCGTACACTTGCGCTGATCGGGCATTATACCGGGGTAGATCACCCACAAACTCTGCCAACACCTCCTCCAACTTCTGCTCGACAGGCTGCAGGCCCTTAGCGGCATCGCCGACGACCTCTCGGGCCATGGACATGGCCTTGATGTTCAGAACAAGCACCCGAACCCACTCGGACGAGCCGAAGGACGCGGCATGTCCTTTGAGGTTCTTGACGCCATCCTTCTTATGAGGTCTCATGTTGTCAATGGTGGCCGGGGTATGGATCTCCTCTCCTTCCTTGACCTGGCGAGTCCACCAGCTCACGAGGGCCTCGGCACTGTCGGAGAGGTCCGCCAGCTCCTTGTCAAAGGGCTTCTCTTGCAGTTTCAGAGACTGGACGGCAGAGGCTTGGGCAAACATGAGTTGCCCGCGGATTAGGGGGTGATTATGGGCTTGCTGGGAGGCCGGCAGGTCTTCATTGACGTGCGGCGATCGCTGGAGAAGGTCAATGATCTCTTCAGTCCACCTCAGTCCATCAACCGGTTTGGCATTTCCGGGCGCAGCTCCCGTGATCTTTTGTTTGCTGATGAGAGACAAAAGTGTGATGATGTACTCCATGGTATTCAACTCGAAGCCAGTCTTCTGGGCCTGCTTAACACACTCAATGATTGAGTATATTTGATCGTTGCGGCCGGCCTGGCGAATGACCCTCATGTACTGTGCGGGGCGGACCCTGATGCCGGCCTTTTTGTAGCCAGCCAGGAGCGTGCCCAAGTTATCCCAGTCCTCCTTGGTCTTCATAAACTTGAGAGCATTGAAGAGTGCCACCTTGGAGTTTGGGATGTCCTTGAATCGGTCCAGGGTAGTGAACTTGTGCTCGAGGCCATCCAGCTCGATGATGACGGGGTTTTGCTGGAGAAATGTTTTGGACTTGGCGTCGAAGACCAGCTTGCGCTGCTTCTCGGGGAGGTATGCGGGAAAGATGATCTTCTCCTGGATGTTTTTGAGAGTCTCGTTCAATTCGGGGTTGTCAGTCTCGGTGAAGACAGCTTTCAATCCTGCGATATAACATTCAGCAATTGGCTTGGAGATGGATAGCTAGACAGGACAGGATGAGGCCGTACCGAAAGCGGAAGATGAGCTGAAATTCCGAGCCGATCGAGACAGCCCGGATGAGCGCATAGAGGTCATCGGCCGCACGGCCTGAGCTAGCGAGAGTCTTGCCATGATTTCTGAGATTTGACCGGAAAGATACGATCTATTCTAGAGGTATGAAACTGTACGGAAAAGCTGTCACGGCCAAAGTGGCGGATGAACATACGTGCAGGGACTGCGAAGTTTTCGGAAAAACCATGCGCCGGGCCAATCATATGCTGGAATTGGCGTCCGACTTAGCAACTTGGGAGCTCTAGAAATTCTAGCGTCGGCTCAATGATCAGCAACTTTCCACAACAACTCGCCCACGATGAACGTTGCGAACGCGGGACGGCCAGTCGGCTGTCTCAAGTCCGTCTTCCGGCAGACGAGATATCAGAGGACGTTCCAGAGATGTCTCTCGGCGGCGGCGACGCCCTCTAGGTCAGCGCCTCGGAAAGAGTTCAGCGCACGACAACGTAAGGCCTCCGTCCTCTCTTGCTTCGCCCAATGCAATCTTCTAATGTCTTTTTTCTTCTCTATAGGTGCCGATAACGAAAAGATCACCAAGTTCGCTGTCTGGTCCCAAGTCCCCTCGATCCGCTTCACCCACCCCGATCCCATGCCCGCCCTGCGCGAAAAGCAAATCGCCAAGCTGGACCCGACGGGCGCCCGCACCCGCCTGTTCTCGCGCGAGCACCAGGACAGCGCCAAGGTGGGCGACGTGCTGATGGTGTCGACCAAGGCGGGCGAGCCGTTCGCTGGGGCCTTCATCCAGATCCGGCGCCGCGGGCAGGACACGGCGATCCTCCTGCGCGGCCAGATGATGAAGGTGGGAGTGGAGATGTGGTTCAAGATCTACAGCCCGACGACCACGGGCATCGACATTATCTGGCGACGGCCGAAGCGCGCGCGCCGAGCCAGGTTGACGTACATGCGCAAGCCTAGCCACGACATGGGCAGCGTGGACCAGCTGGTGTTTGCCTGGAAGAAGGAGCGACATACGCTACGGTCACGGACGAAGCAGACTGGACAGCAGAAGAAGAAATAGAAGAAGAAATAAGGGGTTCGTTGCATGGGGGAGGGATGGCTAGGCTAAGCTGTATGATAAACGGTGTATAAGAGTCTGTGTAAATGGACTTGTACCAATCGACTCCTCGGACGTAGAGCGGGATTCTTCTATGGACTGAATTGAGAGTCGTGTTGGAAATAGGATGCTGCTGATGATGCCATCATTGGCCTGAACGTTACTAACCTGCCTCAATTTTGGAGCTTTCGAAGCTTGGTCTGTCACTTCGAAGTTGAGAGTCTTGGCCCACCTGGTTGGGTTGCGAACTGGTTACTCAGCAGGTGGTTCTATATTAAGCCTTCCGTCACCTTGTAGGTTGTAAGCTGAAATGACCATGATCGCCCAACTGTACCTTGTCCGCGTATGATTGCCCTAGTGTAATGGAGAGTTCAAAGCCTACCTGGGGAATCGGGGATGACTCTTGGCGAAATTGCTCGGAATTGGATGCACAAATCCTCATGCCCTACGGGCTGGTCAACCAAACCCACCCATCTTATTTCCAACGAGCGCATAAAGCTGTTGATCCGATTCGACACTCAAATCATTCGTTTTCTGATGCGTTAGCTGTTTGGGCAATCATGATCGTCAAACGGGTTTCTCTTCGACATTAACAAGCACATGCCCTTGTGATCGGTGCCACATAGATGGGTGTGTCGATCAGATCGAGGCGAGGATACATGAGAACGGAGCTTATTGATTAGCATTGTAAGCAAAAGTGACCCTGTGTGCCGTGTGAATGGAGAAACGGCAGTGCTTCCATAAATATCTCCCGTTTCGTCGTGCAACAGTGGACAACGGGCGACACAAGCCCCTGGCCGGTCGTGTTTTGGTGGGATGCAAGGTTGGACCCTGCGATGGATTTGCATGAATGGCCTAGCACACTCGGCCAGGGGTGGTGAGCTGATGTGAACAGAGGCATCGTGGAGTTTGTGTAGCACGTTGCTGCGTAGGAGGGACGTTCGCTGAAGAGAGAGGGAGCATCTGGCATTGTGGTTGGACCATGTTCGCGTTTCAGGAGTCGTCATGAGTCGGCGATGGAGGAAAGATGGAGAGCTGAGCCTCTATAGCATCAACATCCGGCGTCTCGCATTGTGTTGGAGAGAGAGGGCATAATTATTATAGGGATTCCATGGGGCCATGATGATAGGGGGACGGGGAGATGGAGAAGGAGAAGGGGAGGGCATCATGTATACTATGTAAGCTATGTAAGACTTTGGAGGTTGTATTAAACCAGGAGGACGTTCTCTGTCACGCCCCGGTCTGCGCGTTTGTGTTCGTTCTTTTTCAGCCAACTCTGAAGTTGCAGGATTTCCGAGTTTCACTCACAGTCACTGCACTTTCTGTCATTCTTTATCACCTTTTTGCGTAACACATTCTTTTGTTACTCGGGCATATCTCTCTTTGTCTTTGCCTTGGATACTGTTACACGCTCTCGTTGACAACGTGTAATATCGATAGCGGGAAACGAACCCCAGAACCCCCCTACCGCGCAAGGGGTGTCGGCCACCGTATTGGGTACGGGTGACAGCCGGGAATCACCAGACCCCCAGTGCAATTTAGCACGGTGAACCACTAGAAACCAGCCATCATGCCCGCCAGTCCCGCTGCTAGGGACGCCGTTCAGGGGAGGCTACCGCCACAACCCGGCAACGTGGAGGGCAACGAACAGTTCCCCGATTTTTGTTTACACTCCCGATTTAGCAGCGACGGCGGCGACTCGCAGGAGCACCACCACCACCAGAGCCAAAGCCTGAACCATCACCATCACCAGCGCCAACAGTCTCCATCCGTTTCTTCGTCCTCCCGCCTTTCCACCATCTCCAACTTCTCTGCCGCATCCTCCGCATCCACCGCGCCCAGCTCCGTCGGCTCACCGTCATCCCGGCCCGTCTCGCAGTGTCTCGACTCGTGCAGCAGCACCAGCTCTCCGTTTCCGTCTCGCCCCCGGACCCTCACCAGCTCCAGCGCCTCTTCCACTGCCAGCGCCTCCACCACCTTCTCCTCCCCCACCCCGCGCAGCCGACGCGACAAGTCGCAGCTGCATGCTGTACGAGCGCAGCGGTCAGGAAGCAGAAGCGTCTCATTGGGCGTCAAGGTCGGTAGGGATAAACCCTCAAACAGGCCGCCGAAGAGGTTCCTGCGAAGTTCCAACAGTCCTGCCGATGCTCTTGCTGCCGTCGAGCCCCCGCATGATACCGGCTTGACGAGAATGGCGTTTGCGGAACAACAGCGGTGGGTGACGGTCCAGCAAAAGACCTTTACCAAATGGTAGCTATTCCCTGGGGTTGCTCTGCCCTGCCTTTGCTTTGCGTTCCTGGTCATCAATTCGCCGTATGCTGACATAGTTCCTTTTCTTCCTTCCAGGCTCAACGCCAAACTCGAGGCCAAAAGCATCGAGGTCAAAGATCTAGTAGCTGATCTCAGCGATGGCGTAAGTCGAATCCCTTAACACCAGAACGAACCCAAGTGCTGACGATGCATTCCAATAGATTGTCCTCATCCATCTACTCGAAAGCCTCTCCAACGAGTCGCTCGGTCGCTATGCCTCCAAACCGAAACTCCGTGTACAACGGTTCGAGAACGCCAATTTGGCACTCGACTTCATTAAGTCCCGCGGCATCCAGATGACCAACATCGGCGCCGAAGATGTCGTGGATGGCAACCGCAAGATTGTCCTGGGCCTGATCTGGACCCTGATTCTCCGATTTACCATCAGCGACATCAACGAGGAGGGCATGTCGGCCAAGGAAGGTCTGCTGCTCTGGTGCCAAAGGAAGACGGCTTGTTACGACGAGGTCGAGGTCCGAGACTTCAGCGGTAGCTGGAACGACGGCCTGGCTTTCTGCGCACTCCTGGACATCCACAGACCCGACCTCATCGACTACGATGCCCTGGACAAGTCAGACCACCGCGGCAACATGCAAATGGCCTTCGATATCGCACATAAGGAGATTGGTATCCCAAGGCTGCTGGATGTCGAAGATGTCTGTGACGTGGCGAAGCCCGATGAACGAAGTCTGATGACCTATATCGCATACTGGTTCCACGCATTCTCACAGATGGAGAAGGTGGAGAACGCCGGTCGCCGAGTTGAGAAGTTTGTCAATAATATGCAAGGCGCGTGGGAGATGCAGAGTGCTTACGAGCGCCGCATGCGGGAGCTCATCAAGACCATTATCGGCCAGATTGAGCAATGGAAGTCGTCCAAGTTTGAAGGAACATATACGGATGCCAAGGCCCAGGCGACTGAGTTTTCTGCATACAAGAGGGGGAAGAAGCGCGAGTGGGTTGCTGAGAAGAGCGATTTGGCAACGTTGCTGGGAAACATCAAGACGAAGCTCGGCACGTACCGCCTTCGACCATACGACCCGCCGGCGGACCTTAGCCTAGACGTTCTCGAGAAAAACTGGACCAGCTTATCTCAATCAGAGATGACGCGGGCGCAGCTGATTAACGAGACTATCCGAGAGTGAGCTGCCTCGCAAGGAGTCGATGAAGCCCGAGAGCCCCTGACTAACACGATCATAGTATCAAGAACGCTCTGCGCAAGTCCTTCGCCGACAAGGCAAACGACTTCGCTCTGGCCCTGAACACGATGCAATTGGCCATTTCAGGACTCGACGGAGACGTAGAGGACCAACTACACCATGTCAGGAAGCTCAGCGACAACCTTCCACCCTTGGACAGGTACCTGGAGACAATTGCCCTATTGGATGAGAAGTGCGAGGAAGCCAACATTGAGGAGAACGATTTTACAACATATACCTACGACGAGCTGTCATACGAGCTTGGCCTGGTGAAGACATCGGTACAAAAGAAGCTCGCCTTCCTGGAAAACCAGATAGTGGCTCGAAATATGACCAACCTGACACCCATCCAACTGGAAGAGTTTGAGAGTGTATTCCGGCATTTCGACCGTGACGACACCAACTCTCTACAGGAGCTCGAGTTCAGCGCAGCGCTCGCCTCACTGGGTCTTGTGTTCTCGGAGGATGAGATGCACGACTATTTTCTGGATACGTCCAATGGACGAGAGTATGTCACGTTTGAGCAGTTTATTCGGTTCATGGTGGACGTGACGGAGGACCAGAACACAGCCGAGCAAGTGTTCCAGTCATTCCGCGAGGTGGCCGATGGCAAGCCGTACGTGACGGAGATGGACCTGCGTCATAGTCTGGTACCTGACGAGGTGATTGACCAGCTGGTGCAAATTATGCCGCCTCACACCGGGTTTGACACGTCAGAAGACCGAGGGATGCCGCAGTTTGATTACATCACGTTCATGGAGAAGATGATTGACGATCAGCGGGATGGCCTGGATGAATCGGCGTCGAGTACGGGTGGCGTGCTGCAGGACAGGACGAATCTGGAGCCCGGGAGCCCACTGAAGGAGGAACATGTCAACGGGGCTTGAGGGTGATAATTTGAGGGGGCGAGAGAGGGAGGGAGGGAGAGAAGGTGTTTGTGTGTTGGAAAGCTGGCGGCAGATGTGATTGGATTGTCCAGACCAAGGGGTAATCATCTGCCACCTAAGGGATCGCGCTGGATACGTGCCTTGCCCTTGAAGAAAAACGAAACTGGGGGAGGGTGTTTCTTGAGTCAACCTTACGTTAGCCTTATACCTTTTATTGTTAGATGCATCAGGCGGTGTTTCTGGTGGCGGGGAAGGCTTGGCAATGGATATCCCTTTGAATTATATCAGTTAGTTAATACATTGGAGAAGAAACACAAGCAAGCAAGCAAGGCTTTTGAGCTTAGTTAAGGTATCCGTACAGTACCTGCGTGATGCCAAAGCGCGGTTAGTTGGGCCGGGATGGAGGTCCCCGGTTTTGTGCCTGAGGAGGTGTGACTTGTAGGTGATGCTCTTGTGAAGTATCTCGGTCCTTTTGGTGTGAAGCGGTGGTATGGCGGGTGTGAAAATGAGAAAGCCAAAATGATACGATATCGATATGACGCTATCCAACCCGCTACACAGGGCGCACATATGGTGGACAGAACTTTGGGTGTGAGGTAGTAGTAGTCTATGCATAGCTTGGATCGTCAACCAAAGTCCCAAATGTTTGGGGTGTGGAAAGTATCCACCCTGCCACGATGGAGTTGGATCGATAATGGGAATGCGGGTACAAGCAGAAGGCCCGTTGGACGATGTACTGTAGTCTACCTGCTGGGCGCATTGGGATTTCCGAGTCCACGGCTCCAGAGCGTTTGTTTGTCTCCCGTCATTGTGAGGCCGTGGATGCACGGACGGAATCCCGGCGTGACGGAGACTATCTAGACAAGAACGGCACCGCTGGGACACACCACGCCACGGCTGACCCAGGATGGCACTCACCTCAAGGACGCGACATATCGACGGGAATCACCGACTTAGGTGGTTGCACCTTAGCTTACCTTCGTACCGTGCCCGTTCGGCCAAAACGTGCTAGTTGCCGATCACCTAGCTCTGGAAAATGGTAAATGGGGGACGATTTGGCTCTCGGAAATCCACCCCCCACTGCTGGCCGGCCCGACAGGACCCCTCGGCCTCGGTGCTCCGCTATCGCTCAAAACGTCAAAAAAGTTGGTGGGCGAATTGTCGTCGTCGTATTTACACAAGTCCAAGACTCAACGCCCGCCGCGGAATCAAGAGCACCACGACTGCAAGCTGCGAACCATGGCGTCTCGATCGAACCTCATGCGCGCGCTGAGGACGCCGGTGATTGGCGCCAATGCCTCGCGCAGCGCCGCCGCCGGGAGAGCTCTGGCTACGTCTCGTCGCACGACACAACCCTCAACGTCAGCTCCATCCTCGACATCAACGCCAGCCGGCTCAAGATCCTTCTCCTCCTCGTCCCGCAGACTCGTCGCTCCCACGCCGGCCCGCCGCACCAAGCTGACCACCGAAACATACCCCAACCTCCAGCGCGACCCCCGCTTCGCCGTCGTCACTGAGGACCATGTCGCCCGCTTCCGCGAGATCCTCGGCGACAGCCCCTCGGCCATTGTCGACGGCGTCTCGGGCGCCGTCGACGAGGGCGACCTCGAACCCTTCAACGAGGACTGGATGCACAAGTACAAGGGCCAGACCCGCCTCGTCCTCAAGCCCGCGTCCACCGACGAGGTCAGCCGGATCCTGCGGTACTGCAACGACCAGCGCCTGGCCGTCGTGCCCCAGGGTGGAAACACGGGGCTCGTCGGCGGCTCCATCCCCGTCTTTGATGAGATCGTCATCAGCATCGCCCGCATGAACCAGATCCGCTCCTTCGACGACGTCAGCGGCTCGCTCGTCGTCGACGCTGGCTGCATCCTCGAGGCCGTCGACCAGTACCTGGCCAAGCAGGGCTACATCTTCCCGCTCGACCTCGGCGCCAAGGGATCCTGCCACGTCGGCGGCAACGTCTCGACCAACGCCGGCGGCCTGCGTCTGCTCCGCTACGGGAGCCTTCACGGCAGCGTCCTCGGCGTCGAGGCCGTCCTGCCCGACGGCACCGTCATGAACGACCTGTGCACCCTGCGCAAGAACAACACCGGCTACGACCTCAAGCAGCTCTTCATCGGCGCCGAGGGTACCCTCGGCGTCATCACCAAACTCGCCATCCACTGCCCCCAGCGCTCCCCCGCCGTCAACGTCGCTCTCTTCGGCCTCGAGTCCTACGACAAGGCCCAGCTTGCCTTCCGCGAGGCCAAGAAGCAGCTCTCCGAGATCCTCTCCGCCTTCGAGCTCATGGATGGTAGGAGCCAGCAGATCGTCTCCGAGGTCAAGGGCCAAGACAAGCCGCTCGAGGGCGACCACCCCTTCTACTGCCTCATCGAGACGAGCGGCTCCAACGGTGAGCACGACTACGCCAAGCTCGAGGCCTTCCTCGAGGACGTCATGACCCGCGAGGTCATCGCCGACGGCGTCGTGGCACAGGACGAGACCCAGATCAGGACGCTGTGGGGATGGCGCGAGGGCATCACCGAGTGCCTCGGCCACTGGGGCGGCACCTACAAGTACGACGTGTCGATCCCCCTCAAGGAGATGTACAAGCTCGTCGAGGACACCAAGGCGCGCATGGAGGAGGCTGGTCTGCTCGGCGACACGCCCGAGCACCCCGTCGTGGCGGTCCTGGGCTACGGCCACATGGGCGACTCCAACCTGCACCTGAACATCCCCGTGCGCCGTTACGACCCCCAGGTCGAGCAGGCCCTGGAACCTTTTGTGTACGAGTGGATTCAGAAGCGTAATGGCAGCATCAGCGCCGAGCACGGTCTGGGCATTGCCAAGAAGAACTTTGTTGGGTATAGCCGAGACGACACTATGCTTGGCTTGATGAAGCAGATCAAGAACCTCTACGATCCTGTGAGTTACCTCTTATTCGTTTCTAGCCTCTTTAGGTACGGTCATCGACCGTTGGCTGACAATATCTCTGCCAGAACGGAATCATGAACCCTTACAAGTACCTATAAAATACTTTGAGATATGTTGACCCTCACAAAGGATGTATCTCTAGAAGCACGCCCGCTAGATGGGATGTAGAGCACTACATCTAGCGAGGTGATTTATGTGTCAATGAAGGGCAATGCTTTGATCGTGGGCCCGAGATGGAGGCATGCGCTCTTGAGCAACGGTGTACATGTGATACATGCCTGTAAAAGATGGAGATTCTCGTGGAATGCAGCAGGAAAGAAAGAAGCAAATAAAGTAAAACATTTGTCATACATTCGAGACGTGCAACTTTCTCCGGCGCTCGCGAACTGTAGCTAACAGAAGCTCCAAAGCAGCCTCATCTTTGGCCCTGAGATCCTTCTCAAAGACCCACTCACGCCTATCGCCCTCATCCCGTAAAGGATCGTTCCAGTCTTCCCATTCCCACCAGTTGGACATGTCACCGTAGACGTACAAGAGCTGCTTCTCTCCGTCTTCGTCAGACGGAAGGGGGCAACTGAAATTCCGGAAGCCGTTGTACTTCAGATCTTTCGGCCGGAGGCGGGCGGGCTTTTCGGCAGCCGATTCGGAACCGTGGTCGGGGTCTAGCAATAATGCGGTCGGATGATCTTGAAGTGTTTCGTCCCTGTGCTGGAACCCATCTTGAAGTCTATCAGATCCGGCATCGACTCCCGCCATCTGGAAAGAAGCGTGTGCCATCGGAGGGAAACCGATGTCATGATGATTGGGATGTCGTCGGATTCGCTTAGGTTCGAGTCGTCTGAATGGTCAGACTCGTGCTCCGGATTTGTGCCGTGCATTTCCTCAAACACGTCGTCGATTCTCAGATAACCGTCATCTCTGAGGAGGATATCACGGCCCTCGTCATCCTAACCAGCAACAGTGGTCCGGTTGTCAGGCGTCCACCAGGTCCTAGATTGGTAGACGATGCGGCAGTCGTCGAGATAGAGCTCCTGTTTGCCCAAGAAGACAAACCACTCGGCTTGCCACTCGTGACTGCAGACGTATTTGCCCAAGGCAAGGATGTTGAGGTTAGGAAACCCCCTCCCGCCCCCGGCAGCGCGGAAGTCCATCTTGGGATGCCACCCCCAGTATTCATAGCAATACAGCGACAGGACCCTCAGGTTGGTGGCGAGCGGTAGCGCGAGCCATGTCTTGGGCATCTGGTTGAATAGTTCATGCTTGTCATAATAGTTGAAAGGGCAAAATCGTCCGTACTTGCTCAGCCGAGTGGTGATGTATAGTCTCAGGTCCACGATGCCAGATGCGAGAAAAGACTTGAAGGCATCCGACTCCATAACATACGGATCATGGTTGTCGCCGAGGTTAGAAATCACAAGGTCGAAAGGGAGATAGGAGTTGCTGGGTTACGTTGGGATATTATTTCCCCAGACTGATTGAAATCTTTGGCTCTTGGAAACGTCCCTCCCCGCCAAACATTCATGGTGTAGAGGACTTCAGATCGAAATTCGTTCGTCTCTTCGATCTTAGTCCGGGCGGAAGCGCTTCGGCGGCCACGAACCTGACTGAACCGCAAATGAAGAGCCATCAGGCCACAGAAGCTCGGCAGTGTAAGAGCCGTTGTGGGCTATCCCCATATGCTCGAAGGCGTAGAGAGCGGAAGATGCGTGATGTGGTGACGAGGCCTAGCTGACGATCGGCACATCTCAGATTATGCAAAGTCGACTTGGGCAGAAGGGAAAAGATGTGATGGGTGATTTCTGAGGGCAGCGAAGCTAAGGACTTCTTCGGTCGGGGTTCAGTCATCGCCGGCTCTTCGTGATTCCGCGTGTTGATCGGTTGACAGTTGTTGGCGGGGTGCTACGGTTCAGCGCTGCCCAATGTTACCCGAACGAAGAAATACCCCGAAATCGTGTGCGCATCGTCAGATTATGCAGAAGGACGGCACATCGATATCGAACTATTAAAAGACAAGGCTTCACATTTTGTTAGGATTTGCGGTTGTGCCTCCTTGCTCCTCGTAACCATTGCGCATGTAGTATGATGGATCAGTAGCTTGTCTTCGCAATTCGATCTTTGGACCTAATTGACGTCATAAACCGGGCCGGATCAAGAGCCGAATGATTAGATTCCAGTTGACCTGTCGCCAGATGACAGTGACCTCAATTTAGGATCCGAAGTTCATGGAACATCGATGAGTAAAGAAGCATCCCCAGATCGTCCATCGCTTAGCTCCGTACTCGGGAGATAAACTAGCACGCGATTGTCAGGAGAGCTCTGGATTCATGAACCGTCGGTCTTGGCTACAAAGTAGAAAAGGGACTTTTGTCTGGTCCACCTTATAGGCCATCGATGCGTCCCTCGAGCCCTCACGCGAGCGACAGCCACCACACAAGCGTCATCCTGCAGCCCTGCGGTCTGTTGATACAGGTGCAGTAGTGTCGGGTGTTGCATGGACTCGCTCGTCAACGGAGCCGTGAAAAATGCGCGCCTCCGTCCCGGGCTTGTGTGTGGACGGGACACCGCGGGATAGCAGATACTACCATGTCGCAATCCTAAACAACGGCCTGCGGCAGGCCCCCCTCGCAGTCGTCTAGATCGAAATACCAAGGTCCAATGCGTTCGTATGCTGTTTCGTAGTTGCCGTCCTCGAAAGCCCTGGGGGCCCAGGAGAGCCCTATCGCAGGGCAGAACAGTGCTCGGCCCGTTGCGTCCTGTCACGCTGGCTCCAGGACTCACGACAACCCCAGTCGTGGCTTTCCTCAGCTCGTTCGCGTCGCAGCCAACCAGAGTCAGCTGTCGACCTCACTCCCTGTCAGCCCTACGACGCCAACGATGCTGGTTCCCCACCACTCCACCGCCTTGCCCGGCGGCGATGCGTCGTCTTGCTGTCATGACAAAGTCCCCGAATGAACCATGTGCCAACCACCTCGCACCATGACTGCCCTGCTTTCCCACCGTCCGCGTCATCACCCCAGTCCCAGAGACCCAGACTGATACACACCCGTACCAGCGTCTTCCAGAACGAGCCCTGAACTCGAATACTCGGTGGGTATGTAGTGACCCGTACCCCAGCGGACTCTCGGGCAGGACGACCTCACCGTCTCATTCGCCCTGTCAAGAAGTTCCTCATTACCGCGCAATAGCATTTTGCAGGGAGCCTGTCATGACGGCAGATGGTTTCTGCATATCTCGCCCCCTCTTTACTGAGAAGGGGCAGGTCTCCGGTGAAAGAAGAGGGCGACGGCATTCCGCATTCTGTGGGGGTGATGATTGAGGGTCGATCCAGTGCCTCAGTGCGTCTGAGCCGGAGACTATTTAGAAGCCCCAATGTGGACATTTGAATTCGAAGATCGTTTTAACCAGTTCTTTGCTTCCACACCTCGTTTAAGTTGCTGCTGTCCGCCGTCTTCTCTGATATCGATCCCCAGACCGACCTTGGAATTGTGACAACATGGTTGGAGTCGCAGGAAAATACAAAGGTTGTGAAACTTGCCGACGAAGGAGAGTCAAGGTTGGTACTCACCAAGAAAGCCCTCAGTAAATACTGAGGGACGCTGATCGAGAAGCAGTGCAGCAACGAACGCCCGTTCTGCCAGAAGTGCATTGCCAGCGGAAGAGAGTGCGAGGGCTATGAACGGGAGAGGGTGTTCATCACCGGCACGCCCGAGAGCAAAGGTAGGGTGGCCTCACATCCCAAAAAGGGACCTTCATCAAGCAAGCAGAGGACCCCTGTTAGTGAAGGCAGCCCGAAGCCTGATCTGGCCCCGCTGCAACCCTTCACATCGGCCTGGGATGATCACACGCTCCTCTCAAGCCAAGGCATCGAGTATTCCGTCCTAATCTCAGCGTTGCAAACCAAGCTTCCGAACCTCCTGCGAGACTTTGCCTCACAAGACGAGTCAGAGAGCTTTCGTATCTCGCTTCCTCCGTTTGGTCCATCCGAGTTGACGCCAGCTCTCATCGGCCAGGAATTGCGTGTCAGCGCGCAGTGTCTGGCACGACTGCCAAGCCTTGATGACAGCGATGACTCGGCAGAAAGCTACTGCGTCTTCTTCTTCGAGGTTCGACAATCCATACATTGATTGGTTGCACCTTTGCTCATAAACATCCAGCACGACTTGGTTGTTGGTTCGACGGAATCTGGATCAGATCAGATGAGGCGATTTGGTCCCGCCCATTTCAGCCAGTTTCCAAACCACCATTTCTTTGTTCGGGTGTATCGACCCCTCGCGGTGAGCAGCCATTGCGTTGATCTTTTCTCATGGTTCGTTGCTCTGACCAGAAGATAGGCTGGCTCCGCCCTCCTGAGTCGACGAGATACGTTCCTTTCGACCCCGGAATGGAGGACTGTCCCTTGGCAGAGCCACCCTAAGAGCTCACTCGATCACCTCTTCGACCTTATCCTCTTTCTGCCTTCCATCCTAGCCCACACCGATCAGATAATTCCTCTGGAGGCAACCCTGAACCGGCGCGGACGGGCCCAGGGCTTGCTTGAACACTGTCTCTCACTTGAGAAGAAGTTTGAGTTATGGCTAAACGTAGCCAACCAGCCAACCCCAGACCACCCAGTTGCCTACTGGGCCGAGGAGCTGACCAGCCCCGGTGGCCTGATCCCTTTTTCCAACTCGTATATCTTCAAAGACAGCCACACTGGACTCGCCTTCCTATACTATTGGATGGCACAGATCCCTTTCCACCGTTGCATCGAGGGTCTTCATCGAATCATCTTCCAGCCGGTCATTGATGCCTACCCCGATATGTGGCCGGACCTGCCTCCAGACCTCCAGATCGATGTAGGCCGGTATCAGCACGGACGTGAGTTCGCTGCAGATATCTGCCGTGGCCTAGACTCGGTACTCGACAGTACAGTACAGCCTGACGTGGTGATTGCGCCAATGATGGCGGCTCTGGACTTTTACAAAGAGATTAACTCAACCTCGCAGGATGGTCTGATGGAGATGATGTGGCTGGACAATTTCCGAGGGCGAGTGGTTGAAAAAGGCCAACATGTCGCCAGTGTTTTGGAACGACAGGAATGGATTGAGGTTGCAGTTTTTTGAGAGAGTTGGTTCATGGAGCAAGCCCTTTCCACGGAAACTAAGCTTCAGACGGGAAATGCAGGGAGGAATGCCAGGAAGATGGGAAAGAAGAAAAGCGGGATGATATGTATTTAAGTCGTTCGGATGTAAGATATGGAAGAAACAGCAGAAATGTAGGCACGACTATTTGAACCATTCAGACAATAGGATTTCTTTTGTATTTTACAGACTCATTATCGGTCTGAATTCCTCGCTGATCCAGGTCCCTGGATGATGCACTACAGTGCGGTGCACAGTTAAAGTACGGTACAGCGGCCCCGCCGATACGTTTCTCCGCCCCTCCGCTGCGGGCGGCCTTGGAGCTCCAGCTCGCTCTCAGCCTTCTGAGGTACCAGCCAGGCTGCAGTTCTGACGAAGCTCCCCGGCTCATAACAGTAACCTCCACCATCGACCGCAACGCCAGTTCCACAATCCAACATCACCCCCTTCAGAACGCAACGTAGCCGCCGAACCCCGACGAAGGAACAGACATTGATAGCACGGCTCATTTGCCTAACTCATAAACTATGGCTTCCGGATACGACAGAGCTCTGTCGGGTAAGTTGCCCACCACCCAACGCCTGGCGGTTTGGAGATTCGTGGCTAATAACGACCAACAGTGTTCAGGTCAGTAGCGTCGAGTGTGTCTAAAACCAACGTCCTAACCTGTCGATAGTCCCGATGGACACGTTTTCCAAGTCGAGTACGCGGGCGAGGCCGTCAAGCGAGGTCCGTATTAGGTTCTAATGGTCGTGGAGGGATGATCTAGCTCACACCTTGAGTAGGAACTTGTGCCGTTGGCGTAAAGGGCAGTGATGTCGTGGTGCTCGGATGCGAGAAGCGATCTGCCATGAAGCTGCAAGACACCCGAATTACCCCCTCAAAGATTCAACTCCTCGACAACCACGTCGCTCTTGCCTTCGCTGGTCTCAACGCGGATGCTCGAATCCTCGTTGACAAGGCACGATTAGAGGCGCAGTCTCACCGCTTGTCCGTCGAGGATCCCGTTACGATCGACTACATCACCAAGTATGTTGCCGGAGTGCAGCAACGATACACCCAGGCCGGTGGCGTGCGACCATTCGGAATCAGCACCCTGATTGTTGGGTTCGACAATGGCGGCAAGGTGCCCAGACTCTACCAGACGGAGCCCTCTGGCATCTACTCGGCCTGGTACGTAATACGTGAGATATTGATAGAGGGTGATACTGACTGTCTACCAGGAAAGCAAATGCTATCGGCCGTTCGAGCAAGACCGTTCGAGAGTTTCTAGAGCGCAACTACAAGGAGGACATGGACCGGGAGGCTACCATCCGCCTGGCCATCAAGTCACTCCTAGAGGTTGTCCAGACTGGTGCGAAGAATATCGAGATTGCTCTCATGGCACCGGGAGCTTCCATTGAGACGCTGCCAACGGAGGATATCGAGGGCTACGTGAAGGAGATTGAGCAGGAGAAGCAAGAGGAGGCGGCTAAGAAGAAGACAGGCCGAACCCCGGGCACTGGAACCGCCGCCATCCTAACTAGATCTCAAGATGATTCCGCCGCGGAGTAGGCGTATAGTTGGTTGACGTTCATAGACAGGGGTATGGTTTACAAACTAGTGCCCAGCGCCATTGTATCAACACCTATAATGACGGGATGCTTTCTATTAGGCTGATTTCCTCTTCAAGTGAGCGAACGCTTTGAACCCCAACGCCGTAGCTTTTCAAAACCACATCCCACTCTATAATCAGCCAAGCTTGTCGGCATCGTCACTTGGGTCGAAGATAGATTTCCCCTGCAATCCCCTCGACCTATCGTCCTTCAGCATCTTGTTGTTCACTCTGATATCTTCGCTCTCGACGGACAACGCGGGCTTGGCGATCTTGGCATCGATGATAAAGTGGTTATCGCAATGGGGGCAGTACTCGTCAGCCTCCTCGAACTCCTGGACATCCTTGCGGAAGCACTTCTTGCACTTCTTGCAGGCAAAAATCATCTCAAAGGTCTCGGTGAGGGGGTGCTGTTCTTGTTCGGTATGGCACTCGACGCAGTCAAACCATTTCCTGCCTGTGAGTAGTCGTATCAGTATGTGAAGGCCCATGGCCTCTGGTGTAGTTGTAGGGTATTTCGTGGGGACGTACAGCATGGCGATCGAACAGCGACTTGAGCGTTGAGAATATGTTTACTGAGGGTCGTTAGCTTCACTGAGTTACGATGGAGCCTTACATGCTCAGCTTACCACATGACAGCAGAAACACCGGCTCGTGACTCAGGGGCTTTGTAATTATAAAGTTCTCGCCTGGTTGGCTCGAGAGGGCGAGGATTTGGGCGGTCGCAGTGTTCGTTCGGCTTTCCTCGTGATACTTAATCATCCAAATAGAATAGAATCGATTGCGTCGGCGGGGTATATTTACAGCGGTCCCGACCCCTGGCCCGCCACCATGAGCCACTAATTTCTGAGGCTGCCAGGCATCCATCCAGCTTAATCCACCATCCAGTAAGGCCGCTTAGTCATCCGTCACATTGATCTGCGCCCGTCAACCTCTTTCCAATCGCAGCCTCGCATCTTCCCTTCTCATCACTTTTGCCGTTCTAATCAATCTTCGACGTTCCACATCCGCCGCAGCTTGACCCCAATCTATACAACCACGTAATAAGCAGCCACTTCCTCGAAATGCCGCCGAAGCGAAAGGCGGGCGGAGCCGTCCAAGGAGGAGGAAAAGCTGGCAGGTCTTCTCGATTGTCGACACCTGGAGCGGCGACTCCTCGCACGATCGATAGTAACGAGGATGTGGAGGAAGACGATGGCCCCGTCGATGAAGTCCTGGAGCGGGACCTGGATAAAAACATAAATCTTTTCTCCCTGGATCGCTACCAGAAGAGACATGCGATCCGGGAGCCGCTCCCTCATATCTTTGGCGATCATGACTTTTCATACTTGGACCTGAAGAAGGACCATCAGAACCGCCCACTCTGGATTGATCCACAAAAGGGTCGCATTATCCTCGAGAGTTTCAACCCGCTAGCCGATCAAGCCCAGGACTTCCTAATCACCATCTCTGAGCCGCTATCACGACCGACGTTCATGCACGAGTACGCCCTGACAACGCACAGTCTATACGCTGCCGTTTCGGTCGGTCTTTCGCCACAAGATATCATTAATACCTTGGACCGTTTCCTCAAGACTCCACTACCGGATGAAATCCGTGCCTTCATTACCAACTGTACTCAGAGCTACGGTAAGGTGAAGCTAGTTCTGAAGAACACCAAATACTATGTGGAAAGCCCGGACCCCGAAATGCTTCAGACTCTCTTAAAGAACCCCAAGATTGGACCCCTACGAGTCCAAGGAACGGAAGAAATTACGGTCTCGGCAGCTCCCAAGATCGGTGGCCTCGTCATTCCCGGAACGAAGAACGCTGCGGGCGTGAAGCAAGCCAACGGTCTGCAACCAGGACCCGAACAGCCTCAAGAAGGACAGCCTATTCAAGAAGGCGACATATTTGCGACCCTCAACGAGGAGGACGACGAGGACCAAGAGGTGACACATTCTTTCGAGATTGCGGATAAGGACGTGGAAACGGTGCAGAAAGAATGCCTCAACCTAGGATATCCCGTCCTGGAGGAGTATGATTTCCGTCGAGATGAGGTGAACCCAAACCTGGAAATCGATCTCAAACCAGGCACCCAGATTCGCCCATATCAGGAGAAGAGCCTAAGCAAGATGTTCGGAAACGGACGAGCAAAGAGTGGTCTCATTGTTTTGCCTTGTGGTGCCGGCAAAACCTTAGTAGGCATCACCGCAGCTTGCACCATCAAGAAGGGCATCATTGTCCTCTGCACAAGTTCTATGTCGGTTGTGCAGTGGCGAAACGAGTTCCTGAAATGGTCCAACATCAACCCGGACGACATTGTTGCCTTCACCTCGGATTCCAAGAACAACGTTTTCACAGGCAGCACAGGCATCATCGTCACGACATACTCCATGGTGACTCAATCTAGAGCAAGATCTTATGATGCAGAGAAGATGATGAGGTTTCTCACAGGTCGGGAATGGGGACTGATGCTCCTGGATGAGGTGCACGTCGTGCCGGCAAACATCTTCCGAAAGGTGACATCGTCGATCAAGACTCACTCGAAGTTGGGACTCACGGCCACCCTCTTGCGAGAAGATGACAAGATTTCCGATCTTAACTTCTTGATTGGCCCCAAGCTCTTCGAAGCCAACTGGATGGAGCTATCAAAGCAGGGTCATATTGCGAGAGTCCAGTGCGCCGAAGTATGGTGTCCTATGCCAACTGAGTTTTACGACCAGTATCTGCGCGCCCCACCTCGAAAGAAGGGCCTACTCTACATCATGAACCCCCGCAAGTTCCAGGCTTGTCAGTACCTAATCAACTACCATGAATCTCGAGGCGACAAGATCATTGTGTTCTCAGACAACGTGTATGCGCTCAAGGCATATGCGCTCAAGCTGGGCAAGGCTTTCATCTACGGTAGCACTGGGCAGGCCGAGCGACTGAAGGTGCTCGAGAACTTCCAGCACAACCCGGCAGTCAACACGCTGTTCCTTTCTAAAATTGGAGACACGTCGCTAGACTTGCCTGAGGCTACATGCCTCATCCAGATCTCATCACATTACGGTTCGCGTCGTCAAGAGGCACAAAGATTGGGACGAATTCTTCGAGCCAAGCGACGAAATGACGAGGGCTTCAACGCCTTTTTCTACTCACTGGTGTCCAAGGATACGCTAGAAATGTTCTTCTCATCAAAACGCCAGGCCTTTCTGGTGGACCAAGGATACGCTTTCAAGGTGATTACGCAACTAGCCAACATTGAAAAGACGCCAGGGCTCGCATTTGCCGATGTGGCGGAACGGCGAGAACTGCTGCAGAAGGTACTTGTTGAGAACGACCACATGGAAGACGAGGACATCACCGACGATCTGTTCCACAGTGGAACCATGGGGCGAAAGGCAAAGAAGAAGCGAGCTCGGCGAACAGCCGGCACGCTCGGAGAGCTCAGTGGCGGACAGGACATGGCATACATCGAACAAAACAAGAGGATGAACCAAACGCTGAAACGGAACAAGAAGGACAGCAATTCCTTCTTCAAGAAGATTGGACGGGAAAACGCGAGACGGGCCGCAGCCGGGTAATAGGCAGTTGGATCGAGGAACTGAAATGGGAATACCCCGTTACTAGAGACGGAAGTGCGGGATAGGACGGATCTCAGGCAAACCTAGATTGGCCAGCATCTTTCGGCGAGACCGGGAAGCTCACTCTGAGCTGTCAAGGTGCAAGGGCCGGAGAAAATTCGGCGTTCAGGGAAAATGGCAGACAAATAGCGAAGCCTATATGTCGTGCACCATGTAGATTACTTGAGTCTGTAAACAAGCGATGACGTGTTGAGATTTGCAAAAGCGGTCATCTTGTGTGTTGTGGGTGCCACTCTTCGCCGCAATGGCCGAGAGCGTGATATGATGATGGATTATGTAGGTACTTCGTAGATGGCCGACGAACGGGCGTTCCATCACGCCACAGAGACAGTCATGCGCCTCACACCCACAGGATAGTCGCTAGTTCGGAGCACGACATTACTAGTACGCCGTCTGACATCACTGAATTTGAATTGTCTGATACAAGTAGTACCATTCGAACTACTCTGTTAACGGCGCGGGGGCGGGTTAGTGGCTTCTCCAGGATAGAGAATCCTCCGTAACTAAGGGACAGAATACCCGCGCCTAGTGATGTTGGGGAAAAGCTTGGCGAGCCCTAGGGCATCACGGCGATCCACCCGTCATGCATCTCAGGTCCGATGAGGGGCTTCGCTGGCATGGCGCAGCCGATATCTCACGTCTCACATGGAGCGGCGTTCACGAGGGCAGCAGTACATATGTACATACGTGGCTCAGACTTACCGCTCAAGGCAGGTCGAGGCCAACAACGGAGAACTCGTCATGGTTTGCTTTGCCGGGAACTGGAGTGATTGGGTTGCCTCGAGGCGGTGGGCCTAGACAGACTTGCTGTAGGTTCGCATGTTTTCGCTGCCCCGGAGAAAAAGTCCGTCCGGGCTGGGGAGATTGTAAGTAGTGCGGGCGGTGTCAGTCGAGGAAATGGCGGGACAGAATCTGGTGTGACGGAGAGTCACCGGCGTGCTCCGGTTGGACAGATAAAGAACGCCATGATCTTCAGGGAGGCAGCAAAGTACCCATGTACTGCGCACGAATAGCAACGCCCGCCGGGCATGCGTGTAGATTTGACCAGGGTTGGTTGGCAGGGAACTGTATGGGAAGCCCTGATAACTACAAGGCTAGGAACATAATGTGGTTATAAAAGCGTATCCGAGGACACGGATGCGAGACAGGAGATAGAAAACGAATTCCCACCGACAATGGCCTCTCCGTCTCTGACATCTGCGGCTATGGATGGATACTACTGTGCTGTGCTGTGCATAGTGCTATTCGTGCTAGTCATTAGTAGCACCAACTTCATCTGGATACGTAAACAGCTGCATTGATAAGACTGAATTGAGTAAGCCAACAATGCCAAATATATCCCCAATGCCATTCCAACCTTCAACTACTATCTATGTAAAAAAAAACCCCCACCTTTGCATGCTGTGTAGGGATACCTAAGATAGGCAGCAAGGGAAAGAGACTTTAGCCCACATGGAACATTAGGCTACTAGGGTAGTATCACTTCGTAGCTCTGAACCTGGCAGTGCGCCTCAATTGTACTAGCGTATGTTTGTGCCGAACGGGCCGGATCATACCGATGACTTTGCTTGCCGTGCTTCTCATCGAGTTTTTCCTTTCCATTCCTGCCTTATCTCTCTCCCGACCGTGGGCCCCAGCCCTGAGATCATCGATGTCTTTGATTTCATGACATTCATGATTGGATTACTCTGGCGCTCGGCCATTGGCTGGCCCGTACCTGATTGACGAGATGAGGGATCACCGCCGCAGTTCAGTGAGACCCCGAGAGTGGGTACAGCCAGGTGGGTGGATCTCATCCAAGAGAAGGCGTGCAGAAGCTCGAGCCGCCGAATGTACATGGTACAAGGTACATCCAGTTGCACGGGCGAGCATGCAGCTTGCAAGCCACTGGGTCGGGTGTGAGGTGAGTGATGCATGCAGTCTGACGTTTCCAGGTGAATGTGCTCGTCTACGAATAACCGGCACTCTTGTGCTAGGTGTCGCAATGATGAGCATCCACTCTGCGGGTACCAACGGGCGGGATGGAAAAGGTTGATCAAGCCAGCAGGCCACCCACCGGCTCGTCGACTCGCCGTCTGCAAGCCAAGCGGAGGGAAAGGGAAGGGGAGCGACGGGAGGCATCTCCGTCCGTTTCCCAGCCAGAATTAGAAACCTCTTGTCAGGTCAGGTCAGGTTACGTCCAGTCCAGGGTTCTATCAGATCAGAGATCAAGCAACAAGGTGAGAAGTTGGCCCTGGCCCTGGCAATTCCGTGAGACCTGGCGGCTCTGTCCCCTTGGCCCTAGGAAAATCTCACCTGGACGGACGACTGGCTGGTTTCATCTCTCCCGCGCGTCGTCTCCTTTTTCGCAGGGTGTGGACTTGTGGGCATTGTGGGCGGTTCGCACGCTACCGGGGAACTGTCCCGAACTGAACCATACGCCGCCGGACCCAGCCAACAAGGTTTTTCTTGGCAGTGGAACTCTCGTCTTTTTTATTTTGATGGTGGTTGCTGTTGGTGCTGTTGCCGTTGCCATCGTCGTTGTCGTGTTTGGGGGAGATTTTCCCACTCCTAGCGTTGTTTTGTACTTCGTACCCGTGCGCTTGTCCCTCTGTTTCCAGGCTTAAAATCCCTGTCTGCATGTTCTATGTCCCCTGTCCCTGTGTCCTGACTGCTTGTCAATGCCGGCCGGTGCTGATGCTGGTGCTGATTGCTGATTGCAAATTGTTGATGCTGCGCGGCATCTCATTATCGGACTGTTCCGTATGTTGGGTTGCGTGCGCGAGCGTGGCTTGAACCTGGTCTTAGATCCTGGGCCCTTGCGAAAGAGAGACGAGCCTCAGGAGGCCATTGCAGGCGGCCTCGTGCCTTGATGGCGCATTCCAAGTCGCCGGGCTCTTTCTTTCTGATCTGTTGCATTCCAGGACTTCCATGTCTCTCTCAGCTGCCGCCGCCACTCGTTTTGTGACTGCGTCCGTGGGTGACTCCGGCTCTCACCCACCTTACATAGTAGATAGTACCTCTACAAGTTGCATCATTCTTCCTATCCGCATTGACATCCTTTCCCCTATTCCAATTTGCTATAAAAAAAAAAGTCGTCTTCGTTTCTCTTTCTGCTTTGCGTAACCAGTCTCCATTGTTGTTTTTCGCCTCCTTCCCGTAAGTCCGGGTAGACTGGAAGCCGGCACCTGGCTGGCACCTGGCACCTAGGTTAATGGGGGGATTTTTTTAATAGGGGACCATATTTCATCTACTTAGGATCGATCGCTTTTTTTTCTCTCGCTGTCTCACCACATTCATCAATCACCCTTTACTTTTCCAACTCGGCTCCAATTATTATCCTACCAGCTTGCCCTAACATAATAGCCACCTAGGCCTTTGATTAGGTACCCCGTCTACCGTTATCTTTGCACTATCTCACCTACAGAGCGCTGCCCTGCCTGACCTGCGTTCCTCGTCCGTCTCCTTCTCTCTCTCAACTCGGCTTCCTCGCCTCCGATTTCGTCCTACATATTCGTACAGCTAGCTACCTTATCCTGTACGAAGACTGCCCTCACCAATCATACTCTTCTTTTTGTTCGCGGTCTCGACTGTCCGTCAGCTAGTCGAGTCTCGGCCTGGATCCGGTCCGTCACAGCCACCATCCACCATCCATCCATCCACTCCATCAAAGAGTCCAATCCACCCTCGCACCACCCACTTCCAGGCCCATCCGACGTCCGCATACTTGTCCTCGTCCTCATCATCGCCGGCATCACCTGCGTTCTCCTGCGCGGCATCAGCCTCCGCCCACTCCCGTCCAATTCCGCGCCTCACGCTCTGTCCCGGTCGGCCCTAAATCTCGTGTATATTCGTATACAATCTCTTGCCACTACCTCCTTTCACCGCTCTCACCATGACTTCGATTTAGTCCAGGCCCTTTCTCCTTCTCCCGCGCTCCCTCTTCCCTTCTCCTTCCCCCGTTCCTCCACCACCATTCGCCTCCCCAGCTTTCGTCCAGTTTCTGTCCACCGTCGAGTCGAGACATGCTGGACGGGGTGCGTGCCTACTTTTGGGCGCAGCTCAAGGCCGTCAAGCCGGCGTTTGTGTCCAAGACGCCGCACTTCAATTTCATCTCGGTACACTGTAAGTTACCTCTGAAAGTTGCTTCTGTTCGCGTTCCTGCGTCGTAGCTGCATGCCCCCACCACCACCCACGTGCAAACAAATCCCCAAACACCAGCCCGCCGAATCACTGACCAAACGCGCTGCAGACACATGGATCGTGGGTGCGACATTGATCGCCTCCGTCATCATCTATGGCGCCGGCACAGATACCGTCAATTTCATTGACGCCCTCATGTTCGCCAGCGGCGCCAACACGCAGGCCGGTCTCAACCCCGTCGACCTCAATGAACTCAATACGGTCCAGCAAATCGTCATCTACCTCTTTACCATGATGTCCAATCCCATCACCCTGCACAGCTCCGTCGTTTTCCTCCGCTTGTACTGGTTCGAGAAGCGCTTCCAGGGCTGGGTCAGCGATGCCAGGCAACGCCGAGGCACGCTGTCCAAGTCCAAGGCGCGCGCTCTCAACGAGATGCGTGGTGCCGAAGAGGGCGTCAACGGTCGCAGCATCACCGTGGTCCCCAACCGCGGCCGCCCGCCTCGCATCACCAACGATGGAATCCTTCTTGACGGAAACGAACAGATCCAGTCGCAGGCAATTGAGGACGACGATGACGACGATGGCTACCCACCTTCCAAGACCACGCCGGCCAACAGTGACGAGAGCGATACTGCCACTGTGTCAGGCGCCCGGTCCAATAGCATGGATTTGTGTCCGCTTGACAAGCCCGAACAGGTACACGAAGGCCACGATGACAGGGGTGTTTTGACACATGCGGACCGGGAAGCACACAACCAAACTTTCGGGTTCACGCACACAGCAATCACCTTTGCCGACACGGTGAAGAGGAGCGACGGCATCAACGATGATACTACCTTTCCTTCAAAACGCAGCAATGCCGAGCACATTGCCATTCTCGAGCGTCAACGGAACCAGGACAACGAGGTTTTGCGCATTCCTGGCCCCCGAGATACCGAGAGAGGAATGGGCCCCAGACGCCTCGACGATGACGACCCGCAGGAGGCCGACGATAACAACACCATCGCCATGACCCGATCCAACATCTCAAGGCCCGATCATGCGACCATCGACTCCAGGTTACCCCACGACCGCCGGCCAACCATCGTCATCGCCGAGCCCGATCGCCCCGTTAGAGACGAGGCCGCCGATCACGCCAAGGCCTTTGAAAACTTCAGGTTCCGAAAGCCTCGTACTAAGAGTCGTGGCCAGAGGCACGTTCACGAAGACAATGAAAGCGGCAGACCCGTGAGCGCCTTCCGAACGCGCACCCTCGACACAATCAAGTCTGCTTGGGTGCGGGATGCGACCAACGATATGCCCTATCTCAGCTATACCCCGACCATGGGTCGAAACTCCAACTTCGTGGGTCTAACCCTGGAACAGCGCGAGGAGTTGGGCGGCATTGAATATCGCTCTCTCAGAACCTTGGCTTTGATCTTGATCTCCTACTTTTGGGGGTTTCAGATTATTGCTGTCGCTTGTCTGCTTCCCTTCATCCGCCACAACAAGCACTACGGCGCCATCGTCGAGGATGCCGGCGTGTCCAAGACGTGGTGGGGCTTCTGGACAGCCAACTCGGCCTTTATGGACTTGGGATTCACCTTGACACCGGACAGCATGAACTCATTCAACACTTCCGAATATGCCATGATGATCATGTGGTTCTTTATCATTATCGGAAACACGGGATTCCCAGTCATGCTGCGGTTCATCATCTGGGTCTTGGCCAAGATTGTTCCCAGCGGGACAGGGCTTTGGGAAGAGCTAAGGTTCCTGCTTGATCACCCTCGTCGGTGCTTTACCTTGCTGTTTCCATCCAGCGCCAATTGGTGGCTTTTCTGGATTCTCGCCGGCCTCAACGTCATCGACCTGCTGTTTTTCATCATCCTCGACGTATGTTTCCCCTTCTCCTTCTGGTGTCCTATCCGGATGCTAACTAAGCTCAGCTCAATTCCGGCGTGGTTGCTCAACTCCCCGTTCACACGCGGGTCGCAGACGGTCTCTTCCAGGCAGCGGCCACCCGAACTGCAGGGTTTTCCTGCTTCAGCATGTCCGCTCTTCACCCTGCGATGCCCGTCCTATATATGATCATGATGTATATCTCCGTCTTCCCCATTGCTATCTCCATCCGAAGAACCAATGTCTATGAGGAGAAATCCCTTGGCGTCTATCCCAACAAGAAGGATGACGATGAAGATGCAGCCGAGGCCAGCGCACTCTCTTACGTCGGTACCCATTTGCGACGGCAGCTCTCCTTTGATCTGTGGTACGTCTTCGTGGGCTTCTTCTTCCTTGCCATTAGCGAGGGGAGCAAGATCAAAGACGGAGATTTTGATTTATTTGCTATATTATTCGAGGTCATCAGTGCCTACGGCACTGTGGGATTGAGCATTGGCATCCCGACGGTCAACGCCTCGCTTTGTTCGCAGTTTAACGTCGTCGGCAAACTCATCATCATTGCCATGCAGATTCGAGGTCGTCATCGAGGTCTCCCATACGGGCTTGATCGAGCCGTCCTCCTCCCTAGCGAATCTCGCTTCCAGACCGAAGCTGAGGCGGATCAACCAATTCTGATCCGTACCCGCACAGGACTTTCGACCGCCGCTTCAGGAACAGACTTCCAAAACAACACCAACGTCCCAGGACGCCGTCCCAGCACTGGCATGGGCCGAGAAAGAGCCAACAGCCACATCATCACACAGTTCCTTTACCCAGGTCCTGTCGTGCGAACTGACGCCATCCACGGGCACAAAAAGACGCAGTCGGGGGCTTCGCAAGACTTCCCAAGAGCCGTTACGGAGCCTATCCCTTCGGAGGAGAAAGATGAAGTCGGTCCACTCCGTACTATCGAGTCTCACAACTTTCACCCACGGAGAGCGGATACCAACCCAATGGCCTAGAAGGAGTTATGGCAGGAACTCTTCTTGCGGTATAACCGGGGCTGGGAGCCAGAGCACCTGAGATACCCGTCTCTCATTGGGGGGGCGGGTGTTGGGGGGGAGGGGATCTTTCATAAACACAACAACAACAAACTGGAGTTATTCCATATGTAGAAGCATTTGGTCGCCAGAGGGAACACGGCGTGCGGTGTACAGGGCTACATCTAGACAGGTTCGACAGGAGTCGGCCAGGATACAATCATCGGTTTGGTCTGAGCGTTTCGGTTTTTCTGGTCATCTTCCGCACTGACGGCCCAGGTTCGGCGGTGTTGAAAAGGATTGAATGTTCGAATAGGGTCTTTTCATATTTTTGTTATCGCACATGGCGATGTTGGACAGTGATATTCCTTTGGAGTCATATATTTAGAACGGCAGAGCAATACAAAGGGCCCCTACCGGCCAAGCCGACGCCAGCTTGAACACCGTCCCATCCCGTCTTATCCGTCTAAACCATGCCGCGAAATACATTGTCCTGCCCGGACCAGTCTCGATACGGGGCGGCAAGTATCCTAAAATGGGGTTCTATAGTCCGAAAGATGCGAGAACGCCAACCTATTACGTACGATACCTTCCCATTATATCCAGCCAGATCTTCCAGCTTCTACAACACCGATTCGGAGGTTTCCTATACTTACCACCTTTGTCTACTTTCTTTTTCTCTCTCTCTCTCTCTCCCTCTCTCTCTCTCTCTCTCCCTCTCTCTCTCTCCCTCTCTCGTTCACTTCGTCTCGAAGGCGCCAAGGTCCTTCAATGCGCCGGCCAAGCGGCGGTAATCGCGCAAGAGGTCGAGAACCTCGCCGAGTTTGAGCTCGCCGGGAGTCTGAATCTCCATGAAACGCTTGCTGGGCGGTGCGATCTTAGGAATCTCCTTGGGAGGGAGGGCAGGGGCGATATCAGGGAATGCCTTGATTTAGTCAGCCATGAGCCTCATGACACAATTTGATCACCAGGCAGTAAGAAAGGGAGGGAGAGGGTAGAACTTACCGTTGCGAGATCGCCGCCGTCCGCAGGCTTTGCCTCCTTGGCTATTGGCGGTGTGGATGGGATCGAGGGGCTGCGACCGAAACCACGAATCATGCTGATGCTGGGCAAGCGGGCCATGGGGTTGAATGAGTTGCCGAGGTTGCGCATTTGTTCCAGCACCGCCGGGTTCTGGCCTGGGGACGGAGTGGCGCCGGCGGGTCGAGAGTCGTCGGGTGCGAAAAGGACCTTCTTGGAGGAGCTGACGCTACGGCCGCTCCGGTTGCTATCCGTGCTGTGGTCACGGCGTCCCCCGATGAGGTTGAGCACGCGGTCCTCGCGCTGGCTGGAACGCCTCCGATGCTCGATATCGTCAGGGGCAAGCAGGGTGTTCATTCCGCCGGACAGGTCCTCCTCATCGGGAGGTGGCGTACTGACGAGTTTACGTGCGTCGTCGAGTGTGCGCGGCACCACAATGGACTCTCGTGGACTGTCTTGGTGCTCTCGGAGCTTCCCTACCAGGAATTTGTAGCTATCGCCCAGACTGTTCGAGATGTTCTTGAGACCCTGGTCGGCCGTGTTGAAGACTGCATCGCTGGCGGCACCAAACGCTTGCGCAGGCGTATTGACTAGGTCGCTCAGGCGTCGGCTGCGCAAGGTAGCCGCGGCCTTGAGACCAGCTGGTGAAGCGGCGGGTTTTGTCGCGGAGACAGTCTCCTTTGTCATTTCTGCAGCGCTCTGAGCTGAAGGCGATGTCCCTTGAGAATACGCAGGCGGGAATGTTTCCGTCCTGGGACTTGTGGTCTTGGTGGGGCCGGAAGGATGCTCGTCTGCGCGGAGAGTAGCAAGATCCACGGTCTGCAGAAAGCTGATGACAGCCTCGAGATTGGTCAGGCAGTACGCAGCTTCCCCTGTGAGCTTGGGTTCCCACCGGAAGTTCTGGATAAAGTGAACGTCACTAATAGCATGGAGGCTCTCGGGAGGCATGGTGATAAGGGTGTAAATGAGCATGGGCATGATCTCATCCGCAGAGGCCGAGGGGTGGAAATGGGCGAGGGTATCAACGATACTCCTATGAGCAGCCTTAAGGTGGTTGAGCTTCCCGAGAGGATATCTTTTCTGGGTCATCAAGACGAGATCTCTCCTGGCCTGTTCCAGGCGCTGCGTGATTTCGTCCAACTTGGCCGCGGTCGCTTCGGGGGATTGGTTTGAGGCGTCTCCCAAATCCACTCCTAGGTCGACGAGACCAATGCCAACCAGTGCCAGGGCTGCCGTTTTAGATCGCAGCTTATCGTCCTGGGCTTCGTCCTGGCTGCTCCGGTGACGGTATATACGGCTGTAGATGCCCTCGCACAGTCTACGTTCGACAGCCTCCTCTAACATGCCCCGCTTGGCCTCGAGGGCTTTCCTGGCGCGTTTTCTTCTCGCGAGTTCATCCGCGGTAATCATTTGCTGCTCGGCATCGGCCTTGGGCTTATCCTTGACGTTCAGGGCACTGGCCTTGGATCGCAGGCGGCTAGCGGCGGACGAGATGGAGGAGGCGGAGGGCGCGGGAGAGACTTCGCGGCTCTGCCTTGTTGCGAGGGCATTGATGTGGGTGTTGATGTGTGAGGAGGCGAGGGCGTAGAATTCTTGGAACATCTCCGACAGTCTGTCGATTTTGGGAGGGTTCGGGTGGACTTTTGCGGATAGAGAGTCGATGAAGCTATCGGTCAGAGTGACGAGCTCAATAGGCAAGATGTCAAGCTCTACGGAAGCTCGGCCGACCTCGAGGGCGTCTTCATTGTCGGTGTGCTCGCTCGTCTCGAAGGCATCGGGGGACTCGGCAGTAAGGGGGTCCTCGGCAGAGGCAGTCACAAAGGTATGGGCCCTCTTGGGCAGCTGCAGGCGATCACCGTCATCGGGGGCAGCGGATTGGGAGGTCTGGGTGCGAGAGACGGACGGGCGAGCTGAGGAGCTCTTGGCGGGGTCTTGGGGAGCCATGAACCTCGAGGCGGAGCTGTAGATCATCATGGTGAGCTTTTCGGGACGCGCAATGCGAGGCCGACGACGGCGATGGAGATGGAGTAGCGGCAGGGATGGGAATGGGAGGGGAGGGGAGGGGACGGTCAGTGAGGGCATGTTGTCGAGGAGACATGGAGCGCAACAACATACCAGTTGTTACCCGCGCGGCATGAAGGCAAGTCGGAAGCTTGAGCGCAACTAATGATGCAAGAGCCAACGTGTCTCGAAAGCCAAAACCAGCCGGGGCAGGCGGACGGGCTACAGCTGTTACGTACGAAGTACGCAGTATTTAGCTGGGGACTTGCTGGTTCTGGCCAGATCGAACTCGTCGAGGATAGGCTAAATCAGGAAGAAAGCAAGATGCAGAGCGCGCAAACGAGTGTGTTCTGTGTTTTGTGTGTTGTGTGTTGTGTGTTGCGTGTATAAATGGAGATGAAGTTGAGGTGAAGTGTGGACGAAGCTCGATGGGGTAGGCCGCGACTACGGAGGACGGAGGGATCATGATGGTCAGGTCACGCACGATAAGGACGATCTGTCGCTAAGACCACCCAAGGAACATGACCCCCGTCGAGAGTCCAGTGGGTCACCTACCGGTATTAGCGACATCTCACTAAAGTCACAGGGGGCTGAGATCATAATTAGGGGTGGTCGGGATCCGACTTAAATGGATCCATGGATTCGTACAGCCACGACGAGAAAGCCACAGTGGAAAGACGTCTGAAGCATTAGGCGGCCCCTCACCTTAGTCCGCAGCCACAGATGTTGCAATGCGCAATAGCCTCGGATAAGTTGGAAGAAAGCCTGCCATCGTCAGGCACATCAAGAACAAGGTAAAGTGTCGGTAACCTTGGCTAATAACCCATCAATGGCCCGTGTGGTGTTCTTGCATGAGAAAAAGCCGAGGATGTTGTGTCAAGCTGTCCCTGGTGGCATCACAGCACGCATCTCGAAGTTGGTTTGGAGACAAAACAAAAACAAAAACTTACAGCTCATTCACCCACGGTGTTCTCGAGGCAGATGCAACGGTACCAACGCTCTCATCCTGTAGAATGTTGGCAGATGTCTGTCAACAGCTCTAATAAGTCCAAGATCTGCAATTGGGGTAAGGCACAGTGTACTGTAGCTTTTGTTACTCTGGACCTCGAGGTCAACGTTCAGCACGGTCATGCTATCGTACATTGACTCACCATTATCCTCGGTAAAATCGCCAACTGGGAGTCGGTTGATGGTTTGCAGAGAAAGCCATTAGTTAACCAATCCCGGTTCACCCAGTCGATCATCGAGGTCATCTCAAGTTCCACAGCTTTTCTGACCAGAAGACTCATGCTCAAAAGCGGAACAGTTAACTAGTTTCTCATCGACTTTGATCAAACGCCAACTTTGTCGAAATTCTGGCGTGAGAGACATGCTCATTTTGTCCTCATGCAAACCCGGCACTGTTTCCCCACAACCGTACCTGATGGCCGGTCCGCTTACCCCGCAAAACCCGCAGGAGCGGAGGCCCCAGAGATTCCCGTCACGGGGCGGAGGCCACAGGTGCCTCATTAGCTCCCCAAGGCCGCTATAATTGGTTCCGTTTACTGAAGGCCGCGACCTATCCTTGGTCATCCCGTCCCATCATCGCAGTATTATTCGTACATTGCTATTACTGGTGAGGGTTCAACAATCCCCGTCGATGTAGCAGCAAGGTAGACAGGCAGGCATATGGCCCGTGAGATCCCTTCCATCCCACTTTCACCTCTATCTTCTTCCTTTCACCCTTCATCCTTCACCCATCACATCCCTGAGTATAGAGGGCGAGTCTACAAACCTGCCATCTATCCAGAAATTGGTGGCTGAATCGTCACCCCACGGCAACGCGAAGATGAGATCACCTTTGTTTCCGTTCTCGTCCATCGCCATGCCGTACCTTGATCAACTCCTCCTTATTTATAAAGGACCACGCTACGCCGGCTATCTCTCCGTTCCCCTCGTTGACCCCCTCATGCGGGGACCCCACACGCGTCCCCAACAACCACCAACCGCATCGGAGCGCCGGTCCTGACAGTGTCCGTACAGTACACGCCCAGCGTCCCGAAACGTCACTGGCGTCGTCCCGTCGATCGCTCAAGTGAGGACTGAGGGGGGGAATTGTTGGAGAACCGAGTTGGCGGTAGCTGGGCTGTCCATAGCCGGGCTCAACCGAGAATGTGGCTATGAAAAGTGTCGTGCTGCTCCTTCGACCTTCATCTCTAGTCTTTTTTTTTTGGCCCGTCTGCCTCTGTTTTCTGTCTTTCTTCCTCTCGTCTTGTTTTGTATTGTTGCTCCCGTAGATGAAAAGGGATATCCAGTTCATCATACCTTCGTATCTGCCTATCCAGATAAGGGACAGAGAGTAGTCAGAATCCTCGCCACAACACCACAAACCTCTTAACAATACCTATTCCCACATTACAGTCACAATGTCTAGCCCTCCGTCGCGTATCCGCTCCATCCTCAACCACCTGCGCCCGCATCCCCAGTCGCCTCCATACTTCCACACCCTCTCCCCGACCCTCTTCCTCGAGCGCGCCGCCTCCATCGAGCCCAATGCCGAGGCCATATACCACATCACCGTCAACGGCGCCGTGCTGCGCCGCTCCTACGCTGAATTTGCCGATCGCGCCCGCGGCCTCGCCTACTACCTCCTGAAGCATGGCTATCGCCGCGTGGGCGTCCTCGCACCCAACACGCCGGCCTTTCTCGAGTCCATCTACGGCATTGTTGCAGCTGGCGGAGTCGTTGTCCCGGCCAACTACCGGCTCAAGCAGGATGACATTGACTACATTTTCGATTATGCCGAGGTGGACTGTGTCATTGTTGACAGAGAGTTTGTCGGCCTCCTCGACTTGTACCGGGAGAGGCACGGGGATGTTCCCTTTATCATCGATGAGGTGGGTATTCGTTCTCCGTTCCAGATTTAATTTCCTAACCAATCCCGCTAGGACACGGATGCCACCGAAGGACAGCTCTGTGGGCCATTCGACGAGGCCGTCTTGGAAGGCTTGAACCATGATCAGGAACAGGGCGGCCACGGCTGGGTTGGTCTCCATTCCCAGGCCAGGAGTGAAGACGATATGCTTGCCATCCCATTCACCTCCGGCACCACCTCCCGGCCGAAGGGTGTCGTCTACACTCACAGAGGTGCTTACCTCGCTGCCATGGCCAACATCATCGAGTCTGGGCTTAACAATGGTCGATGCAAGTATCTTTGGACGCTTCCCATGTAAGTCCCTTTGAATATTTACCAAGTGATCTGGTCGTCATGCTAACTAACAATCTCAGGTTCCATGCCATGGGATGGACCTTTCCGTGGTCCATTGTTGCGGTGCGCGGTGTAAACGTCTGTCTGAGGAAGATTGAGTACCCAGTCATCTGGAGGCTCCTGAAGCAAGAGGGGATCACCCACTTCAACGCCGCTCCCACAGTCAACACCTTGCTGGTTTCTTCCAAGCACGCCGAGAGACTACCCCAGGAAGTGCGGGTGACCGTTGCTGCCAGTCCACCAACCGGCTATCTCTTTGAGCAAATGGTAGGACCCAAGGCCTCTCATAAGTTGTAAGACTTTACTGATTCCCCACTAGGTGAAGCTCAATCTCATCCCCGTTCACGTATATGGAATGACTGGTTCGTCCCTCTCAGAGACTCCCCCCTAGCTCAGCCCCGACGTCACATACTCATCACCTCCTTCAGAAACATACGGCCCCATCACCAAATGCTACACCTTGCCCGAGTGGGATGACCTCCCCGCGCAGGAAAAGTACGCCAAGATGGCGCGTCAGGGCCACGGCTTCATCACCAGCCTGCCCATCCGCATCATCAAGCCCGACCAGCCCCAGGGCGTCCTCATCGACGTCGCCAAGGACGGCAAGGAGATTGGCGAGATCGTCTTCCTCGGCAACATCTGCGGCAAGGAGTACTACAAGGACCCCGCGGCCACCCGCCAGCTCTTCGCCGGCGGCGTGCTGCACTCAGGCGACCTCGCCGTGTGGCACCCGGACGGCGCCGCGCAGATCCTCGACCGCGCAAAGGACATTATCATCTCGGGCGGCGAGAACATCTCGTCCGTCGCCCTCGAAAGCATGCTCGCCAAGCACCCGGACCTTCTCGAAGCCGGCGTTGTTGCGGTGCCGGACTCGCACTGGGGCGAGCGGCCCAAGGCCTACGTCACCGTCAAGGAGGGTAAGACGCTGGTCGGCAGCGACTTGATAGCATGGGCCAAGGACCAAAGCGACATCAGCAAGTTCATGGTTCCCAGGGAGGTCGAGGTGGTCAACGAGCTGCCCAAGACTAGCACAGGCAAGATCCGGAAGAATGTGCTGAGAGAGTGGGCAAAGCACGGCAGGAAGTAGGAGGCGCAAATTGAGAGTCTCGCAAGGGGTATACTAGTCTATATTTCATCCTGTACATAACGAAGAACAAGAAGCGAGCCTGCCCGAGGGCATATTTTTCCATCTCCCTCTCCCTCTCAAATCAGTTCACGTTTGCTGGGAATATCGCCCCCTGCGCGCCCTCATCCAGTGCATCCAGCCTCGTCATATCCTCATCATCGAGCACAAACCCAAACACATCAGCATTCTCACGTATGCGGTCCGCCTGCGCACTCTTAGGCAACGGCACCCAATTCTTTTGCAGCGCGTACCGCAAGAGCACCTGCGCAGGCGTCTTCCCGTGCTTATTCGCGACGGTTCCCAGTGTTGCATCGTCCAGACGAGCGCCCGTTGCGAGCGGACTGTACGCCTGTATGACGATCCCGTGGGATTCGCAGTACGAGACGAGGTCGCGCTGTTGACACCAGGGGTGAAGCTGTACAGGGACATGTCGTCAGGACCTACGGTGATGATGATGAAATGGAGGCGGTGGGGACTCACTTCAAGCTGGTTTACGCTTGGAGGCCAGACAGTTGCATACTCTCGCATCTCCTCCAGATGGTGCACGCGAAAGTTACTCACGCCTATGCTCCTCGCCTTCCCTTCTGCATGGATCTGCTCCAGTGCGGCCCAGAGCCTTTGGCGGTACTCGCGGGACGAGCCAGGGACATGGATGAGGAGGAGGTCGACGTAGCTATCCTCGCCGTCGCCCGCAATCCAAACTACGCTGTCCTTGACGCTCTGGCAAACGCCATCGTCCGCTTCACTCGGTGTCTTGCCACGGCGGGGCCTGGGACTCCCGACCTTGGTGGTTAGGAAGACCTCCTCGCGCTTAAGACCAGACTGTAAGACGGCTTGGCGCACGAGGTGACTGTTCAGGTACAACTCGGCCGAGTCGATGTGGCGGTATCCAGCGGCGAATGCTTCGAGGCAGGCGTTTATACAAGAGTCGCCACGGAGCTTGTAGACCCCAAAGCCCACTTGGGGGATGGTTGCGTTGCTGGGCAGAAGGATGCGATGGTGAATCCCGAATGTGGGAGTGAATGAGGACATTGCGAAAGAGAAAACGCACACATGGTCGTCTGGTGAGCGGGGCACTCTAAAATCAAAGATCTATACTAAGTACAAGATGACTTGAGAAGTTTAGGGAAGACCATACAGAAACGGTAGTAATGCAAGGAGTGGCCGGTTGTGAGATTGTGAGTCAAAACGAAGCTGGCAGCATAGTGGGGGATGATCTAGGGTAGGTGAATTTGCAAGACCCCCGACGGGAGGTTATCATGAGAATGGAAAGATCAACCCGCGGATCCATCCAGAGGTCCATCAGTGGATGCCACTAGAAGATGCGCTGCGACAAGTGCCACCGACAACGCCACAGGTGATAGGACCGCTGCAAGCAACCTACTAACATAATGTTCTAGAAGGCCCCACCGTCCGCTGGACGGCTGTGGAATCTCCCCTCCACTCCCCGCCAGCTCACTGACAGCCCATCCACCCGCCCACTCAGCTCACTGCCTGCAACCAGGAGCAGCGTCATATTGCGTCGGTTAGGTGTAAACTCACACTGACTGGCCGTCGTCTCGCCCAAACTTTTCCTTCCCGTCTATTTCCTCTCCAGAATTCCTCCATCTTCCTCCTCCTCCGCCTCCCCCGGCTAAACTCTTCAGACGAGACAAACCGCCGACCCGATTCCGCGAGTAATTGCGCAGACCTCGAGAAAGACTAGATACAGAGAGAGCCATGACGTCGCTGCGACCTCTGCGGGGCGGTTGCCAGTGTGGCCGCAATCGTTACATCATCGCTATTCCCCAGGGCCGTCGCAACGAAGCACAGGTTCTCTTCAATACGGAGCCCGTCCATCGTAAGTCGTCCTTCTTCGTCGTCTAGGAATGGGTACGCAAATGCGGCCCTCAATTGCGCTTCGAGTACTAGCGGCTAACGATCTTGCCCGTCGATCAGAGATTCCCCTTGCGACCCCACTCGCTGCTTACATCCGAGTGCCGCTTTCGTGGTACCAAAGCAGCACCTACGCCTTCTTCCCCGATGAGACGCATGCCCTCATCCGCCGTGCCTATACGCACCCGAGCCAGCAATACTCAAAGCGGCAGTTTTGTGGTTATTGTGGGACGCCGTTGTCGTACTGGTCCGAGGAACCGCCCAGTGAGGCCGAGTATATCAACCTCACCTTGGGTAGCTTGCTCCGAGAGGACCTTCGAGACCTCGAAGACATGGGATTGATCCCGGAGGACGAAGACGACAAGGCCAAGGAAGAGCCTCGCAGCTCCACAGGGGCAGCCGCCGATAGGAGCATTGCTTTACGACAGTCATACGGAGTGCCGTGGTTTGACGGCATGGTTGAGGGTACGAAACTTGGCCGCCTACGGCACAGGCAGAATGTTCACCACTCGTCCGATGGACGGGTAAAGGTTGAGTGGGAGGTTGTAGAGTACTCCGGCGACGGTGAGGATGTGGACATGGAGTCGACGCTTCACCCGAAGCGAAAGATGCAGGATAGGGACGATGCAGATACCGCTATCTAGGAAGACCAAGGCACTTCCAATAAAAGGTTATGGATGGCCGAGATCAGATGATGGCCTACGAGCTGGTGTAATATGCCAGCGCGAGAGGGACGTTTCATGTGTTGGCGGAGTCTTAGGGAAGACTTCTGCAACAGGGCCGTGACGATGGAGAAGGATGGGGTCGATGGATTGAGTTTTGTTGCTGTGGAAAGGCTCGGATCTTAGGTGTAACGTAGGACATGGCTTGTGCTCCTTCAGAAGAAAGGAGCTTGTTTTCTCCTGTGCCCCACTTCCTTCTCTCAACGTTGAGACTGGGATGGCCGGAGTAATTGTATCGAATAGCCGGCTGGATGAAGGGGCAAACGACCACCGGGACGACGGGAAAAAAAGAAAATGTCAGATAAAAATAGGTAAAAATCGCACACATCTAATCGACGAAAGAAGGAGGCTGAAACACGATAAAGCGACTAGATCGTGTGGTTTGGGAATCTGGTGATGTAGCGATGGTGTTTTCGAACCCCGTATCTACGCCAGCGTTGCTCGGCACCGCCGGGCATTGCAAGCCGGGCCGTCTCCCACGGAGCTGTAGTTGATGCATCTTGAGGTGGGGGGAATCATGAACTTGTCCCCCCCCGGAAGGGGGATCGGATACGGTCGAGCCAACTTAAGCAGAGAAAGTGAACTACTCACCACGTGCCAAGTAGGGGTTTCTGCATGCCTCGCCTGCTTGTCCTGCCGACGGATCGCACATCCTCTGCATCCTCAGCCAAGGTACCTTGTCATTCTCTTGGCGGGACATTAATCAGGTGTAAGCGAGAACGGCCGAAGTTTTGGCGAGGTCGGGTGCAATGGCGTCGGAGAGGCGGGCCGAAGGATCGCGGGCGACCTGGAATCGGCTGACGGCAGCTGGCGGCGCCCCGGAGCCTGAAAGGTAGAGGATGCCGAGGCTCATGTTAAAGGGAAGGCTGCAGTACCAATGTGGATTTCTATCCTTCCTTCTGTTGAGGAGCTGAGTTTGGTTAGAAGAAAGCCGATTCAAGAAAGAAAAGCAGAGGGAAGACGATGAGTGTATTTTAAAGATTCCTAGAGCAAGGCACTGTGCTGCCTCAGGTAGTCTGGGCAATTGTGGATACCTGCCTAGTGGAGCCTCCACGGGGCGGGGAGGAAGGCACGGGGCGGGGAAAGGTGTCCCCCACTTAGTTAGACGTCCGCCTCTAGCTCACTCTCCCACTCCCACTAATAACAAGTCGTCTAACACATCACGACACAACACCATTATTTCCCGGTCCTGCATCCTGGCATCCCGCATCCCGCATGCTGCGTCTCTCACCCCCCGGCGCCTCTAGGCAGATGATCCGGCCTCGGTCATGACGGTCCGATGAACAACACGCTCGGTCTTCAAGTCGACCAACTGAGACGCTGGATGGCCGCAGAATGGACCTGCCAGGGCTTGCCCCTTGATCCCCTGGAGTCTCGCGGTATATAAGATGGTCTTCAGGCCCGCGTCTCCGGACCATGGACCTCTTCTCTTGCTCCTGCATCCTTCTCCACCTGGTCATCACAAAACCTCACCCCCCGCGCCTCCCTTTTGCCTATATATCGACTCTCTACTGGCCAACTGTCGCTATTGCGCTGGAGTCACAAGCTGTCTCCTTCTCTCCTCTACAGCAAACAACCAGATAGTGTGTGTGTGATCTCCATCTCCAACTACAATTCATCTATCGCCAAAATCTTGCACCGCGATCATGGTAGCTCTTCCGAGTGATTTCAAATGGGGGTTTGCCACTGCCTCGTGAGTTCCCACCCCCGTCCCCCCAGGTCAGCATGATCGCGACTAACCCGCCTCATAGGTACCAGGTTGAGGGCGCCGTCGACAAGGACGGTCGTGGTCCTTCCATCTGGGATACCTTCTGTGCCACTCCCGGCAAGATTGCCGATGGTAGCTCTGGTGTTACTGCTTGCGACTCATACAACCGCACTGCTGAAGACATTGCCTTGCTGAAGGACCTCGGCTCCAAGGCTTACCGCTTCTCCCTCTCATGGTCCCGTATCATCCCCAAGGGCGGCCGCAATGACCCCGTCAACCAAGCTGGCATTGACCACTACCGCAAATTCGTCGATGATCTCCTTGAAGCTGGAATCACCCCCTTCATCACTCTCCTCCACTGGGACGTTCCCGATGAGCTTGACCGCCGTTACGGTGGCCTCCTCAACCGCATCGAGTTCCCTCTCGACTTTGAGAACTACGCCCGCGTGGTATTCAAGGGAATTCCTCGCTGCAAGAATTGGATCACCTTCAACGAACCCTGGTGCTCCTCCATTCTGGGCTACAGCACTGGCTCCTTTGCCCCCGGTCACACCTCGGACAGGTCCAAGTCCGCCGTTGGCGCTTCGTCACGCGAACCGTGGATCGTTGGGCACAACCTCCTTGTTGCCCACGGTCGTGCCGTCAAAGCCTACCGCGATGACTTCAAGGCCGAGAACGGTGGCGAAATTGGAATTGTCCTCAACGGTGACGCCACCTACCCGTGGGATCCCAAGGACCCCAAGGATGTCGAGGCCGCTAACCGTAAGATTGAATTCGCCATTTCTTGGTTTGCCGATCCCATCTACTTTGGCAAGTACCCCGATTCAATGCTCGCCCAGCTTGGAGACCGTTTGCCCACTTTCACTGAGGAGGAGAAGGCCTTCGTCCAGGGTTCCAATGACTTTTATGGTATGAACCACTACACGGCCAACTACGTCCGCCACCTCGATGGTGAGCCTCCAGCAGATGACTTCCTCGGAAACCTCGAGATTCTGTTCGAAAACAAGCGTGGCGACAACATTGGGCCCGAGACTCAGTCTACCTGGCTGCGACCATGCCCCACGGGTTTCCGAGACCTGCTCGTCTGGCTATCTCGCCGCTACGGCTTCCCCAAGATGTACGTCACTGAAAACGGCACCAGCATCAAAGGCGAGAACGACATGCCCAGGGAGGAGATCCTAAAGGACGACTTCCGCCTCAAGTACTACGATGACTATGTCAACGCAATGGCGCAGGCTTCCACCTTTGATGGCGTCGATGTTCATGGCTACTTTGCATGGTCCCTCCTTGACAACTTCGAGTGGGCCGAGGGTTACGAAACCCGCTTCGGTGTCACCTTTGTCGACTACGAGAACGGCCAGAAGCGCTACCCCAAGAAGAGCGCGCGATCCCTGGCTCCTCTATTCGAGAGCCTGATAAAGAAGAACTAAACATTCTCGAGGGTCGAAGTGATTAATCCTCAGAATTGATGAGAAGTTTTCTGAGGAGTTAAGGGTTTAGGGTTGAACGGGATCGTGTATATGATGCGTGCCAATTTCTTTTGGCAGATGATTTTGATGGGAATTCATGACCTTTTATTTTACACCACACTTGACTTTTCTTTATCCACCGTGGTAGTTTTCATGATCATTTTTGTGTATCATTTAACATAACCTTCGGCCTTTCTCCCTCCTTTTGATGGTCCTCGTGCTCTTCCCTACTGACATGTTCTCTCTCCGGCTCTACCGCAACGGCTTGACAAGACTCCCCCTCGGTATCGTCCCCCGGTTTCTTCTCTCCTCGTCGCATATACCAGCGGAACACATACACAAGCATCTGCGCCATGAATACCTGTTCAATTGTGTATAGTAGCACGGGGATCTGGATGTAGGCGCGCGTCAGGTTGTCGGCGCGGGCCCACATGGCGCTCACCAGCGGGATTCCCAGACTGGTGGTCTTGGCGGCGCCGCAGAAGCACACGGCGATGGTCTGCTCCTTGGACATGCGGCGAGGGACGAGTGCGTTGGGGAGCATCTGGCCTAGGTGCGAGGTAGAGATCGAGTTGGCGAGACTTTGGGGAGGGCGCGCCATGTAGAAGCATATGAGAGTGAAGAGGGTGTACAGCGCCACGTTCATAAAGACGTTGAACAGGACGTTGCTCGTCGACAGCTGGAACAAGGCGCCCGTGCCAAAGGCGCCAGAGAAGGTGGTCCACACGAGGAGTACGAGACACAGCGTCGACACCTTGGCCAGCTTCAACCTGGCCAGGGCCTTGACGGTGACGTCCTCCCAGCGCCAGCGCACGGCCTGGCCGACGACAAGGGGCAGCACGACGCTGAGCCCGAGCTGCTTGGCGACGTCGGCGTACATGTGGCCGAGGGTGCTGGGGCTCGCCGGCCGCCAGTCGTCGAAGGCGGCGCCCGCGGGGAAGAAGCCGTAGATGAGCAGCGGCGAGAGGAACGCGCCGGCGACGTTGCCGACGACGACGGAGATGATGGCCGCCGCGTCGTCGCCGCCGGCCGCCCGCGTCATGACCACGTTGGAGGCAATGGTGGTCGGGAGGCAGGCCGTGGCGAGGAGGCCGACGATGATGGGCGGCGAGGGCGTTTGGGAGTCGAGACAGCCTGCCGCGATGCAGATATGGACGATTGCTGACAGTCGTGTTGGTTTAAACGTCAAGGATAAGTTAGATAGTAAACTCACCGAGAATGATAGCCGGGATGACGACAAAGCTGATCCCCTGGACGATTACGTGCAGCCGCCAGTTCGTCGCATTCTTCCGCAGCTTCTCCGGTGATAGCTGCAGCCCGCTGACGAGGAAGATGAAGCCGACCGCGCCGTACAGGATGCTATACTCGGACCGGATCGTCCCGCCATGCTGCGCAACGGCTGGACAACGTCAGCAAGGGCATCTAAGACAAGCTTCCAATGGAAGAAGACATACACGGAAAGTAGTATCCCAGCACGCACGCAACCGCGAACCCAATGACGAGATACTGCGCGAGGATCAATCGCACCGCCTTCCTGGCCCAGCCTGGCGAGGAGGCCTTCTCGCGGTCCGGGCTCTCGGGGGCGGACATGCCTGCGGCAGCGATGAGGGCATCATCTTGATCAGTTTGCGAGGGAGAGACGGGGAGAAGAGGAGATGAACCGGTGCCAAGGCCGATCCTGCACCGGACGGGCGAGTTGTCATTCGCTCGTCGGTGGTTGACGGCCGATGCAGTCGCTTGGTCCGCGCTATTACCGTTAGCACGACATGCTGGGGATGTGTTGTATCAACTACTTTGTCGTCGAGCCTTTTTTTTTTTTTTGGTGAGGCATGAAAAGAGTTGAAAGTGAATTGAGAAAAGCATTGGCATTTAGAAGACTTACCACGGTTGTATTCAACCGTTGTCAAGTGCTTGTGGACGTGGATGCAACGGAGTAATTGCTCTAGATGTTAAATGATCATAACACTTACACGACGTCACAACGTCACAACTTGTGTCCGCGGTCTAACAGGTGGGGGGCATCGGTCCGTAACGCCGTTACATGACGACCGGCGAGGAGACCCACGCCTATGCTGAGGAATTCCCTTTTGACTGTATTTGTACCTTGACGCTAACTTACGCAATAGCAATCATGGGACAACATTAGAAAGACGGTGGATTGAAACCCAAAAATCATTTAGATCGAGAAGAAAACAACCGTGGGAAATAATTACAATTCAAGTACCATTAAGGATATCTCTCTCTTCCCCGGCACATCCAAAGCCGCAAGCGTCTTTCCTAGCCGCATGTATCTAGAAACACCGAAACTTTCGTCCCCTTAGCAGAAGGGGGAATACGCTCATACAAGACAAGGGAACCGGAAACGCCATGCAATGGGGTGTTGGTATCAAACGATGAAAAAGAGGCCCTCGAAACCAGAACTTCAGATGGCAGACGGGGCAAGGTAAGTGCAACTCGTGAAGAGAGGCTCTGCTCATGAAGAAGCCGTCTCGTTGGTCGTCAAAACAGAGAATTAGAGCATTACCGCGATTAAAAGATGATTGCCGAGCAGTAGGTTGGCCGATCAATCGAAGGGGGCGGCTTGGATATCACCTGGTGAGGCTGGGAACCGGTTCCAACGGCAAGGCCGTCCTCGAATCGCCAGCACTGGTGCTCGGTGCGGGAGCAATCTCTGGATCCGGGATTTGAATGTCCAGCTGAGAAGTCATGTTAGTATATCTCCTCCGTAGTTAAGAAGCAGTTGCCCTTACCGTCATATAGCCTGTTCGGCGAAGAGATATGAGCTTGGGTGCCACCGCCCCATCTTCAGACCCAATGGTTTTCTCCATCTCCAAATTCCACTTCTCGATCCACCGTTCCAGATTGCTCAGCCGGGACTTGATGCCCGTCAAGCCAAAATCATCCCATAGCCAACCTGTCACGAGGCCGAGCATACTATCAACCATGTTCCTCACGCCATAGGGGTTGAAGGCGGGAACCAACTCAGCATTGAGCTTCTCGATGATCCGACGAAACTCTAGTTCGGACAGACCGGCAGGGTCCAGGATTTCGGGATAAAGATTGGAAAACGTGGGAGCCAAATCGCCCTCTAGTAGCCAATCTCTTCGAATCCGAATGATGCGCGTGCTCACGTACTCGGGGGAGTCGATTGGTACATGAGGGTTTATGTGAGGGTAGCAAGGGTGTTGAGGTCCCCATTCTCCAGCGGCATCTGGCTCAACTTCCTCGCCCATAATAGAGGAATTTGACGACGAAATAGCCGACCCAATACCATCTCCGGCGGACACGTTGGAGATACGAGGGTCCATTACGTCTGGCCCACGCTCAAGGTCATGAGAGAACGTCTCCCTCGGAGGGTCTTGGGTCGTCATGATTGCTTTCCCCTTTCCCTTGTCAAGTTTGGCTGGGATTTCGCCTGAGAACTCGCCCTCCTGATACGGTTGCCTGCTGGGGCCGGCCTCGGAATTAGATGGAGACGCCCGGGAATTGCGATTTCGCTTTTCGTCGTAGGAGGCCCGAACCGATCCGGGTAAGCTCACGCGGTGATCGCTATTGCCCTGGCGGTCGACTTGGAGGCTTGCACGCGTTGATAGAGAATGTCGAGTCTGACGTTGCTCGGGGAGTGTGAGCAGTGGGTAATCGCTGGCACCAGTTCCTATAGGATCGGTCTTGTGACGTGAATCGTCGAGAGAGGGATGGTGAAGTGGGACGGATGGCGGAGGAGGTGTTGAAGGTCGGCGTTTGCGAGATGTATGAGGACGAGGAGTCGAGTTTGTCGGATTCCAGAGACGAGCAGCTGAGAGTCGGCGGACACTACGCAGAGCCGGGCCAGCCGCACGAGGCCGGAACGGCGAGAGGGGGAAGACAGAAGAGTCTTGGTGATGACTGCCAGTGTATCTATCGGAGGGATGTTGATTCAAGGCGGCAGCGGCAGCGGCGGCGAGGTTCACCGGGGTCTTGCTGGTGCCGGGATGGGTGGGTTTCGGGCGAGAGAGGAGATCAATGTGATGAGGCTTGGCCGGCGCATCTAGGGAGGCCGGGACGGACGAGGAGGGGGGCGCTCGGGATGGTGGAGGATCCGTGGGAAGCACGCTGTCGGCACGGCCGCCGAGACGACCGCGCTGGGGAGGTATGGCGGCGTCCTTGATCTCACGTGAACGTGAGCGAGGGCGTCTTGAGCGTGTCTCGCAGAGTGGATGCTAGTTGAGGACGAACGAAGCTGTCGTTGGCGCAGTGAAGATGGTCGTGGGGATTTGGTTGGACGAGGAATGCGACCTCTCTGGGCGGCAGATAGGTAACAAGGAGCGGTACGAGTCGTCGAAGAAGCAGGGAGAGAGGCAGCGGGATCGGAGGCGGCGGTGGTGTCGTCGGCGGAGGTGTCGTGGTCGTCGATTGCTGGACGGCGATGGCAGAAGAATCTGCTGTCGGCGCTGAAGAACCAAGGAGATGACGAAGAGAAAGGGACGAAGCAAGAATGTGAGGCGCCAGGGTGGAAGTGGACGATGCCGACTGGCCAATGGCAGAGCGGGATTCCTCCGATGAGGTTAACTAGGGGGGCGGCCACAAATGGTTTAGCGGACGAGGGGCAGACAATGGATGCTGATGCCCTGAGGGCCAGCATCCTCAGCCGTCGAAGGACCACTGGAAAGGGCGCTGGGAAGACGCTCGAAGGCTAGGTGCCCTGATGGAGACGGGTTAGACAGCTCGGTCTCAGTGGAGTTGGGCGATGTTGAGCGGGCTAATGTCCACGTCCCGACTGCAGTTGAATCCGTCGACTTCCGAGTTGCGTGGTGATGATGATAGTTAGTCCAAGTTTGCTGGCCGACTCAACAGTTCTCCTCTCCTCATTTCTCCTCTTTGCTTTCTTTTTCCTCCAGTCCGAGGGTCCCGTATTTGCCAGTCCCTCTCTGGACTGGCTTCAGGCGACGGGGCGGCAACCGCCGGTTCGGACGAGGAGCGTGCGTCGGGCTCGGAAAGACGACGGAAATGTAAAAGTCGATGTTCCTCGACAAGTGCCCCAGTTGATGACTCGGGCTGAGGATGGCAGGACTGTTTTGTGCAAGAATGATAACCAGGCGGCGAGAAGCAGACGAGGGCTTGCGAATTTCTTTTAATGAATTGGCCGCTAGAACTCGGTCTCATCGAAATGGGACTTTCTTATGCAGAATAGCCCTAATTTCCTTCTTGGGGGCAGGTGTCATTTTGCCTGCAGTTTATACTATGCGGTATTGGCGACCGCCACCCATCCGTATGTCATGTATCAAGGGCAAATCGTCAACGGTGCTAGCCGGGCTGTAATTGTAAGCAAGCCTCATCCTGGGTTGACACGCGACGACTTCATCGACGACGGGTCCTGTTCCGTGATCCGTGGTATCCTGGTCCGGCCGGGGATCTCCAGATTGACGCACCGGAGCTCTCATTTCGACGTGCATCTGGCTTGGCCGTCTGGACCGGATACCCCGATTTGCTCTGGGTTTGCCCACGAATAGATACCTGATACCTCACTCGACGCTGGTGCGGGCGGCGAGGCCGTCGTCTTCGTGGCAATCCCTGTCTGTGCGTCGCCCTGCATGACATGTAATATGAGGTACAAGAGATTATCGGTCAATGGCATGCGAAGGCACTGCAATTCCTTGCGGCCGTCACGTCATCCCTTTCTCTTCCCCTGTCTCCTTCAACATGAGATGAAAACCTAAAATATTCACCTACCGACAGTCCGACACTTAATGTGTCAGGTGTCAAACGCGGGACCTAAGGTAAGGGAGACATGGGAGACAGAAATCGTCTCCGTAGTTGCTCCATGGCCCCGGGTAGGGCGACCACCCTGCGAGACAGGGAGTTCAAGTGCCAGAAGGCTATCCTATCGGTAGACTGACATGCATGGTACATAGATAAAATACTCTTGTAGCCTATGATGTCTGTCTGACATGTTTGTCGGGGCTGGGAACTGAGGGCAGTCAACCAACCTTCATCTCACGGACAAAAGCAGTAGGATAATCTTCACTTACATCCCCCTTTTCCATCCATTGCTTCGGCTGGAATGCCTCCCGCTGAACCCTGACATCACAGGAGCCTGAAATAGACATCGTCCACGAAATACCCGTGCTTGGCAATTCCGGAGCAGCCGTCAATCGAAGATGCTCCCTTCGTATCTTCTTGGCCTGCTGTGCTGTAACCCTGCGTCTGCCAGAACTGAAGCCTCATCACGCAGGATCATCAATCTGATCGACCGTTGCAGCTTGATCAACGTAGCAAGCCTCAAGTTAACCCTGGATCGGAATAATGACCTTAGTGCTCACCTCTTTGACAGCCTTATTGATGCAGGAAGGATTACCACAAAGGCGTTCTGGATGGGGGGAGAATGTGACATTGGATTGTACAAGTACTGCGTAGGTAGTATATCTACAAAGTGACTGATGAGAAGTTTGGCCGTGCAATCAAGCCCCCGAAAACCATCTTATAGGACCGGGCGTCCTTGATGGGACTTGGGCAAAATCTTGTAGGCAGGCTACGTCAGCGCATTTGCTAGACCAATCCCGATGTCAATTCCGAACATAATCATCGTGGCCGTGAAGCAAGACTTAATATTGTACTTATACCAGTACTCACGTTGGACGAACTCGGGACAAGAAAACGTAAGCCGTAGTCCCAAGTGCAATTGCAGCCCCGACATCACAATCGCCATGTACGAAACCCGCCTCTCACTCACGCAAGGGAGAGCCGCTTAATTAATTGATCGCGAACAGTGACGTCGTCGGTCGCACTGCCAATCATCATCGCTTGCCCGTGATTGCCAAAGCTACTCGCCCACATTCCACATTCCCGTCCACACATGCCTAACTACGCCTCTTCTTCTCCTTCCCTCCCCTTCCGTTCTCGTTCCCGTCCTGCCCGCTCCCGTCGCGTGACCTAGGTTGCGCCGCGGCCGCCCTAGACTACAGGACCTCACACATTGCAACACCGCACGTCGTCAGCCTCCGCATCTCCTCCCATCCATCTTCTCTTCCTCCCCCCACGGCGCACCTCGTAGATCCATCGTCGCAAAGGTATCCATGGACGAGAACCCAAGCCCAACCCCGGCTGCTGCGCGGCACAGACCCGCGACCTCGGCGGCCAGCTCCGCCGTCAGCGCCCCGCTTCCGGGGAACCTTCGGCGCGCGATGACGGCCTCGGCCGCCGTCGATGACGCACGACGTCCGCGTCCGTCTGTCCAAACCCACTATCCCTTCGCCGCCGACTCGTCTTCGCCGTTGGGCGAGGCCCCTCCGCGCCGCAGCTCCAACTTCTCCGAGTACAGCCTGGGCGAGGCTCGCGACCTGCTGAATCCCCAGCCCGTCGGCCGTGGTGGTGGCGACCAGCTGGCCATGAACGAGTCGTCCTCTCTAGCATCGCTATCGCTAGCGTTTGCCCTATTGCCTGCCCTCGCAGGCGTTCTGTTCAAGGATGGAAGCGCCGTCGTCACAGACGTCATGCTCCTGGGCTTGGCTGGCGTTTTCCTGCACTGGTCCGTGACTCAACCATGGTAAGTCGGACGAATGCATGCCCCTCTCGATGAGTGAACGGTTTCTCACAAGTGTTGGTGGTAGGTCTTGGTATCATTCCGCACAGGAAGTGCGCATCCAGCAAGAAGCAAACACCGACAATGCCATCGAGGACGACAGCGACGGTGACTCCACCTCCCCAACGCCAGCGCCAGCACATCCTTCTCCGTTGGACCATGTCCCCGAAGACGAGCCTACCCAGCCCGAGGCGGAGGAGAGGACAGAAAGGAAGCGGCCTACGGCACAGCAACAGTCGGCGTTGGCGGAGCTCTACGTCTACGAGATTCTGGCCCTCTTTTCGTGCTTCATCCTCCCTCTCATGGGTGCCTACCTGCTGCATGCGATCCGATCACAGCTCAGCCGACCATCCGAAGGCCTTGTTTCCAATTACAACCTGACCATTTTCCTTCTCGTGTCGGAACTCCGGGTGTTTTCACACATGATCAAACTGGTCCAGTCACGGACTCTTCACTTACAGCGAGTTGTGCAGGGCAGCCCTGACGGATTCTCGGCGGCCCACAATGCTGAACAGCTCGAAACAGTTTTCCTGCGGTTGGAACGGCTCGAGTCACGTCTCACGACTGAAGATAATACTGTTGTGGCATTAGGGAAGCCGGAGTCTGCCAAACCCAAGCAGGAGAATGCCATTGCCCGAGATGTACGGAATGCTATCCAACCTGAGCTTGACGCACTCAACAGAGCTGTGCGTCGGTACGAGAAGAAGGCAACACTGCTGCAGTTCCAGACAGAGTCTCGATTCGGCGGAGTGGATGCAAGACTCGACGACGCTATAGCACTGGCCGCGAGTGTGGCAAAGAACAACGCGTCCCACAAGAGTATCTTCCTCTGGGCCATCGAGTCCCTGACCGCCATGATCCTCTTACCTTTCAAGGCGCTTTTGCAGCTCCTGCTTCTCCCGCTCAGTACGCTCCTGGCATTGGCTACCAAGAACAAGAAGAAGGGTCCCCCAGTGAAGACGTCGCGCAGCAGCCGCAATTGGAAGGCTGGCGCGCAACCTAGATACAGCGGGGATCGAGTGCCGACTAGAGTTTCAAAGAGATAGTTGGGAGTGATTCTTTCAGGTGTACGATTAGATGGTAAAAATATTGGACTCGATGTATTTTAATAACATGGAGACGCGCCCGATAAAAGAAAGCAGGAAGACGGCTATTGTCAAGAATGAAGTTAGGCTATAAGTTGGACAACGCTTTCCGGGTAGGTAGGCGTTTTGTCTCTAAGTTATAGGATGTCCGTTTTCCCTGTTTTGCAGACTTGCGGTTATACTATGGTAGAAAAGTCTGGTTGTAATGTATGATGTGCATTCACATGCTCAGTGCCATCTTAGTTGTGTATTGTGCCTGAGAATCAGAGCTGGATCAAACCGCCGGCCGAAACGTGGGTCTTCTCTCGCAGAGCGGAACGGCTGAACAACGCGGACAGTTTTGCATGAAGTATCTCCCTGTCTCAGGCTAAGTTTAGCGTCATCTGCGAAGCCAGCAAAAGCCAGCCGCACAGTGTGCCCACTAGCGAGGCCAAAATGGCAAGCCATCATGTTTCGGATCGACAATCTGGGTTTAGTTTGGCTTATTGGTTTCTGAGTGTCGCGTAAGAATTGCCAATTCTAGGGCCGCACCGCACCAGGACCGACGATATCATGAGTTCGATCCCGATGGCTTCATCCTTGTTGGTGAGGTCATCGCCTCGCACGTGGCTGAAGATCCCATTTCCCAGCCCTACAAGCTCAAAGACTAAGGTGGGCATGAGACAAAGACACCGGAAGTTCGGGGAGTAGGGGATATAGCCCTCGAACACAAGTGCTTTGTGAGATGACGAAGGTATGACGGGATGGACCTTTGGCTTCGTGTAAGTGCTACGTCCGTCCCGGCATACGGCAAATCCTGATGGTTCGGGGGATTTGCCTCAAAGACCAATGATGGCCAAGACAACGAGTGGCACGGGGGTGGACACAGTGATCCATTGGCATCCCAAAACGCCATGATCCATCCTCCTCCCGCCATCTGCTCTCTACGAATTATGTGATTAATGTGCTGGAGGCGCAGCGGAGCCGAACGCCAGCCCCCGTATCGGCATGCGAGATGGCCAAGCTGAGGAGGTAGCCGCATCGAATACCACCCACATGTCTCTGCTATAAGGCGCTGGGCACCAGGTTGATGCGCCGAGGCGAAGCTGGACAGGGCCTGTCCGCATAAAATGGACGTCTGCAGGAGAGGAAGGAGGTCGAGGGAACGGAACAAATCGACCGGGGGCTGTGCGTCCTTTTTTTTATTAATAATGGGGACGAATGATCTTCCCGTGGCGAGATAGGCGAGGGGAAACATTGCGAACAGGCATTTTGGGATGGCCCGGATAGCATGGCATCATGGGAGGGAGTCGAAGGATGTGTGGGTTGAGTTTATTAGATGCCAGGGCACAGAGAGACGCGTCGTTGGCACAAAAGTCGGGCGGGTCCCGTAATCTCAGACGCGTCGGTGAGGCTGCAGTGGCGGCCGAGTAGCGCGAGGCCGACGAAGCAAGAAGGCTAAAACGTCCATGTAGCGCGTGGTATCTCTTTAGTGGACGACTGGACAGGACATCGAACAGTGGGCGAACCGTGGAGCCCAGGGAATCAATGGAGCCCGCTGCCCCAGCTTTGCCGCGAGACGAGACTCATAAGAGGCCTAGAACGGCCCTAGATGGTCCTATATCGTAGACGGCGGCTTTGCGCGGGGCCGCCGTTTAATGAGTTGGCGAGTCCCATGTGGACGGGCGCTAGACACTGAACGCTGTCCAGGCTCCTTTGTGACGGGCGACTAGCATCGACATCTACTGCTATCTCGGAGACTAGCACCAGCGGGACGAGAAACTCAGTTGAAAATCCTGTCACTCAGGCCACTCAGGACGTGGTGGACATGGACATGGTCGCCATGGTGCGATGCGATAGGGCGTTGGAGTGGTATCCGGCACAAGGGGCACGTTGATCCCCGGAAGCTGTGCCACGGGAAATTCGATGCCGCCGACAGTCGACAGAAATGGCGAGAGAATGGGAAACAATGAGAGTCCCGTCCCCAAAGACAAGCTCTCGAAGCAGGGTCTATGAAGAGAAGAAGAAAAAAGCGGCAGCTGTAAGGATGCACGGCGTCATCAAGGTAGCACGGATATGTACTCTGTACGAAGTACTTTGCTCGGTTGGACGAAGTTGGCAATGGATTACTACATAAGGTAGCAATATAAGCCTAGGTGGCTGGCTAGATGTAAGATGCATCATGCCGGCCTCTGGGTTGCAACCGCATGGACGGGCGATTGCAGGTCGACTGGTGATGGGGTTGCCAGCAAGTATCCGTAAACGTAGTGACCGAAGAGGGAAACAAAAAGTAAAGCGTGATGGGATTCATGGCGCGAATTGGGGCCATGGAAAAGGGGAAGATGGGAAACCGAACCGCGAAAGAGGTAACAAGCCAGGCCGTCCCGGGTTGGTAGAGACATCAGCCCTGATAGCGAAACATTATGTACGAGACATTCCATCCATCCATCCATCATCAGACAAGGCCGCCCGTGAGAAGAAAATGAACTCAAATTCCCCGAGAACCTGCACGTCCATCCTTTCATTCGCTCCTCCGTCCAGACAGCAGAGCGGATGAGTGATGTGGAGAGAAACGAGCATGGATCATGGGAGTTGCGCTGACGGTCATGGATGCGCTTTATTAGCTTTGTTGGGCCTTGGATAGTGCGCATCTCATCGCCTCATTGCTCGTCGCTTAAGTTCACAACGGCAATAAGTCTAGGAGGTCTCGAAAGAGAAACGCTTAATCCGTAAATCCCTGAACGCAGGCGCCATCCTGCAATGGAAACCTGCATCAATAAATCGAATACATATGAAGTACTATGTGCGAAGACTGGCACGGATGAGTCCATAAAAGTTGAGACAGTGCTGGGGTTTGCGGCCTGGGATGTCAGGGGATCGGGAGCTCGTCCCACGAGAGCTGTATAAAGTACTTTGTACCTCACGTAGAACGCTCCCCCGGATGTTCGCAGAAAGCAGGGATGAAAGATCGTCTGGTTGGATGTGTGCCTGGTCTATTGGAATCCTGTTGTCTCGACAGTTCACTCATCAGGAAAGGAACACCATGGACAACACAACACAACCCAACCACACAGTATGATGCGGCTCGCAGCTTACACCATACAGGCAGGACCTGGCTGAACCATGTGCATCACAGTGTCGCAGCACACGCAATGTGCCCCGTCCACGACAGCTAAAGGCGGTCGAGGCGCAGCTGAGACCGGGGAAGGAAGACTCGGGCTCGGTGCTTTTTCCTCCAAGGCCAATTGGCGTATCATGACGGCTCGTGGCGTTGCATCCTCTGGGTGACCGCCACCGTCTGCCGGCGAGTGCTTACTTGCCGACCTCGCTGGCTACGTGTATCTATCACACCGGTTTAGCACATCCCAGCCAGCAATGGGCTTGCAGCAGTGGTGCATTGGCTCCCATGCTGGTGGCTCGCAGGTGGGAGAGCTGGGCTAGGCTCACTTCCGCGCGCCTTGCTGGGATCATCATCAGCTTGTGGGCTGCAAGACGGTTGGCGTTCCCCACTGGCAGAGTAACCTTGCCAGCAAGCCGAGTCCGGTCGTGGCCTCGAGATACCTGACATAATTACGGTCTACAGAGTACATACATCCAGGGGCGCATCCAGGGAGAGCGTGAAAGTGCGGGTGCTCTCAGCCTCTCTCTTCTCTCCTCTGCCGTCCCCGGTGTAAGCCCCCCCTGGCATACCATCAGCCGCCCAGCCAACACATCCCCCTGCCCTGTAGCGGCCTGGAGCGGCTTGTGTGCCGGAGCAAAATTAGAAGCAGCTGGAGTGACAGGAAAAGCCGTCGAGGCTTGTCTGCGTCTCAGGTCTCTTCCGGCTCGGCTGGACCAAGAAAGGACAGGACCATGACACTCACTCATCTTTCGTACCAGATCGGCCAATTGCGGCGTTCTGTGGAAGGCCTCGTCGCGATTGGCTGCATGCTAAGGTTAGGTGGCTAGCACCAGGACTGGCAACGGGAAGGAGGTGGTACCTGGCGGTACGCAAAACAGGTACATGGGCCCTGTGATTGGGCCGCGGGGCAGCTGGATGGGTGATGTGGGATGAGGATGAGGGGTGTCTCCACGAGGGACCTGAAGCGGAAGTGGTGGTCCTGGTGAGAAGGTGGGTGAGTGGGCAAGTGCAAGTGGGCAGGCGGGCAAGTGGAGTGGGACGTGCGATGGAAGGTGGGACGTGGAACATGGGCACGCACCTAGTACCTGGTAACTTGGGGAGGTACCTGAGGTAGCTCCGGCTGGGCCGCGTCTAAGTCGTTCATTGACATTCTCCATTCTCCAACCCACGACACCACTCTGTCATAGCAGGCCACAGGAGGCTTGGTGGGAGATTGGCAACAGAACCAGCTCAACGCCCACGCCATGTGTCGTCGCCACTCATCCGCCTGCTGCAGGGTTGTACCCAGTCGTCTCCGCATCTCCATCGTCCTGTCCAGCGCCCAGAGTTCAGTGTTCAGCGTTCAGTGGAGGCGGGTGCTGCAACCTGGAACTGTTGGTCGTCCAACTTCAGCACCAGATCTCGTCCAAAGCTAAATTAATAATGACCACGGTTGCACGCCCGGCACAGCGATGCCACACCCTCTTCGTCCCCTCTCTCTTGTTCTTTTCCCGCCCCTCCTTGTTGTGCAAATACTCGTCCTCGATCCTCGTCTTTGATTCTCGCCCTCGTCCTCCTCGACGACGCTTCCAGCTTCGGCTTCCAGCTTCGGCTTCCATCTTCTTGGTTTCACCAACGTGTTCCGCGCTGTGCTGCTGATCTTCATCCCTCCTCCAACTCCCAATATACCCGTGGCTGCGACTATACCCTACCCCCTGCCCTGCTGCTCTCGTTTTCTCTGCCTCCACCCCGCCATTGATCGGGCTGGTCGTCCTGTCTCACATCCCGCAGCCATACGTTACAAGAGAACCGAGTACGGGCAGCAAGAGCAACATCAGTGTTACTCCTTTGCATCTCTCCTTTGGACCCTCTGATAGACCTCCCGTCATACCATTCTCGGCTCTCGTCCTTAACTTCCTGCCGGCGCCTTTGAATACGACGATGCTCCCGGGGTCCTGCGTGTTCTGTTGCAAACAGCTTTGAGTACTAACTTTACCAAACGCTGGTTTCATAACTTCGAAATTTCGAACCGCAACATACAATGCTACCGCGATGGAATCGACTATGGGCGTTGCTCTGCCTCTTCCTCATCATTCAGCTTGCCAGCGCCGATAGCTTCAGGATAGCCCGGAGACAGGACGAAAAAACCTCCATCAAAACCACCGCCGTCGAAACTGGAGCCGACTCCGAATCAAAAACGGAGGAAAGAAAGAGCACAAAGACTACGGATACTTCTGCCGAGTCTACGGAGGAGACGGCCACTGGGGAGGATGAGACGTCCATCACAGAAACGACGACTACCGAGACAAAGTCTGCCAAACACTCCGCCACTGCCACCGCAACAAACGCTGGGAAGCTTGATAATTCCACTTATCTTAATGGTACGCACCAAGTATTGCTGGGCCATTCCATCTCACTAACCTGTCGTTGCAGCCACGATCCCCGCAGGACAGCTTCCCCTTCAGCCTAGAATCACACCAGGATGGGGCGTTGCAGGTATTATCATGCTTCTCTCGGGTATTGCCTATGCCCTCATCGGCATCAAGAACAAGTGGATACATACCTTCTTCTCGACGGCTTATGTTGCAGCGTTGGGTGTCGCGGTATTGATCGTTTACGTTATGGACGATTCTGTTAGCGACGCTCTTCAGGGCGGCTACGTCGTTGCCGTAGTCATCTCAGGCTGTTGCTTTGGCGCGGCCTCTATCATGTTCAGAGAACTCCTTGAAGGTCTCGGTTGTGCCTTGGGTGGCTTTTGTGTGAGCATGTGGCTTCTGTGCTTGGTATCTGGTGGACTGCTCAAGTCTGTCGCACCCAGGGCCATATTCATTGCTTGCTTCACTGTAGGCGGATTCGCCTTCTACTTCAGCCGATACACCCGAGACTGGGCTCTCATCTTCACGATCGCATTTTCAGGCTCTACGGTCACAGTTTTGGGCATTGATTGCTTCAGCCGAGCTGGACTCAAGGAATTTTGGGCCTGGATCTGGGATCTCAATGATGACCTGTTTCCCCTGGGCGGACAAGCGACTTATCCCGTTACGAAAGGGATCCGAGTAGAGACGGCCGCTATCATCATTATCTTCATGATGGGAGTGATCTCACAGATTAGGCTCTGGAAGATTGTGCGGGAACAGAGGGAGAAGAGGGCTGAGGACCTCGCCGAAGGCCAACGCAATCTACGGGAAGAGGAGGAGATTGTCGGTCGAGACATCGAACGGGTTAACGCACGTGAAAGACGCCAATGGGAAAGGACATACGGAAGTGGTGAAGTAAGCCCAACGCTATCTCGCAACTCCGAGAATGGAGACGAGGTCAGCGAGAAGCGACTGAGGAGTAGCCACACTGGTTCATGGCAACCCCAATCGTCAATCGAAGTGATTGAGATGACTGACTTGGCGGACACTCAGCGGACTCCCAAGCCGGCCACCACCACCATCTTGATGGCTAACGAGCAAGACAAAGATGCTCGAGTGACAGTACGAGTGGCCTCAGACGATTTCCCCAGAGCTCCATCCGTTCGAGAAAGCAATGACAAGGCGGCAGTAGCCCCTTCCGACGACCAAACATCCACCTTTATTGGTTCCGAAGATGAGCGACGTGCACCAGCCCCTCAGTCGTCTGCACCCAAGGTCGTTCCTCTACCTTTCATTGTTCCGGTCGCCGACGACACGATCTCTGAGGTAGATCGATCATCCGTAGCGACCTTCGCAGATGACGATGACGGCCACCTCCCTACTCCCGGTCATCGACATTCTCTCGCCCAGCGACTCTCGCACCTATCCCATGGATCTGCAGAGTTGCTGGGAAGCTTCTCGCACCAATCAAGTCGCCCCCACGGCGATGACTTCGAGGAGGATCACAACGGCAGCACTGACGATTTGGTTATTCCGGGCCCGAGACCCCGAGACGACGATGATGGTTCCATGGCCGCAACCGTTGATGATGAGAGCGTTAGCGCTGGTGACCGACTCTCCTTGCCTATTTCCGATATACCCAAGAGCATCGAGATCACTGCCGAACTGTCCGATCGGGGAATGCTGAGCTCGCCCCTGGACGAACAAGCCAAGTTGCAGGACGTGGATACTAAGAGCACTGGCAACCACAGCCGAGCTGACCCATCGGAGGACCACGCCTCCGAGGGCCAGGCAAAGACCAAGTCGGCTGTTTCAGCTACCTCAACTCGTGTTAGCTTGACCAAGGACCGACTACCCCGATCGCTTTCTCGAGTTGCTCTGTCATATCGCACCAACGAATGGGCAAAGCATCTCAGTAGCGCAGATGCGCCGCATCTGGAAGAGATTCGCATCACTGAGCCTCAGACCCAGGAACCTGCCGCGCCCGTATTCGTTGAAGAGTTGCAGAAGTCAGCCGACGAAGGGACTTCAGTACCCGCCATCACACGTTCAGACTCCCAAGTATCCAACATGTCTTACTCTATCCCCAAACGTGTCACGAAACAGAACGTGCCCGCAGCTCTAGCCATCTTGACCGGCGACGGCCAGAACCGTAGCCCTGGTACAACTCCCACCAATGGTGGCATGCCTCGCTCGACTTCGACAGGATTGCGTAGGACTTCTGGAGGATTCGAACCAATTGCCGAGGAACACCATACCCACCTTCAGGCCACTACAATCCCCGAGGAGGCTGGTTACCTACGGAGTTCGTCGATCAGCCCTCCCACGCACCTCACTAACGCACACCGCTCTATTACACCGGGACTTGTGTCATATTCCAGCCCCCAGACACTCATTGGCCAACGTGAGATGGTCGTCAAAAATAAGTCTCAAGGCAATTTGGCTGCCAGCACGTCGGATCTAAACCTCTACCGAGCCTCGAGCGATGTGGGCTCGTTAAACAACTACCCCATGTATGCTGCTGCTGTGGGCGCGGACGCTGATGATCTGCCATTGAGTCAACGAAAGCAGCTCATGCGCCAGAACAGCTTGAACCCAATGCCCTCTACTCCCTCTCTTGCTCGCCTCAGCGGTGGCCATGAAGCCAGTGGAGCCGATAAACCCTTCGACTCCCACCAACCGCAACGTGTGTCGACTGTCACCAACCCTGCAGCCCGTGAAGCGGCGCTTTCCCACTTCAGACAATCTGTCGCCCATGACCTTCGCTCAGGTACACCCGTGATCAACAACACGGGGCGCGAGACTCCATTTACTCCCAATTCGCTGCTTGGTGGTGGTAGGGAGGTCGAGGTACAGCGCAACATTGATATGGGACGCAACATCCTCATGGGTCAGAAGGAGGCCGAGGCTCAGCGACGAGAGACCGCGCAACGGCAGAAGGAATGGAACGATCGCGTCTTCGACGAGCGCATGAGAAATGGCGATCTCCTCGAAGTTCACAGGGAAGCGATGCGAAAAATGCAAAGGCATGCTAAGGACCAATAACTCGGCCCTGAACAACCACCATCGGAATAGTTGAGAGACTACCGATAACAGATTTTCTTTGTCTTTTTCTAACTTTCTTTTCACTTACTACTTACACGATACCAGAGGTTTCACGTTTGGGTTTCCGGAACAGCGGGCATGGCTGTGGTATTTTTAAAAGATAACAAGTAATGGGACATGCAAGGGCTTGGGATACAGGTATATTCATATATACATTGCGTGTGAGACGCACCACCGGCGTTGGATGGCTATACCGTTTGGTGGGAGTAATTCTAATACTCCTGGGCTCTTGGGCCGGGTCGGTTCTCGGCCGCTATTTGATTAGACGTATTGTTTCACCTGGATACAAAAGTTGGGAGCCGTTGATGAAGAATATGTACCTCCGCATGAGCGAGAGTGACTATTTTGGTTATAATTGCTATGATAGCGTCGAAAAGAAGATATTATGTTCAAGTTCGAACGGTACATTGAAACTCCATGAGCGCCGACGCCGTCGCTTGTAGTGCTGTGAAGCCCGGCTATGAAAGGGAGTCGATGTGAAAACACATTTGAAAGAAACAAATGAAGGCTAAATATGGACCTCGAAATCAAGGCCTGGGATCATCTCCAGAATTGTCAATTGGCCTCAGACGATCCAACCGTAGCGTTTCTAGCGCTGGTACGTTTCACGGGTGAGCTGAGTCTCGATCACGACGGCATGGTGGGAGGGCGACGAATCGAGGAGAGCAACATCGGGCGTGCTACGGCCAGATAGACCGCCGTCATCGTTGGACCAGACTCGGGTTTGGACGCGAGATGGTTGAGTCGGGAGATTCCAGTGAGGGTGTTGGACGGCGGAGGGAACGTCCTCCAGGGGCAGGGCCAGGTCGCGGTCCGAGTGACTCTTCTTCTTTGAGAGGAAGGATGGCAGGAAGCTGGAAGGGAGAGAGAAGTTGAGGTGGGTGCGGAAGAGGAATGGGTTGCGCTGAGGGAGCTGGCTTGGGACGCTATCTTCGGGGATAGTGTCGGAATACGTCGCCCGGGGCTGGCATGGTTGGTTTCGAGGATGCCCTTGTCCATGCCCTTGTTCAACGTCGAATGCGGATAAAGCGAAACTCGCAGTTCCTGTGCGAGTGGGCTCGGAGCTTTCTCTGGAGTATGTGCTCACGGTGTTGACCGGTCGAGATGATAGGAATGACCTGAACTTCCTAGCTGTGGTCCTGTTTAAGTTAGCATTGTGAAACTGCGGCATGGGCATTGAGGGGCGGCAGAGATGTGAGAAACTTACGTATTCGTGGATCCCGTGATGGTAGAGCTCAGAGCACTGCTGCCATATGCGTCTCGATCGGGATCATACTCTTCGTGGAGCATAGGGAAGAACCAGCCGAGGCCGAGATGAAGACAACCGCGCCGATAGGAGTTCATGGCGTTCTTTGTCATGCCGAAGAAGACGAATACGGGCACGGCAGAGAGAATGGGGATGTAGCAGTTATTGATGAATGCGAACTCGAGTTGGTTGGAAGGGAGGTAGGTGATGGTGTTCCAGGGATAGGGGAAAATGGGGTTGTGGATGGCGTCGTAATCATAAGGCTTCAACGGAGATGCGTGACGGATGTTGAGCATGGCTAGAATAATGACAACGGGCAAGAAAGGCACCATAATGGATATGACCATGAGATATAGGCGGCGCTTCGTGCGCTGGGCTCGTAAGTTGGCGACGCGGTTGGCGGAGAGCGCAGATACCGTGGTTTTGGCCACGTCCCGGAAGCGGATGTAAGTGAGGACTGAATGCTCAAGTTAGCGTAGGCCGTTTGAGAAAGAAAGGTTCTATCAAAGAAGATGGTTGGCTTACCCGCGTAGAAAGCCGTCAACGCGGACACGAACACAGGGGCGGCGATAAAGAAGACAATATACGGCCACGACGGCCAGCCAGCCCAGGTGCACCCTACCAAGGTGGCGACGATGTATCGCTGAGAAGTAAGAGGCCATACCCAGGCCAGCTGGATTAGGGGCAGCGGAAGAATGATGAAGGCCTGGACGAGGTTGCGGCGACGCTTCTCCCGCACAGTCAAGGGGTTGGCTCGCATCAGGCCAACCTGCTGGGCCAGGTTGCGCATAATGGCCAGAAGACAGGTGACGTAGATGGAGAGCGTGAAGTTGTGGATGTAAGGGTTGATGTCGCAGATGCCATAGCCGGGCCACCAGGAGTCGGTATCGTCGTTGCGCCAGATGAGGGCGTAGATGACGGACTTGAAGTTGACCACCATGATGTTGACGATGAAGATGACGGCCGCCATCTCGCCGCCGCGGTAGAGGTGCTTCAGGGGAACCAGACAGACCAGGTTCGCGAGGATACCCAGCACGACTCGCAAGATGAGGTTGGCTGTGAGAGTTGGCGATGTAATGGTTCCCGGGCCCTCGACCACGAAGATCAGGGCGTCATCCCCACGGCCGAACAGATGCGATTCGGCAGCCATTACGGACAATATCAGAGAAGGCTGACCGTGTATTGGAATAAAGAAAGTCGAGATGGAGAGAGAAAGACCTCGTGGCAAAGAGACTTGGTGATGGTGGTGTTGGGGGAGTGAAGGGAGAGTCCCAAGCGGCAGTGGCTTCAAGACTCCTTCCTCTCGGTTCAACGGCTGATCAAAGGTGGGAAACGCAAGGACCTCAAAGGCAGTTATTCTATTGACTTTATATGACTTCTTGATTGACAATTAAGTTGCTGCCATAAGCGGCGTTCAGATTCCAGAACCGCGGAGCTGGATCAAGTCCCGACGGGGAGTGGGACAAACCCTGACCGCAATAGCGAAGAACTTACATGGTTTGACTGATCAATTCAGACACGGAACATAAGAACGGTGAATTAGCGAGACAAAAAAAGAAAAACAGCAGCGAGCCATCTAGTTATGGCGTGCGTTGCGGAGAGTGATGGCGCGGACAAAAAGGCTGTTGTCTATGGAGGGCGGCTATTGAAGGGTCGCCTATTGACTTATTGACACCCCAATCCGGCAGTGGGCGCAGGGATGAAGTGGGAAAGACGCAGCACCGCCCGCGCGCGGCACAGCGACAGACCGGCACGGAAACGTCCGCGGAACGGAAGAGCCATACCGTGCCGTCAAGGAGATGCAGGGGATGCGTCACTTAGGGAGCCCAGCGGCGAGGCCGGCTGTGGAATGAGGACGACATCGCGGGCCCTGCACTTAGACCGACTTCTGAGGACCACGGTGAATGTTGCAATTAACCTTGCGCCTGAATGGCAACGTAGACTGGGTTCTAGAGATGATGCTAAGACATGCTGTAGAGAGATATCTTGCAAGTGGATCATGGATTGAGTGATTCCGCAATTTGATATCTGGTCGCTATATGGCGATGGTGGGCACTTACAGCTGTGACTGGCGACGGTGGTTTAGAGGCAACGAATGAGGTGGAGCCAAATCGCCGTAGGCAGAATATCACACTAAACAGAAATATGCATTGATCGGACGCTAATATGCATAACCATTCAACATCCCGTGCCTGGGAAGCGGAGGTGCGTGGTACAGTGTGCATCAATGCGCACGGTGCAATTTATGCGGTTCCAGCCAATCACGGCAGCATGATGGAGCACCCCTAATCTCCCGCCGCATACTCAAGGGCGGTATCGCGCGTCGCAGTTCTGAGGCCCCAATTCCTGCCCACAGTGGGTGGGTGACGCGACAGAGCGTGCAGGCTATCGGCTATCAATTTGCGCTCCACTCCGGTCGCTCAAGAGTCAAACACCACCACCACCACCTCCACCACCGCCGGAAAACACCAAACACCAAACATCCCCCACAACCACCATCACCATCACCGCAACCCTGCCCCTTCAACCCATCACCAACCAAATCAATCAATTACCGCCGCCACCATGTCCTCCTTCGCTCTCCTCCGCCGCGCCGCCGCCGCCGCGCCCGCCTCCACCCTCCGCGCCTTCAGCACCTCGTCGCCGCGCTCCGTCGCCCGCATCACCATCGTCGGCAACCTGGCCGACACGCCCGAGGTCCACGCCACCAGCACCGGCCGCGAGATCCTCCGCTACGCGGTCGCCAGCAACCACGGCTCCCGCGAGAATCGCAAGACCAGTTGGTTCAAGGTCACCAGCTTCGCCGAGGGCCCTAGCCGCGACTTCCTCATGAACCTGCCCAAGGGGTGAGTTTTTCTTAACCTGTTGTCGCGATGCCCGTGTCTAGAACTCGTCGCTTTGCGGATATGTTGATGATCATGCTGATTTCGACCACAGTGCCTCGGTCTACGTTGAGGGCGACTGCACCACCAACAGCTACACCGACCCCAACGGCATCACCCGCAGTGGCTTCAGCATTGTCCAGCGTACGGCCCCATCCCCTCTTCATGCGCAAGATATGCCCTGCTAACTAAATCTCAAGGCAACATTGAGGTCCTCCGACGCCCCCAGACCGCCGAGCACTCTGAGCACTCTGAGCAGAGCGAGTAAATGCGCAACCGCTGGCGCGTACCGGAGCATGACGGCAGGCTCTCGACAAGATGGCTGTCCCATATGTTAGGTTCTCTCCCCTCTGAAGAATGTTCCTGGCTTGTTGGATGTTTTGTAGGGTCGGGCTGTAGAGTGGGGCTTGTACGCAAATCGCCTGGGGAGATGTATGATACCATGATGCAATATATCCATTGTTCAACTTGCTTCCCTTGCTGGTGTTTCTTGCTCAATTTCGGCCCTCGCCGCGGGTATCAACGCTACCTGATGTTACGGTATCTTACGCCTATGCAAACTCATCTGCGTTGCACACAGTATATCTGTCTTATTGCGAAGTGTCCAAAATGACATCTCTCCCGTGAACGGCAGAGGCAAAGCAACGCAGGGTCTATTGAATTATGCAAGGCAAGGACCATTTCACTCGGCCCACATCGCCTCATACCAGCGTGACGCTATCCATACAGCCAAACCCAGCTGCTACACCTCCCTCTTCGCTCTTGTCCCCCTTGGTACGCAGCAAGTGACCTGCCTCTTCGTTGCGACGGACCTCGCCGGTGTTTTGATCCCAGAGACAAGTACCATAAACGCCCAGCTCGCAAATGACTCCACCTTCTTCCAAGTTTCCATTACGGAGGATGATGTTGTGGACCGGTGGAGGAGTGATCAGCTCCATTAGGATGAAAGAGCCCCAATGCGCTTCGGGCACAGACTTCAGGAACGCGGGGATGGAACTTCGGTAGATATTATTACCGCCACCCTCGCGCTGCGGCTTGAGCACATACGCCTGGCAAAGCTGAGGATCAAGCGCCTTCTTTCGGGCTTCCAGTCCCGCATCGCTCGTGTCCATTGGATAGATGTTGGTAAACGTGCGCCAGAGCTCGGCCACATCGTCGGTGTCGTCTCGGATGAACTTGCTTAGCGCTGATGGGACAGATGGCGTTTTCGGCGTTGTAAGGATCTGTTGCACCTTCTTTGTGCCAGCGAGCTGGGTCAAGATGGTGGGACACTTGATGGCATGAGATCGCTCCAGGTGATACCGAGCGTCCCAAGCCTCCTGGCCGGGATAGTCATTGGGGTCGTAACCCGACCGCATGTATACCACGGCAACTTCGTAGACCTTTGATTGACTTCGGGGCAGACGGTAAAGTAGCTGGCGCTTGGGGGTATCTGCAAGGCTGGTGTGCTTCAGAATATCCGCATATCGTAGTCGGAAGACTGGGATGGAGGGCGACGCCTTGGCGATTTGGTACTCCAGATGTCGCTGGTCGAAGACGTTCCTCTCACCGCCTTGGACGAGGAAGATAACGGCCTTTTCGTGCTTGAGCTCAGACTCGGGATACGCAAGGTAGGCCGCCTCGATACCAGCTGCCAAACCGTGCGCAGTTGTGTTCTCGGGAAGATCCAGGGAGCCCTCGGGTATGGGAGTATCGAGGAGAGAGTATTCCGTTTTGGCAAGATATCTGCTGACATTAGAGAGTTTGATCCTTTGATTATGGGTTTATGTGGCTTACTTGTGTAGCAAAGATGTGTAAGTCGAAAGACCCCCAAATGAGGCAGCAATGGTGTTGAACTCAACCTGTTTCACCTGGAGAGTGGGAGTCAAAGTTGAGGTATCCTGGTGAACCATGTAATCGGATCTGAATAGGCCTAGAGATAGAGGCTGGATATGTTAGAGGAAAGTTGGTTTGTGTCACCCGGTAGAGACTCACCTGGCTATATCCCTCAGCCTTGACTTTCTGGTGGACATTCCAAAGATTGCGAATAAACTCATCCCCGCCTTCAACCCTGGCAACAAGTCAGTGCCTGTGCGATGAGACATTCGCGGTTATGGCCTCTTACTCCTTGACAACCTGGGCTAGGAACTTCTCGTCCCGGCTCACAGCAGCGTAGAGCTCGTTGTAAGTCCTCTGCACGGACTTGGCCTGGGCGAAGCACTGGCGCGGGAACGGGCTGGGGAACAGGGTTACGGGCACAGTGACGGCGGAAATACCCTTGGGATCAGTCTCAGCGGATATGACCGTGGGCGGCGGCCGCACAGCAAGGCCATTGCCTATCGACCAGTCCTTGACGGTCTCGATGAGGGCCTCGCGTTCCTCGGCCTTGAGGCTGGGCGGATATGCCCCGCCCGTGAGAGAAGCCATTGTGTCGAGGACGGACTCAGGGGGGTACAGCGGAATGAGAGTCGACTGTGAGGTAACCTAAGGGCGAGCTATGGCTTTGAAATAGGTTGAGATGGGCTGTCTGTGGTGTAGTACCTGGCTTGAGCGAACAGCAACTTATTATGCGTGATCAGAAAGCACTTGAAGTAGCGTGGCTTAATAATTCAGTGAGTGGGTGCTTCTAGGTTCCTGCGTGACAAGCGGCTTCGGCCGCGTCGTACATATTACTTAGCGGCTGGACAAGGATCTAGTCCTTAGAACGGTAATTAAAGATTCATCAATATGCATTTATGTACCTCGTTACACTTGAATTGAGTGCTTGCTACGTTGCGAAATCCAGGCATGGTTTTTGCGAGGACAGGTAGTTCCTGGGATGATGCAATGAGGGGCACCCGCGTGCCCTTCTGCACGCCATGTCTGAGAAATGAATGGTAGTTTGGATGAATGAATGCTAACTCGTCACCGACTCAAGATGAAACATATCCTTGAGAGAAACAAGACCTAGTCTATATCCATCTATGCATGTGTCCTTGAAATGCCATTTTAATATGCTGGAGGTTGTAGCGTTTGTTCCTTTTTGCTTTATGCTTACATCATTGAGGTGCGGGAACCAACATCAATTCTTCAGCGAGGCAATTGCTTCCATGTTACAGGGGATGTGCCCTGCAAGCCTTCAGGGGACAGGCTACGTCCTGCCTGATTCGCCCAATACGGGGTCCAAATGATGCAGCCAGATCCGCCCAGTGAACAAAGATATATTTAGCGAGGCAGCCTGGAGCTAGAACCCAGGTGAAGCCATCGCCGCTGGCTTGTGTTCCTCCAGTTTCTTGACAGCTGCCAACGGCCCGCCAAATGACAAAAAAAAGCCCGCCTCACTCACCCTCGCACACGACGTGGCGAAGATTTGCATATTTCTCCCGACAAAGAAACCTGCAAGCTCATGGAACTTAGTTACCTTCACCAATACCGTTCTTCCTCAGGCAACAAGCCTACTTGTTTCTTATTTGCTTGCGTCACGTGAACATACATTCTAGGGACTGCGGTCGCGGCCTCTGCTCAAGCCAACCACGCAAATTCACTTCTCTAAACGAAGCTTCACCCACAAAAATCATCTGGAAAAGAGATCGCGATCTGGACTACGCCTTCATCTTCATTCGAGTCGAAACGCGAAAACTTTTTTAAGACCCAAACACGACCTCTCAGCCCCGGGAATCTGGCTGGTTCTCAACCCATTTCGAGGTTGTTAACGGCCGCTCTCGCCCGCACCTTGCTCTGGAGCTGAGACGCGACCACCTGGTCCTCCAGAGCAGCCCGCTGGTGGCTATGCGACAGTGATTCTCTCTCCGCCTGTGTACCTGACCTATGACTTGAGATAAAACCGGCAAGTTTTCCCTTGCCCTCGTTCCCTTCGATTCCTCTCTTGAGGAACTCAGTGTGTGAAGGCCGTTTCTGCTTCATCTTCTAACATTCAGCCAGAAACCTGCAATAACTAGGCTTTTCAGAGGCCTATCAGCACCAAATGGATGGTGCCGGGGATGATGATCCCTTCCTCTGGGATGTTGCGGCTGTGGCCAGAGTGCTAGCCGCGCCCAACCAGCCATGGACTAGGGATCCTGACGCTCTTGCTCATCAGATTCAAGAAGAAGAGATTGACGGCAAAACACTCCTCACGTTCGAGCATGTCTGCTCCCGCCAGGAGTTGATGCAATGCCTCGGCATCAGATTGGCTCGCCACAAAGTTACTATTGGCGAGATTATTCTCACGCTGCGATCGAAAAGCTGGGAGTACCAACGCTGGATGGAAGAATACAACCGGAAGCAATCTGGATTCTATCTTGATTCTGATCTGAAAAAACCGCTTACTCCTAGCATCGGAGCAAACCGAACCCTTCCTCAGCCACAACCAGCTGAAACGTCACTTGGGGTAGTGCATCAAGATCAAACTAATGGACATGATTATTTGCCATCCCTAAAATCAACAACTTTACAACATGACAAGTTGGGCTTACAGGCTTCACAGCTAGTGCTGTCAAATACAAGCGCTAAGCAAGTCTGGTTTTGTTGCAAATACTGTGGTTACAAGCACGTACCAGAAAATGAGCCAGATCACTGGAAGAATTGCTTTTATGTTCTCCCAGGCCTTATTCAGCGGCCCTCGCGCTTTGAAATGATGAATCCCAGGTTGTGGAAGGTGGTAGAACAGTTAGTTCAGGAAGACCCAGAGTTGGTGGAGGCTATCGAGGCTTGGAAGAAGAACAATGACTACAAGGAACCGGAGAAACTGCCCTGGACAGCCCCGCCAGAGGCGGCTTCGCCTCCACCAGAAACCAATGGATCCCAGCTCAAGCCAGAGCCTGAACAGACTCACAAGCGGAAACGCATCGCCCCAGTCACTGTGGCAAGCCAGCCACTCAACATTGAGCAAGCATTTATTCCAACCGAGGCCGACACTCTCAGTTTCGCACCCCGAAGCTACCAAGGACATGAGCAATACAACCCTTGGGAGGAAGCACCTGCCAACGCTTATCTTGGAGATGGCAGCCTGACTCTGGCAGCTCTCAAATCCCCATCTAAGTCTCTGAGCTCCAGGCTTATTAAACCAACTAAGGACAGCTTTGCAACTGTCTTTCCTAATTGGTTGCCCCCAGGAAGAAGACTCGCCGTAAATCGTGGCATGAAACGATTTCTGAGGCAAAACAGCCGACGGGAGATGCTGCAGAAACGGGGCATATTCTTGATGAGGTCGCCTACACCCAGCGATTCGGACTCGGTGCTCGACCTTGTCGATCTCGCTGATACCTTTGATAAGCAAACCTTGGAGGAGATGGAAGAAGAGAGGCTGGAGATGGAGAGACATGAAGCTCACGTTGCTCAGCACTCTATCGCACCCGAAAGAGTTGAGCAGATCCTTGTGTCTGCCATCGACGCCATGAAGGTCACTTGGCAAGAGACTAAGCTACCTAGGTACCAGAGGAAGGCCTATCGCCTATGGCACGCTGCTCGGCGTGGGGGAACAAGAACAAAACAAGTTCTGGCCGCCCATCGACAAGCCAAGTCCTATGACGAGCGAATCAAGAAACTTTATGCGAGAATCTTGGAGCAAGTTTGGAACAAGGAAGACGAAATCAGCTTTCAAGCGGGAAGTCTCGAACAAAGCATCTACGACAAGCTCTACAGCGGGTGGCTCGCTGGAGTGCTAGAATCTCGAACCGAACCCGCCAAACCACAGTCCATCCTCAAGCCAAAGCCTAAAGTCTCAAGGGTTCAAAGGGAGGATTTGGGCGAAGAAATCCTGACAAGCTCCGATGAAGACGACTTTATCGTACCTGACAATGAACCGGAAGGTGGAAATGGAGACCCTATGGATCTTGACGGCGGTCTCAGCTATGTTGATCTAGAACACCCTGCTGAGTTTGTCAAAGCCGAGACCCCGGAATTTTTCGACCTTACTCAATCTGCATGGGGACTAAGCTCGCCAACAGGTCCTATGAAACCAGTCTTCATTGATCTGACAAGCCCCGCCAAACCCGATTGTCCTTCGCCGAAAGGCGTCTCCGACGGTATCGACACTACCACCCAAGCTGAGCCAAAATTTCCGGCACCCATGCCATCACTGGAAAGCCTGGGTAGCTTTGATGAAATCGGCGCTCTCGCTCCAACGCACTGGGCAAAGATACGTGACCGGTGGAGGCTGTTGGTTTGCCTTATCTGGAAGCTCCCACACAATAGGCGACGCGCATTGCTTGACTTCATCCAAGGAAATTCCATCGACGACGCTTGGAAAGAGACAGTGCAAGCTCACCTAACGGAACCCGTGCAGGACCTGTTGCTGCTTAGGGTGCAGTCACCAGGAACTCTCGCCTTCGACATGACGCGAGTTTACCTGGGCTTCGTTAGGACGAAGCATTACTCAGAGTCTCGCCTTGTCCCCTTTACCCCAAAGATGAAGCAGAGGATTGAAAAAATCGACCGCTCATGGTTCCGCTTGCTTTGCACTTTCATCAAGGATGCTGCCCATCAGTTTCCACAAGACAGTCAGATCTACAGAGCCGAAAGCCCGGAAAACGCGCTGGAAGATGAGTTCCAGGATGATGACCTACCGCAGAATTGGGAAACCAGTCCATCAAAGCGCCGGAGGGCCGCACCCAAAGAAATCATTCAGAACAAAGACGCAGTGGATATGAGAGAGAGGGAATCGCAACGAGTCCAGATTCAAGAAGCCCGCAGACTAAAACTCAGAGCTGATCTCGCTTCCTATGGATTAATGCCGCGAGATAGAACTCGGCTGATCATTAACGAGAGCAAACAAGATGGGCAGCCATTCATCTACATCAACGAGGACATTGGCAAACGTATCAAAGAGCATCAAGTCGAGGGTGTTCGATTTATGTGGAACCAGGTTGTCCTTGATGCCCAGGCCCGGCAGGGCTGTCTTTTAGCTCATACAATGGGTCTGGGGAAGACTATGCAAGTCATCACACTCCTTGTCGCAATACAGGAGTCAGCAGCGTCTTCAGACCCATCTGTGAAGGCACAAATTCCCGAAGACCTTCGACGTTCTCAGACTCTAGTGCTCTGTCCTCCTGGATTGGTGGACAACTGGATGGATGAACTCCTCATATGGATCCCGAAGGATGTTCTTGGACCTCTGCGCAGAGTTGACTCCCAATTAGCCTTCGCGGAAAGGCCCCATGTAGTACAAGAATGGGCCAAGACTGGTGGCATTCTCGTGATGGGCTACCGCATGCTCAACCAGATACTTACTCAACACAAAGAGGTGGAGGAGCTTTTACTCAACAAGCCAAACATTGTTATCGCAGATGAGGCACATCATATGAAGAACGAAAAGAGCCTGGTTCATCAGTCCTGCGCTCGATTCAGAACGTTGAGCCGAATTGCCTTAACAGGTTCACCTCTGGCGAACAACGTTGAAGAGTACAGGGCAATGATGGACTGGGTGGCACCGAACTTCTTAGGTCCGCTCGCAGAGTTCCGCGAGATGTACGCAACGCCAATTCAGCATGGCCTTTACCATGACAGCAGCGGCCCCGAAAAGAGAAGTGCCTTGAAGAAACTCGAGGCGCTGAAGGCAACGGTGGCACCCAAAGTACACCGAGCTACGATCAACTCGTGCCTGAGGGAGGACCTGCCGCCAAAGTTTGAGTTCGTTATTTCGGTTCCTCCTACGCCATTACAGCGCAAGCTTTACGCCCTCTATCTTCAAGGTCTTGAAGATAATGATATGGGCATCAACGGTTCAAAGTTTCAACAGTCTCAGCTGTTCACTGTCACGAATCACTTAGCGCTGATCTGCAGCCATCCTAGGTGCTTTCAACACAAAGTCAAACAGATTAGTGAGGGAAATCTCAAAGACGAAGACGACAGTGGGCAAGAAGACTCGACGTTCCCCACAAGCATCATCCATCCGGTATTGAAGGAGCTTAAGGTGCCTGATCCCGACCTTGTGTCACTGTCAGTAAAAGTTGAGCTGTTGACGGTAATCCTGGACGAAGCCCGAGCAGTGGGAGACAAGGTGCTCGTCTTCAGCCAAGCGTTAATGACGATTGACTATCTGCTCAACCTGTTCACGATGCAGAAAAGACGTGTTATTTGCCTTACTGGTAAAACCCAAATCAACAAACGTCAGGAGATGATCAAAAATTTCAACCTGGGCAATCAAGAGGTACTCTTGATCTCCACGACAGCGGGAGGGGTTGGTCTCAACATCCAAGGCGCTAACAGGGTTGTCATCTTTGATATTAAATGGAACCCGGTACATGAGCAACAAGCTGTTGGGCGGGTGTACCGAATTGGGCAAGACAAGCCAGTTTTCGTCTACCGATTTGTGGTGGCAGGCACTTTTGAGGAGGAACTTCAGAACAAACACGTCTTTAAGACTCAACTGGCATCCAGGGTCGTCGACCGGAAGAATCCAATCAGTTGGTCGAAACGCAAGGGCATTGTTCTTCACCCTATCCGACCATCGCCAGCGAAGGACCTCACACCCTTTCTTGGCAAAGATCGTATCTTGGACAAGCTCATCCGATATAAAAAGGATGGCGAGGCCATTCGTTCCATACTCTCAACGGATACCTTTGAAGAGGAGGACATGGATGCGAAACTTTCCGCGGACGAACTCCGCGACGTGAAGAGCATGATTGAGATGAATCACCTCATGTTCACCGACCCCGATGGATATCAGAGAGCCAAGCAGAGGCTAGGGCAAGAAGAGTTTTATCGACTATCTAAGCTTTCTGAAGCAGCTCTCTCCGAAGCTGGACCAGTTGCTCTGCAACATCACGCGTCCGTTAACCAGTCATTAGATGGGACGTTTGATGCACCCGATCCTGTCCCTGTGGGACAGGACCTGTATAGGCATGCTATGACTTCAGCACTTGGCGAGACCTCACAGGTAAGTTTGCCACCTCGAGATTGGGGATTGGAATACTGATTTGGCAATAGGCATCTCATCCAGGGTCACAGGTTCAGCATCCAAGCATTGGATCCGGGGCAGTTCCTCTACCGGTAGTTGGCGCAAATACGTACTTTGGAGAGAAACAACCACCGACACTGACAATAATGCCGGCGCCAACGCCGGTCACGGTCACGGTAGAAACAGAGACGCCCAAAATCCCCCCGAAACCGACGCAGGGCACACCTTACATTGGGGGAAACATCTTTACTCCGCCCCAAACCCAGGCTAAGATGAACTTCCAAACAAAGCTTGCTGGCAGAATTCAGGAACTCCAGGGACAGCGCTTCGGAGAAATTCCAGGAGGACCTCGCAAGTTCGCAGAATCCTTGACAAGCACGATCCATTCAGTCCGAGAGACGCGCCAGTTCGGGTTCTTGCCAGATAACCAGCATTGGAAGCACTTGGAAGAGCTACTGGCTCACGATAGGTTTGTGACATTGCTGGTCTCGGGCCACTGGACAGCGTCGTATGTGGCCCTGGCGGAAAAGAGGGCACTTGAAAGTCGTATCGATGCGATGAATGGACTTCCTGAAAAGGAGATTTCGGCTCAGGCTAGTCGCAGAGCGCACTCGCCCGATCCTCAGGTAAGCAATCATTACGATGTGTCCATCGGCGCTTGTACTTACTAAGGGATTACCAAAGAACCTACAGAATATTGGACGACAGAGCATGAAGGCGGGGGGCACATCGAAAAGCCTGCACGCGAGGGAAGACATGGAAGTCATGTGGGAAGCAGCCGACAATAGGAAGCGACGAGACTTTCGACTGCCACCGTGGGCCAACCGAGCCCTGTTTGAGGAACAAGGCAGAGCGTTCCCTGCGCCAGGAACGATGGATTCGACGGGTGATCGGCGACTGGAATTAAGAAAGGAGTCACCTCGAGGAAACGAACCAAGAAGCTCAACATGATGGGCAGGCGTTGGTTGGGTGATGTGCGAGGGAAGATAAATACGGAGAGGCACCTGGTTTTGGCAGGGATGGAGACGGCGTTGTCGGAGTTGATGATTGTATGAGATACCCATTTTTGAGGCGACGCATAGGCGAACTCTTTGCGGCTTTTGGCTTTGACGAATTTTACATCGAGGGGGGCTCAGGAGTGAGGGGGAAGTAACTAGATCAGCAAGCCATGTTGCAAAAAGATTCCTCGCCACCTAGTCTTTATGAAAGATCCGTCTCAACGTGATCTGACTATCAACGAAATGAGCTCAAAAAGAGTTTAAGCGCAGTGATGCGTAAGTGAGTACCAGCATTTGGATATTTACAGTAGAAATGGGGACCGAGCACTGGCTGCCTTGATGCGCTTTCACTACGTAATACTACTACGTGGAGGGTAAGAAAAAAAAAAGCATGCCCGAATTGGAGCGAAATCAGTCTAGGGTTCCGTGGCTGGCTGATCGGAGGCTTCCGTAACGACGCGAGGATATATCCTTGCAACTACGACTCCGCAAGGACCTCTGACACGAGTTGCCCAGTGGGCCATGGGGGGTAAGTTAATTGGCAACTGATGGCTACTCATAGGTAGTCTTGAGCATAATGATTAAGAGTTTAGACGGCCAGTCGTATCGTACGATGGAGGATGATGGTAGTGCGGATTCAAAAGAGAGAAAAAGAACTGGGGAGAAGCTGTAGGGCCGGTCCCGGAGCCGGAGGAGAGGAGGGGGGCTTACCCGAGTTGGGTTAGTAGGGTATCCGTGATTCGCCTGGCATTTCACTGATGTCCGTTTCATGGACTTCTGTCCGTCGGTGACGACGGCGATGTTTCGAGAAAGTGAGTAATTACTGTGCAATGGAATCCTGGGTCGGAGAATGTCAGTGGTCCAACAAGGGAGTGCCCGCATTTCTCGGAATGCAAATGGAACGTCCCCCCATCTGCACACGGGCGCTGGGTCAGGGGTAGGCAGTGAGCCAATGGCAGGCAAGGTATTTCTTTCTCCAGGGCATCTGTCGGTCTAGGCCTTGTGATGAGCGTCCTTTTTTTCTTCCTCTTCCGTCGACGTGCCGGAGCCGCTCGCTGCTAGGCCGAGTCACCGTTGCCCCTCTCTTGGTATTGTGCGCTAAGCTTGGCTGGCTGGCTGGCTGGCTTCACCGGCAGTCGGTCAGATCGGATGATGGCGTTCTAGGCAGAGTGAGTGAGTGAGTGAGTGAGTGAGTAAGAGGAGTGAGAGCGAAGAGTAAGGGTTTGAGTAATGAGTTGAGGATGAGTAAATAAATATGGAGGCAACTCGGTGGCGGCGGAATGACGGAGAGACAGAGACGGACAGACAGACAAGAATCAAACAGACGACGTTCCGAGGAGGCAGACAAGTGCAACCCACTCGCACCCACTAAGAAGCAGAGCGTCGTCGAGAAGTCTCACCCGCTCCGAGGATGCGGAGGTGGCGGCGAATGCGGCGATTTTGCGGCCAGGGCATTCGTAGTTTACCTTAGTCCTCTGAAAGGCGTATTCTCAGAAGGGCAAAAGTACCTGAGATCCATTGACTCCCGCCAGCCCCAGGGACCTGAGAGTTGCGGCCAGCCGGGCATTAGTTGATTACTATGTACCTCGAGTTTAGTACGCTGTAGCACTGTAATGGCCACGACACAGCAGCGAGGCCGCCTTCCCGAACCGCCGAAAACCGTTCTCTCCCGTCTCCCTCCCGCCTCCGCCTCTCTTCTCTTTTTCCTTCTCTTCCTCTCCTACTCACACTCACCACCTACCCTCGCCATTGCTCTTCACAAACCCCCCCCCTCCCGGACTAGGTGCCAGCGATTGCTTCTTTCGTCTTGTTCCGCTTGCGACCGCGCGAGTGCAGCCGAGTGAAAACTAGAAAACAAAAATTGCCCCTCGTCAAATCGCATCCGCATCGCATCGGCATTTCGTACCCCTCCGGTTCCTCGTCGAAATTCCCATTCATTCGCATCTCGCCATGGATAGCGTCCTCCGACAGTCCAAGGCCATGTGCCCCTTCTTGAAGAAGGCCTCGCCCGCCACTCTGCGTGCCCTGTCGGCCACCGCGCGTCCCCAGGCCGCCCAGGTCTCGCCCTGCGGCGGCGCCATGTCCAAGCTGCAGCTGCTCGGCCATCGCTGCCCCGTCATGGGAAAGGCCATGGCCGTCCAGTCGGCCAAGCACGGCGCTGCTGCTGCGTCTGCCTTCCGCGCCTTCTCCGGCAATGCGAAGACTGGCAAGGCCAAGATCCACACCAGTCGCAACCAGGAGGCTCGCGCCGTTGACCGCCCTCTCTTCGAAGGCCGCGACAAAGGTATGTCTTCAACGCCCAACAGTGGCCGTGGGATTGTCACCCTCATCGCTCGTCCCCCAGTCAATTGCTTGACTTCTAACACGCCTAGCAGCCTCGATCCCTCCCGGCGCCCCTCTGAACCGAAAGGCTACCGCTCCCGCTCCCGTTACCGCCGCCGCTGCCCTCAATTCCACCGGCAAGTTCAACTACGAAGGCTTCTACAATGCCGAGCTCGACAAGAAGCACAAGGACAAGTCTTACCGCTACTTCAACAACATCAATCGCCTTGCCAAGGAGTTTCCCCGCGCCCACATGTCCAACAAGGAGGATCGGGTCACTGTCTGGTGCGCCAATGACTACCTAGGCATGGGCCGCAACTCTCGCGTCCTGAACAAGATGCATGAGACTCTGGAGGAGTACGGCGCTGGTGCTGGCGGAACTCGAAACATTTCTGGCCACAACCGACACGCTGTTGAACTTGAGGCCTCTCTCGCCAAGCTGCACGCTCAGGAGGCCGCCCTCGTCTTCAGCTCCTGCTACGTCGCCAACGATGCCACCCTCGCCACCCTCGGCAGCAAGATGCCCGACTGCGTCATTCTGTCAGATAGTCTGAACCACGCCTCCATGATCCAGGGCATCCGCCATTCCGGAACGAAGAAGCTTGTCTTCAAACACAACGATGTGCAGGACCTCGAGGCCAAGCTGGCTTCTCTCCCCCTACGCGTCCCCAAGATCATCGCCTTTGAGTCCGTCTACAGCATGTGCGGCTCCATCGGCCCAATCGAAGAGATTTGCGACCTAGCTGAGAAGTACGGTGCCATTACCTTCCTCGACGAAGTCCATGCCGTTGGTATGTACGGTCCCCACGGTGCTGGTGTTGCGGAGCACTTGGACTGGGAGGCGCACGTCAAGGGTGCCACCCGCGGAACCATTATGGAGCGCATCGATATCATCACTGGAACCCTAGGCAAGGCGTATGGCTGTGTTGGTGGCTACATCGCTGGCAGCGCCAAGCTCGTCGACATGATCCGATCGCTGGCCCCTGGTTTCATCTTCACCACTTCTTTGCCCCCAGCCACCATGGCAGGTGCCAAGGAATCCATTGAGTACCAGATGGAGTACGATGGCGACCGACGACTCCAGCAACTTCATACTCGAGCTGTCAAGGAGGCCATGGCCGAGCGGGACATCCCCGTCATTCCCAACCCCTCCCACATTGTCCCCATCCTGGTCGGCAATGCCGAGGTCGCCAAGGCGGCATCCGACATGCTTCTTCAGGACTACGGCATCTACGTCCAGTCGATCAACTACCCCACCGTCCCCGTCGGCCAGGAACGCCTCCGCATCACCCCCACCCCGGGCCACACCAAGGAGTACCGAGATGAGCTTGTGCAGGCTGTCGATGAGATCTGGACCCGTCTGGACATCAAGCGTACTTCCCAGTGGGCTGCCGAGGGTGGCTTCATTGGTGTTGGCGAGGAGGACAACGTCCAGGAGCCGCTCTGGACTGATAGGCAGCTCAAGATCGAGCAGGCTACCAAGGACATCATGGCGGCTGGCCATGCGACCAACGGCATCACCGAGGCCCTCCTTGAGCAGGAGTCGCAGCTGGGCAGTCAAGTTGCTGGCGCCGCCGTCTAAGCGTTGGAAACCGACACGTCCAACCTCTGCCATCGTAAACAACTGCGACGCAGACACTCCCAGTTCCCTTCATACAAGCCATTTTTGACAGACATCTACGCCTACCCTTAATCGGGATAGACGAGAGAATTGAAATACCTCTTTTATCCATTGCCACAAAAAATGTGGCATTTTGGAATATCAACACAATCTATTTTGCTCCAATATCTATGTGAATGCCAGTAAGTCCAGTAAATGTTAGTAAAGGTAATCAAATGAGTCTATACATATACTCTATATCTGCGTCTTGTTTTCTTGAAGCTTGACAACATGAGTCCACCACCAAATCGCAATGGGAAATCACTACTATGTACTTATGTTAACCTCAGGCTCCGAACGGACATGTCTCAGGCCTGGGTCAACGATGCTGATTGGATGGTTCGCTTTGTCAGCGACCAAACCCCGTGTCCGGCGGAGAAGCGGAGCAATTTTCACGCTCCGGCTCCGTTCCGGAGACGACAACCCCGGCCACTTTACAGCATCAAGCATGTAAACGGGCCTCCGAGGATACCGACGGCTGAACACTTTTGTCCTCCCGCCTCAAGGATGTGGTCTCGCTCTTCTCTTCCTGCTCCGTACTGACACTCCGTCACCCCGATCAGAACCTTGACATGTCACGATGAGTCCCGACGCCGTGCAGATGAAGAACAAGGGTCCAAAGGCATGCACGACCTGTGCCAAGGCTAAGGCGAGGTGTATTACTGGCCCCGAGGGGAGCCTCAAGTGCGACAGGTGAGTCTGGGGTCCATCGGCCAGTCTGTCTCCCGGACCCGGAGGATGGGACGGAGCAGCGGGATCCCGTTTTGGTTGTTAATGCGTCAGGTCCAAGGTGCCTCCGTCTGGACAAGCCTTGTGTCTCGCAGACTCCGGCTCCGCCTCGGGCCCGAAAGAGCCCCAAGCTATCCAAGATTGCAGCCCTCGAGAAGCGCCTCGAGGAGCTGTCGTCTCACGTCCAAGAGGGGCCAGGTCCGGCAAGATCGACCAGTCCGTCCCCGAAGGGAGAGGAGCTGTCAGAGCTCTGCACCAACGCGGACAAGTGGAACTTCTCCCATCTGTTCGCTGACAAGCCCGGGGCGGCGCCCGCACCTGTCGATGTTCAGCCGCCGCCGTCTGCATCGGCAACGCCCCGGCCATGGGACTCGTGGTGGCCGACGCCCCAGGAGGCGGAGATGCTGCTGAACAACTACCGGACGGTGCACGCCGAACTGTTCCCGTTTGTAGTTGTGTCGGACACCGTGACGTCCCTGGAACTTCGCCAGGATCGCCCGTTCGTGTGGAAGGCCGTCATGATGGTGGGGTGCTTCCTGGACGGGGCAAGGCAGCAGAAGCTTGGCAAGGAGCTGCTCGGCGAGATTGGACAGGCCGCAGTGGTGGATGGGTCTAAGAACCTGGACCTTCTCCAAGGACTGCAGATGCTTGTGTCGTGGTAGGTGAAGACCGAGAACGACAAAGCAAAAGCACGCTAACCAACGAGAACAGGTTTCACTATGCCCTCAAGGGCTCGCAGGTGACCAACCTGCTATTCCTTGCCAGGGCCATGTGCGTCAACCTGGGGTTCAAAGAAGATGCGTCTCTCCAGGGAGAAGAATTCACGCGGAACATGAATCATATGAGGGTATACGCGGGAACGTACTATCTTAACACGCTGTAGGTATACTTCATCTTGGCGTTATGACGCTGGACTAACCCGTCTTGAATAGGGTCTTTACAGCCAATAAGCGGCCGGATATCCTCATGAACACAGATCTGCTGGAGACTTGTTGCAGGGTGCTGGGGTCGACAATGCAGTATGCTTCGGACGAATACCTCGTCAAACTGGTCCGGATCCAGCAGCTAGCCCAATCCATCTCGTTAACGATGGCCATCGACAATCTCAGCCAGCACGCCATGAAACTGCCCCTAACTATGGTGGTGCGGTCCTTTCAAGATCAGCTAGATCAGTTCAGTACGTCTCTAGCTCCTCGATTTGCGGATAACGACACCCTCAAGTGCCACGTCAATGTGGCCCAAGTCCTCCTATACGAAATCGCACTCTCGGAACAGCACTCGAACGCATCGTATGTGCCCCTAACCGACCGCCTCCAGTTGCTATGGGGCTGCGTCCGCTCCCTCAGGTCCTTCTTCGACATTCGCTTCTCCCACCGCGAGCTCGAGCGCCCTCGCTTCCTATGCCTCAGCGCGTCTGATTTTGTCTTCACCATCATTACAGGCCTGCGGCTCCTAACGCTGCAGCTGCCGGGGTGGAACCTAGCGCACATCCAGAGCGAGCTCAATATGATCGACGTTATGGATAGCCAGATTCGCGATCTCGTGATTATCATCCTTCGCCGGAAACAGGGCATCTATCCCGATGCCGAAATAGGCACGCCTCTGCCCGAAGACCCCTTTGACCGCCTGCTTCGCCAGCTCAAGACCCTGCGTGACTTGGTCAAACTAGAGCTGGATCGTCAGACCGCTGGGTGTGTAGATATGGCGACTGTGGATTTTACGCAGGATCTCTTGGCCGGAGGCATGGAAAGCGAGTTCTGGCGGAACATGGGGGTTGTGGATGTTTGGAACGTGGTAGGGGATCCGACGGTGCTAGATGCTAACATGTCGTGATGGTGATTTGATGATAAGATATGTAAAGATAGGAAACAAGGACAAAGACCAAGGAAGGGTTGGCGTTTGGGAGATGGTATTCCATGATATTACGGCGTTGTATGAGATTGGATATTGGCCAAAGAGATACAGAATAGATTGTATGCAGGATACCGGCGAGGAACAATCTATGTCATTACATTTTTGCCATGGCTCATATTACTTTTGGTGTATAGAAGTCTACGGTTCCGCCTCGTCCACGTCCACGTCCATGTCCACGTCCACGGCCTGGACCTTGGCCAGGGTCAACCACCTGAAATCGCCGTCGCCCGCCGCCTTTCGGAGCGCATACAGCTCGTCCAAGAAGGCCGGGACGAAAGTGCCCGGCCCACGCACCTCGCTCCTAGCGGCGGCCATCTCGGCGGCCAGGCCGAAGACGACGGTGCCGGCGACGGCGGCAAGCAGCGGGTCGGCGGCGTGGGCGGCGACCATGGCACTGACGGTGGTGCCGAGGGTGCACCCGGTGCCGGTGACGGCGGCGAGCAGCGGGTGGCCGTTGTCGACGCGGAGGGTGCGGCGGCCGTCGCTGAGGAGGTCGGTGGCGCCGGTGAGGAGGATGACGGAGCCGAGGCGGCGGGCGAGCGAGGCGACGAGGCGGGCCTTTTCGGCGAGGCTCAGGGACGATGTCGAGTCGACGCCGCGCTGGAGGATGGAGGCGCCGGCGACGGTCTGGATCTCGCCTTCGTTGCCTTTGATGACGGTGAAGTGGCCGGCGTCCAGGAGGATTTTGACGGCGTTGCGGCGGACGGACGTTGCGCCGGCTCTGTTTGGGAGTATTAGGACCTTGTATATATCATGGCTGATGATGGGGATAGGGGCAAGTGAAAAGGGAGGGGGGGGGGGTTGCTCAGACTCACCCTACGGGATCAAAGACGACAGGGCGTCCTGCGTCGTTGTAGGCTTGTAGAGCCTGGACGTAATTCTTGAGGCCGTCGGGGGTGACGGTGCCCATGTTGACGACGAGAGCACCGCCGAGCTTGGCCAGGTCGGCGGCTTCTTCGGCGTAGTTGGCCATGATGGGGCTGGCGCCGACGCAGAGGGCGACATTGGCGGCGAAGTTCTGGACGACCTGTGGACTTGTCTCAGCACGAGGCATCACCGCAGTCTCGGCGGGACACGGCTCACCAGGTTGGTCATGTTGTGCGTCAGGGGCGTCGTCTCCGCCACGGCGCGCACGACCTGCGGGATCATGGCGACGGTCACCTTGGCAAGGAGATGGCGGGCGGCGACGGCCGGGTCCGGGGCGGCGACGATGGCGCTGACCACGGCGACGCCGTCGAGGGCCTTGGCGGGAGCGCGGCAGGCGGCGACGACGGGGCCGGCGTTGGAGGCGTCGACGCCGCCGATGCACACGGTCGGCACGGCGCCGTGGCCGGCGGCGGCGAGGTCGGCGAGGATGGCCCGCACGCCACCGGGGCCGATGATGGACTTGGCGTCCTTCTTGGTCGGCGTCGCGAACACGGTGCCCAGGCCGAGGTAGTCGGCGCCGGCTTCGCACGCGCGGAGGGCTTCTCGCGTGGAGCTGGCGGTGACGCCGATGATTTTGTCGGGGCCGAGGAGGGCGCGGGCCTCGGTGTAGGCTGTCGAGACCGTTAGAGAGACGTGGATGGAATTGGCGAGGGAGAGGTGTACACACCCATGTCGTCCTGGCCAATGTGCACGCCCTCGCACCCGACCTCGACGGCGACGTCAACGCGGTCGTTGATCAGCAGCGGGACGTCGAAGCGCCGGGCGACGGCGTGCAGCTTCCGGGCCGTGGCGACGGCCTCATCGCGGGAGCTGTGCTTGTCGCGGTACTGGAGCACGGTGACGCCGCCGCGCAGCGAGGCCTCGACGACGGCGCAGAGGTCGCGGGAGCCGAGGATGGCGGGCGTCGAGTCGGTGACGAGGTAGACGCCGTAGTTGACCGAGGGCTTGGGCATTTTGTTCTGGGTGAGGGTGAGGGTGAGGGTGAGGGTGAGGGTTTGCGGCGGGGTTTTCGAGAGTGAGCGACTTGTTGTGTAAGTTGGGAGGAGGGCTGAGATATTACGACGTGGTGTCTACTCTCCTGTGACTACGTTATTGAGCACCACAATGCAACCGTTGGCTTTCGCAAAGCAAATCAACACTCGAAAAATAAAAGAGGAATTCTCTATCTAATGTCCATGTCTATTTTCTGCTTTCTAATGTTTCTATGGGTATCCAAGGAGATAAACGACAATCTAGTAGTTTACAGCCTGGTCGCCGTCTATAGGAGTCAGCCAATCAATCTTACAAGTAGACCACAACACCAACATCGTCATACACTCTGAAGGACGTAACCCCTATTCCTTTCCTTTCCTTTCCTTTCCTTTCCTTTCCTTTCCTTTCCTTTCCTTTCCTTTCCTTTCCTTTCCTTTCCTTTCCTTTCCTTTCCTTTCCTTTCCTTTCC
>JAZAVK010000230.1:0-36179 GCA_037954305.1 Neonectria magnoliae
CCCCCCCCCCCCCCCCCCCTTCCACACAGTCTTTCCCGTCTCCTCTTCTCGCACCAAAAAGCCAAGCTCCGGACCGGGCTTCGGGAGCCAAGAACGAGAGTTGGGGAGTAGCGGTCGGAAGAGCAACACGCCGCAAGCCGCCAAAGCAACCAAGCAACGTAGGCGTAGGCGTTTGGGCGTAGGGCCGGCAAGTCGGTAGTCAGGCCAGGCAGGGCCACACACGGCAAGGCAAAGGCAAGGCAAAGGCAAGGCAAAAGGGAAAGGGAAAAGGAAAAAGGGTCAGGTAAGGGCGTTCCAGGCCAGGCATTGGCAAACGACACCTACTATTCGTGGTCCACTTGCGGCCCCCTCCCCAGGTGCTAGGTGGTCCTAGTATCCCAGGAAGTCAGGATCCCAGTTTTGCTGCTAGTACATAGTAGTTGGGGTTGGGTATCCCAGAAGTCGGGAACGACTCCAGCCAATACATCGTGGAGCCCGCGGCTCAAGACGAGCAAGTATGCGCGAGGTACCATGCACACGCGGGGGGAGCGCCTGGGGGTACACGTGAGGTACCCCGGGAGGCCCTACTAGGCGTCTCTTCGATGTCGATGGGGGCTACTACCGTCCAAGGAACCAAGTGAGATTGACGTGTCCCGCCGGCATCTGGCGAAGGGGGCACCGGGAACGTCGTCTGTGGACGACCGGGGTGGAAACGGAGGAGAAAACGAGGCTGCTGTTGTACCATGTCGTACGTCGTAGTAGTGCGAAGTAGTTGCCGTGTTGGAGATGACAACAGACGGGAACGGCACCTGTGCTTAGTCTCGCTGGTTGTTACTAGCTCCAGTCGCACCGAGCGAGGAGAGAGAAGAGAAAGCTTCCCTGCTCTCTCTCTCTCTCTCTCTCTCTCTGTGTCTACTTGCTGTACTACTGTAACTAGGCAAGCCCCCTCCTTTCCCAAAACGGGAAAAGCAAAACACCCCAGCAACTAATATAAAAAAAAAAAAGAAAAGAAGGGAAAAAAAAAGTTACACAGGGAGGTTTTGTTTGACTGACTCGCTCCATGTCGTGTCACCGCACTCGGGGAAGGTTTGGTGGTGTAAACCGTCTTGTCGTTGGCGCACTACGTAGTTTGGATCTTTCCTTCTTTTTTCGTGGCGCCGGGATGCCGGCAGCTTGCATTTCTTGACGCATTCGTGTCAGTGGTCAGCCGCCCCCCGGTTGAATGCCCATCCATTGGGAGCTCCGTCTCGCGTCGGGAGTAACCAGACATGTCGTCGTTTTGGAGCGAACCAGACAGAGCCGACAACGGGCGGCGGACATACGCAGCACAAACATGAACTTACGAACCACAAGCAAAAACAAAGCAAACACAGAAAAACACATCCTCCCATCGACCCCCCTGCTTGCATGCATTCATTCTGGCCCAGTCCTAGTCCCCTGTTATGCATCGTCGTCTTTGGGAACAGAATCCACAAGCAAGCGCCACGCATTAGCGGGGGGTCGCCTGTTGGGATCCCCACGAGATCTACTCTCCGGGTCATACGCACAGGGTTGAGGGCGGCCAATCCGTGGATCCGGCGCGCCGTGTAATGCCAAGTCCTTGCTTGATACTGTTGACTCTTCTCTCTCGGCAATTTTGCTGGTCTACTGTACTTCGTACCTAAGTACGAATAGATAACTTGGGTATGGTTTGACGTCTCTATGCTGGTTCAACCCTAGCCAGTTTGTCGTGACACGCCCGTTACTTCCCGCCTTGCCGTCGTCTCCCCTTCAGTCGATGTGAGGAGACGAACCACACCGCCTGGCTGCCTCGTCCCCCTGTTCCCTCTCTTCTCCTCTCTCCCCTCGTCTCTCGTCTCTCGGCCGTTGCCTCGTTTGTCTCCTCGTCTCATTTGTCGTCTCGTTTGTCCACCCGCCTCTCTTCTCCCGTCTCTCTCCTATCGCCTCTTCTCCATCTCCTCTCGTCCTCTCTCTCTCTCTCTCTCCCAATCCATGTCAAACTCAAAAAAACTCCTGGGTCCTTTCACGACCCAGGCCTCATGCTCTAGGCCCGCACCATTGAACAGCCACGTGCGCCATTGAGGGTCGGGGCGGAGTGCGTGCAGCGCAGTGCGCTCATCAGGATGGGTGGGAGCGCGATTGCGATTCGCGATTTGCGACGCAAAATGTGTGTGAGTGATTGCGAGTGTGTGTGGAGAAGTGTAGATGGACCATTGAGATCCGATCGCAATGCCTGGATTGAGGCTCCATCTTCGAACCCTTGATCATGGGCCTCGTCCGCGTCGGTGCCCAATCAGACCGGTCGCTGCCCCTGGATCTGTCCGCCTCATGACATCGTCATGGCTGGACTATCTCTCGTCAGTCCAAGTCCCTCCCTTGCTTTCTCGTTGGCTCCCTCAAGTGGTCCGTCCTCCTTTGATCTCGAACATCGAACATGCGATTTTCCCATCATCCATGATCCCGGTCCTGGCGGTGATCCTGCAGGGCAACGGACGGGCAAGAGATGTTGTCGGGTGCGATACTTGTGACATGTGCCGGCCTTCGTCGCCGTGACCGGCCTGGTGCACTCATCGACACTTACACGGCGTCTTGGCCGATGCAACCAGCCCTCGGTAGAGTCGTCAGTCACACACACGACCGACCGACTGCAACTCCCAGCACACTTCCCTCCTGCGCGTCATTTAGGTGCCGCAGACAATACGGAGCCGAAGACCCTCGCTCCGCACAAGCCGCCCGTCCCACGTACCTGGTGCGACCACTGCGCAGCCATGAGGGCCACCATGGATGATGATGATGATGATGGCCCGCGAGGCTAGCCCATGAGATGAGCCCCGCGGTTTCCTGCGTCGTGTTCGCGCCCAACAGCAGTCCGGCAAATCTAGAAGCCCGTTTCACAACCCACCCCCGAACGTGGCTGTGCCTCCTTCTTCTCGAAGGATTCGGCCTCCGCGCTGTGCGATTTCCCGAGACTCTCCCGTAAGTAGCGGCTGGCTGTGCAACGAAACATGCCCGAACGTTAGTTAGGCGAGATTGTTCCACCTGATTCCGATCTCGGAAATCCGGCCGTTTGCTTGGGCACGTAGACCCGCGTCCTCCGCCTATGCAGGCAGGTCCCAACCTGATTTGTTTCAAAGACAAAGAATGGGAGAATGAAAGAGAAGAACAAAAAGTGTGCCGAGGGTGCGCTGGCGCTTCGACTGATTTGCCCTTCTCCCCCTCAACGGGCCAGCTGTCGTTTGTTGTTCCTCCTTGGCGGCATCATGTCTCAACACTGACCGATCGAGTCCATCATTACTATGAGAAGCAAGGAAATCAACTCCTCGCCACCAATGGGAAAAGTCTTATTCGACGAGTGAGTGATTGGTACTGATCATGGGACAAACACTGAGAGTCAGCGTGCCCGTTTCCTGTGTTCCCGTCTCCTTTCCACCTCAAGCAGTATGACCACGGTAGGCCCGTCCCCGTCCTCTGAAATATCTCGGGAACTCGCAACTTCCTGACGAAGACGAACAAGTCTCCGTCGCGCGACTTGCAGTCGCCATCAACCGCCCGCGGAGGGGCTGGCTGAAAAAGGGCACTTTGGCCGACGCTGTCTTGTCTACTACTACATCGGATGTAGGACGCGGCCAATGGGCGCGTGCTGCGTATCGGGCAGCTTAGGCTCTCTCCTCGCCGCATCGCAACATTCTTTCACCGGCTCTCGTCCCCCAATCACAACCCAGTCTAGAGGGGGCGGGTAACTGACCGGTCCCGGTCACGATGGCGTCGCCCCCAAAAGCAAAGCACACAAGTCTATCGTCTGACCAGGCACTCCCTCATCCTTCATCGTCATGTCACAATATGATAATACGGTGCTTCACCGTGGCCTTGTGTCTGTCGAGACCATCTCTGCGCGCAAATTTTCGTTTTTTGGGCGGGTTTGGACAACCAGGAATGTCGCACCGCCATGGCTTGCGATGTTTGTTGCAGTGTTGTCTGTGGACGAGGTTAGCGGATGGTGAAGGAAAAACCAAGTGGCAGGCAAGGCGTACGCGAAGGATGAATTCCGGTCAAAGAGTACTAGGTCGCCTTCTCTGTTTACTCCACCCTTGTCGCATCTATGCCCCAGGGGACAGTAATACGAGCCCTTGCCTCTCTGCTTCAGTGCGTCCATGTCGATTCTGTCGAACAGCTCGTCCTCGTCCTCCGAGTCGTCCGTCATAGACATGTTATCGTCCGGCGACGGAGGACTCGACGGCGACATTTGCGGATTTGGGAGCATCATTCGGTTGTTCTGGACCCTATCATCTACTTTCAACGGTTCAGACGGGTACAACAAAGGAGTTCGCCTGATCTCGTAGAAGTTGTGGGAGGCATCGGGCGGTAACGTGAGAGGGGCTGGCTGCCACATATCCTGAACCTCGCGGGAGAACCTCTCGGCCAGCTCCCGGATTTTTCTGTCATGGGGATGTTAGCCGTACTCGGCCACGGCACGTTGGTGGATGATTGGCGTGCGGGGTGTCCTACCGGAGCTTTTGGATCTCGACGTCCAATTTTACGATGGGTGACAGGTCGGAGACGTTGTTCAGCCGCCGCGACTGCTCGTGCGCATCAGTGACAGCCATCTCCACGTGCGGCCCTGTGACCATGAGGTCGGTGAAGCTGCAGAGGACGCGCGCAACGTGGGTCAGGTAGTCGCCAATGTCAGTGACAACAGTCTTGGGCAGGTCTGAAGTGGCCCCGGCCGTTGCCTTTGGATTCAAGGCAACCTTGGAAACGGCATGGTCCAGCTGACTGCGTATCAGCGAGTCTATGGAGGTGGTGCCGGGCGCGGCCTTGAACCCGGACTCGAAGACCTGCAGCACTGACGGCATCGACATGGTGTAAGGGAGGAGCCTCGCCTGAGGCTAGTTTGCTTCAGAATTCAGATGATCCGCCGCCCAAACAGAGCTACGGCGCCGGCCCAACGCACTGGGGCCAACCACGCGGGACCTAGTGATAGCGGGCGCCTGGTGGCACGGAGACTAATCAAGGGGAGCGCGCCCAGGGCCAACTTCGGCGCGGCGCGGCGGGCGGGCGGGCGGCGGAGACGGCGGAAGTAGCAAAAAAGAAAGCGGCTTTTTCGAAGGGGGAGGGGGAGCGGAAAGCGGAAAGCGGAAAGCGGAAGGGGGAAGAGGGAAAGGGAATGGGTTAACGTGAGATAGCAGAACAGAAGGTTTCGACGGCGGGAGCGAGGGACAGGTCAGGTCAGGTCAGGCCTAGTAGGTAGGGGGTGGTGCTCCGGGCGCTCAACAGAAGAAAGGGGATGGGCGAGTTCGGTCGCGGAGGACGAGGCGTGGCCGTCGGGTAGATATTCATGGGCGGGATGCGCGCGGTACTTCGTACTTGGTACCACGGCCAGCCAGCAATTGTTGGGCACGCTCTCAGCTCAATGGAAAGCAGGGTGTGTCACACAGTTGAGCGAGCGGCCGTCTGGGTTGATTGCCGATGACGAAGGCGATGACGATGGGCGACGGCAGATGTTTTTTGAGGGTTTCGACAACGGCGGGGGACGACGGGGTCAACGGACGGAACGACCACACGAGTTACGACCAGACGCTGCCTTGTTTGGGTTTCCCACAAGCCCTTGGACTCTGCTTCTTATGAAGCCGGTGAGAGGCAAAGACACGCGGAGCCGGGCACGGGAATGGGAGCGGGCACGGGCACGGGCACAGCATTTCTCTCGAAGGGGTGAACTGGTGATGCGGGAAGAGACAACAAGGCGACGTGAAAAGAGAGAACAACCCCATTGTGACGCTAATGCAACGACGGGGACGGGCCCCAGCTGGGTCGCACGGTCGCGGGTTTGTACCCTCGGGAAGCTGGGACACTGTCTGTACTGTCTGCACTGTCTGCACTGTCTGGTTGTACGGAGTACGGAGTACGGGGTACGAGGTACGGCATCCGTGCGAGCGCACGGCCTCGGGTGGTATGCAGTGGCAGTGGCAGTGGCAGTGGCAGACAGCCCTGGAGTTGCTAGCGAGGCTGCTAGCCAGTCGATCGGCGGCCACATGGGGGGCCTGGCCCAGTCGATTGGCGTGTCGGGGGTTCAGTCACGCATCTGGGTCTGTAGCAGCCCGTCCGTCCATCGCGCGTCGGGCCAGTCCACGACCCGCCCATCGCCCGTCGCCCATCGTCGCACTAATCTAACGCTTGTGCATGAGGGACGAATGGGCAGCCCATAGGTACGTATGTATGTGCATGCTGCGGCGGCGGCCCAACCATCGGCAGCAAAAACCCAAGCTGGAAACGCGGAGGCTACATACCGTTACGGTTCTGCGACAGCATGTAGTTAGACTAATTAGACTATCAGCTCTCCCCCCTTCCACCACACCGTCCAGAACGCCACACACACACACACAAACAGCCCTCCCCTGCAGCGTGGGCAAGCCCCCAAGGCCTAGAGGCGCGTGAGGCGCGTGAGGCGATGGGTGGGTGAGGTTCCCTCCCCCCCATTTCCAATTTGCCCGCCGCCTCGATCACCGTTGGGCAACGCAGGTCTTGCTATCGTGAGGCGGTCGCGGCGCTCTTTGCTAACCATTGAAAAAAGCACCGTTTTTTTTTTGTTGCCCTTGCGCCAAGCCATGCGTCTGCGTGCAAGGTCGAGAGCTGCCTCTGGTCTCCCTTTTGGTGTCCTCTTGGTGTCCTCTTGGTGTCCTCGGGGTGGATTGCGGCCTTGCGTCCAACCACCAGGCTTGTCCCCCATCAGCACGTCCTCGTAGACCGATGAGAAGGGGTCCCCACGCGCTCGAGGCCCTACCTTGGTTGACCTGCCTTTTAATGCAGGTATCTCCCCAGACTCGCTCACACCATGCTCACGCTCTTCCTGACTCTGCTACAACACCCCTCGGTTGTCTCCTCCCTCCGCCCCTTCCCTTTGCTCTTGTTTTCTCCTTTCGCCCCCGCAATCCCAGTGCCCCCCCCCCCCCTCCATCCAATCCACTCTTCGGCGCCGTGGGTTTTTTTTTGCCTTGGAAGCGAACCAGTCTCTTGGGTACTATCTGAGAGACGACGCACCCCCTAGTCCCCAGTCCCGGCGCGCGGCTCTCCCGGTCATCTCTCTGGCCCGTCCGTGGCCTTGTTGTCGCCAGCCCAGCCAGCATCAGGCCGTCCTGTGTCTATCCTCGTCGTCCCCGTCTCTTTGTTGTCGCCTGGCACTGGCACTGGCACCGGCACCGGGCGTTGTTTGGTACCCTTACCCTTACCGTTACTGCCGCTGCTGCTACCCGACTGCTGACTGCTGGTGCTGCCACTGTCGCTGCCACCAGCCGCGCCGCCGCTGCTTGCTGCTGTGCTCCTGTTGTGAAGCCGGCAGCCTCCGGACAGGCGCCGCCGTGCCACTGCACTCGCTCACCCACTCGCTCGCTCCATCCATCCCGTCTTGTTCTCTCTCCCCTCCCTCTCCCTCCCGTCCCGTCTCTCCACCGCTGCTGAACGCAGGCAGGTTTGCTTAGCACTGGCAGGCCTGTCGGCAGCGCCGTCCGACGCGTCCACCAGACCCGAACCTGCTGAGCCTGAGAGAGCCCTTGCGAACCGACCGACCCGACCGAGTAACCCAGGCTGCTCTCTACTAGGTACAGTCCCGGTATCTACTTGGTAGGATGGACGACTCGCCAGGCTCCGGACGCCCACTCAAGCGTGTCAAGTATGCGCGACATCAGGAACAACACAACTTCCCCGCCTCGGAGATCATCACGTCTGCCGACGATGATGTCTTTGACCCCTTGAACGATGCCCAGTTCTTTGATGGATATACCCAATGGCAACCGACAGATTTCGAGTCTTCGTCGCAGGTGTTGTTGGACGTCTCCGAGACGACCTCCTCCAGTCCTCCTTGGCCCATGGACTTTCCAGGTGAGGAAGCAATATGTCAGCCCTTCTTCAACTTTGTCTCCAGCCCGCTTGTCTGTCTTTTTCTTCTTCTCCTTCGCCGCTCCCATCATCAACGACCCCAGCCTTCCCCCCCCTCCTCTGGCTCAATTCCGGTTCTGGTTCACTCCGCCTCGCCTTGCCCTGTCTTTCTTGGCTCAGGCACTGTGACCCTCCCATGGACCCTGTGATGGATCGACATGAGGGTCCCGGGTTCCCAGTCGTGTAACGACTCGGGGCAGCGAGGGGAGAGACAACAGCATGCATCCACCCCACTCCCACTCCCATTCTCGCTCCAACTTTCACCCCGTCACCAAACGACTCCCTTCTCCCCATCCTCCATCTTATTCCCATCTCCGTCTCCCCCCCCCCTCCCCAATTCCGTTGCAAGGCGCTGAAGCTGTTCAGGCCCCTAATCATGCCATGGTCGACATTCAAGTCGGTAAGCTAACCTTCCATGCAGCGCCGCAGCTTGCAGGGCCTGATATCGAGTTTCCCGCCGCCGCCACAACCGTTCAGACTCGAACCTTGTCTCGTCACGCTCGATCTCCCCGCCGCTTGCATCGCTTGCATCGCTTGCTTCCCGCCATTCCGTCTGAGCAGCCGGAGCCCCATGACCCCAACCTCATCCGCCTGTCCCAGAAGGACCTCTGTAGTCCTTTTACTGATCACGAGGACCGGTTGGTCGAGTCCAGCGTGCCTCGTTATATCCGCCCAGAAAATGGCCAAGTCAACGGCTATGTCAAGTTCAATTGGCCGACAAAAAGGCCGTCTGCGCGACCGGCCGTGCCCGACCCCCCTTCAAACGCCGTCGCCGTCGCCGCCACTCCCGCAGACGCCGATGTGGTGGAGGAAGTCATCTCGCACTCAATACAGCCGCCGACGTCGACGGCGACGGTCAGTCATAGTTCCAGTATTGTCACCCTCGTCGAACCGCCAACAGTCCCTTACTTGATAAATGGGGCCACGGTTTCACCGGGCTATTCCAGCTCTGTCACAATATCATCGCCGTCGGCGGGGGGGTCTGTGTCGCCGATAATCCCACACGAGGTGAGGCACGCTGTTGGAGCGCCTGGTGAGCCGGGCAGAGTTCCTCCGCAATTTGGGTCTTCCATCATAATGGATCCGATGGATAGGAGGTTATGGGATTTCTGTGCGTTCACCCCCTTGATTTCTATTCAGCTATCCCATCACTCCTCTTGGGTAGTCTACTTGGTGTCCATCGTTGTCAAGGGCTGACACCCTCTTCACATAGATATCAACAACTGGTGCCCTGGTAGGAGTGTTCTTAGTAACACCAACCTATGGCTGACGGACTTTGCCAACATGCAACAACATGAAGGCGTTCTATGCGCCATCCAGAGTCTAGCTGGGGTTTACATCTATGACTACACTCCCAACGAGCGTATTCGGAGGCGCATCAACCAACGTTACATACAAGCCGATGAGAAATTTCGCGAACTCCTTGCCAGGCCAGAGAGCTATGAAATTGGTAAAGGGAGTGAAGTCATTACCATGGCTGTTGTTCTCTCAATGCAAGATGTGAGTTGAGACATGTTCTAGAGTAAAAAAGGGTTCTGTGGAACTCCTCCTAATTCTGTGACATAGATCGTTCTCACTGAGCGTCGGCTCAAAAAGCCGCACATGCCTCGTTGGCTAGCTGGTTTCAAGCAGGGAGAGCACTTTCTTCAAATGACGGACCCTGGAGGACGATTCTGGCAAGACAATAACATCCAACTCTCCAGTCTCCGCGTCTCGCAGTCCATCATCGTCGGCCGGGCCATGATTCTCGCCCAGCCAATGATGGAGCTTCCTGCTCCAGACACGCTCGACCCGATTCAGGAAGCGTCAAGATTCGCATGGCTATTGTACGGCACGCCGGAGGCCATGTATGAGATCCATGGAGGCTGCGGCTTCTCGAAAAAACTGCTGCACACCATGAGCCAAATCACCTACTGCTCTTCGCGTGTACAGCAGGACTCGCTCGGCAATATCGTGCCCATGACGGCGAGATATCTTCTCCGCGAGCTGACGGAAATGCGACAGTGGAGCCGCGAGTCGGAGCCGTGGAAAGCCGCCCGGAAGCGCCCACAGCTGATTGAGTGGATCAGAACAAGACCGGACGACTATGTCATCAACACCCACAGCGAGATGACGGACGCGACGGCCGAGGCGTGGAGGTTCGCTGCCATTATTTATTTGCAATGTCGACTTCTAAGGTACGGATTCGGCGTGAGGGCGCGGACAGGGGTTTTTTTATTATGATTATTAAAAAAAAACCTCAACGGGCGGTGTTATGGCGGTGAGGACGAAATGTACTGATTTTCTTTTAGGCTGCCTCGCAACCACTCAGAGGTTCTCAGCAACATGAACGACCTGGCCAGATGCATCCGTATCATGCCCACCTCAGGCTCACATTTTACTGCCCAAGCGCCCCTCCTCCCAGTCTTCTTCCTGGGTCTGCTTGCCACGGAGCAAGATCACTCAGACATCGCCGAGGCTTGGTTCGAAGAGGTTGTGCGGACACCAGTGCGGAGTGTAAGTCTTATAGTTTTCTCTTCATTTCCCCCCTTCATCTCAGTTCCTGTTGAATTATCCTCGGCAGTCTGGTTCTGCTGCTCATGACTACGCCACTATTACAATACAGATTAAGGTACTAACTGACCTCTTGCAGAGCGTGCCACCCCTATATCAGGCGTTAAAGCGCATCCGGAGCTGGATCGACACCGAAATCGAATTGCCGTCGTCTATATCCCTCGGAGTGCCCAAGTGTCTCGGCATGAGGTACCCTTGGTGGGAACTCTTCGTCGCAAAAGTCCGCGAGAAAGAAGAAGAGACACTGTGCCTAACTTAGATGGCCGCAGTGTCATATCCTTGCTTGCCCTCCCATGTCTTACTCGCTATCCTCTCAACAACATCGCAGCGTTACCTGCCCGCCTTTTTTGGTGTAGTATTAATGGGGGTTATGCCAGAGTTGTGATGCATTGTGGTTTTCGGGAGGCTTTAGTTGACTCCCGACACGGCGCTGTCGGCGTCGTCCCACTGATCCTTGTCGCCCTTCCGTCGGACGAGGTATTGGCCTGTCCACCGTCAGTTAGCATGAAGACTCGTAAGCGCCGTCGAGGACGAAGTGGGGGAACATACGGAACTCCGAGTTCGGGGCTTGCCAGACGTTGATCACGCTCAGTCCCGCCTTATAGCACATGAGCCGGACACTGTCCTCGCCATACTTATGGGAGTCGAACCAGTCGAACTCCTCTCCCCGCTTGATGACGCGGTCGATCTTGTTCAGCTTGATGTCCCGTTTCGCGCGGAAGTAGAAGCGGTGACGGGTAGTGGGTTCCTCCTCCAACTGGGCAAGGAACTCCCAATCCTCCTCCTTGAACCATTCCTCTCCTGCGAGCCGGTTCGCATGGGCGAACCCGTTCAGGAAGAAAGTTCTGTACAAACCGTCACAGGAATGGTACGCGGCCCAGATCTTGTCACGGTTCTTGGGAAGGATGTGGCCGTCCATGCCGATCAACAGGAGGTCGTCCTTGCGAAGTGAGTTGGCCCAGAACTTCAAGTGTGACAGCGCTTCGGGCCAGGGGTCGTTGCATAGTACGGAGCCCAGGGAAAGGAAGAGCCTGGGAGACTTAATCCCCTCCAGATACTTCATTCCATCGTGGAACGACCCCCAGATGCCGGAACAGGAGACGGTCGAGTCCGGGCTGGGGTGCTTCTTGACCAGGTACCCTATGTTCTGGTGTAGGGATGTCTTGGAAATATCCAGGGCCATGTAGTTGGTGTTGACTTTGGCCTTGTCTAAAGCGGTCAAGAGGTGGCCAACCTTTCTCGTGTCACTGGTCCACTCTCTGTCAGCATGGACATACCTCTAGGCTCGCAAGGGGGGTGTGCATAGTGGTAGGGGTTGGTGGAAACGGTGCGTGTAAGGTAAGGTGCGAGTAAGAAGAGGTGTGTACGATGTGACGAAGAGGAAGAGAAAGCGGAAACTAACCCAGCTCCCAGGTCAACGACCGTGATGCCCGATTGGACAAGTGCTGCAATATCGGCGCCGTGCTCGTCGAAGAGAACTGCCTCGTCTTGTGTCTGGTAGAACTCGGGTGTGAAGATGATTTCGTTCCAGATGGGAAGGCCAACGTCGTCGTACAGCAACTCGTCCGGGAGAACTGGCTTGGCTGTTTCGGAATATGGTGCCTCGAGAATCTCCATCAGGCGCTTGCTGAGGTCGTCGTTCATGCGACTGCCGCCGATGTCGATGACAGCCCCATGGCGGGGTGCGCCATGTTCAACGTCCATGGTTTCGGTTTCCGACAAGATTTGGCCCTCGCAGGTCGACGGTGACTGGTCAATTAGAATTGGAGTTGGAGTTGGAGTTGAAGTTGGAGTTGGAATTGGAGTTGGAGTTGGAATTGGAGTTGGAGTTGGAATTGGAGTTGGAACTGGAATTGGGAGGGAGAGCTGGCGGAGCAAGAGGCAAAGGTGCACGGGTGAGACCTTGGAATAGGTCGGATCTGGGTGCTGCGATCGGATCCGGAGGCACAAGGTCTGCGGCAGGAGAAGGGTTGCGTTGCGTCGCAGATGGATCGAAGAAGTTCGTGGTGGAGGAGAGAGAAGGGAAGGTCATGCGGTTCGGAACACCCACTGCGAGAGCTTTTATACCTTAGGCAATCAACAGCTATATTCGAAGTCAACGGTTCACTATCAACGGAGACGAGTCAAGAGAGAAGAGATTCGCACAGGCGAGGGACGCGGCAGGAGAGGAGGAGACTCGAGGTGCGTCTAGGGTTCGTTCACACCTGGCGGGGAGGGCGTGGAAGAGAGAGGCGTGAAAATGGGAGAAGCGTGGCTCACTCCACCAGACGGGGTAGGTAAGAGAGAGCGAGAGAGAGAGAAAGAGGCCAAAGAGGGTAGAGGGCAGAAGGATTCGGGAGAGACAACCGGGAAGAAGCACTTAGTTGGGTAAGAAGGAAGCAGGAAGCTCGAAGCCTGGCTGTTTTGGTCGCGTCGCAGCAAGCAGGAAGCAGGAAGCAGGAAGCAAGCAGGCTGTGAGTGAATCACGGACGGGACAATGCAAACCCACGGGGAAGACAGCACGTTGGTACGTTGGCACCTACGCACTGCATCACTCGCCCGGCACGCCCCCCGAAAAAAAAAAGATGAGATGATGGATGAGTAGGCAGGCAGGTAGGTAGCAATTTGAGGCGAATCTTGGCCAACGGCCGGGGCCTGGCCAGAAGTGGTTCGTCCTACATTAGGGCGATCCAAGGAGGGTAGCATTACCTTCCAACACGGCCGCCCTCCACCGTACTGTACCGTAACATGGGGGGCCCGCAGGTGCTTGCTGGGGAAGGGGAAGGGGAAGGGGAAGGGGAAGAATGGATAGGAAGCGACCCTTCTTTTTTGCATCTGTCAAGTCTGTTTTGGGGGCTTGTCTTCTTCCCGCTGGGCCTTGGCGTCTTCGCAGTGTCCACTCCAGGTTTGTCACGGTCCACTTGGAGAGGGTCCGGCTTCGGCTGTCATGATGGCCCTTCCCTGTCGCCTTATTATGTACACCACATGTGTGGTGGCCCTTTTCACGCTAAACGAGGTGAGCGGAGACGTGGGCTTTGTCGTCGTTGTCGCCGTCATCGTCGTCGCCGTCGTCTGTTCTAATTGAGGACCATTCGTTCCCATCAACATCCACGTGTCACCTCTCTCGGCCGTCCCGTTGTCCGTTGTCCGTTGTCCGCGGTCGGCTGTCACTTGTCACTTGTTCCCCCATCCCATCATCAAACCGTCAACCCAATACCGCTCTTGACGTCTTCCCACAGCTCGGGCGGCCCTTAACGAGATGACTGGTCACTTTGGCGCAGAACGTCCAACTGCGAGTCCCACCAGCCGTGATTCCCGATCAGGGCGGCTGCACCTTGCAAGTGGCGCTCCCGCCCTTGTCCTTGGCCGAATGCACGTCATGGTTCAAGAGGAGACAAGGGCAAGGGCAAGGGTAAGGGCAAGGGCAAGGGCAAGGGCAAGGGCGAGAGACAGAAAGCATGACAAGCAGGAGAATAGCGTGGTTCCGAACGCAAAGCTTGATTGGGTGCGACGGCGCGAGCTGGTGAATGATTTGATCTCCATTGCAGGGCCCATCCAGCGCCACGGCTGGCGGGCTGAAGAAAAGGATGTCGTGAAAGCCAACGTTGGTTTGCAGTACTAGTACCAACTAACTAGAGGGAGGGTATAGTCTACCGAGGTCAGGCAAGGTAAGGAAGGGCGATGGACATGCCCATTGATTCTGGAGTCGTCGTGCGGGGGGCAAGACACATAACGACTAGGTGATTACATACAGTAACAGTACCAGACTTTGGTCTGACCGCTGGTTGCTGTTGTCAAGCTCTGTCGGCACCAGGAACAACTGGGTCTGTCCCCATTCATTCCCCTCTCCCCTCTCCTTCTCCCCTCTCCCCTCTACCTCTCCACCTTCACCTCCACCTCCCACTACTGCGCCGTACAGTACTGTACACACGCGCGCACAAACTCATACGCAGCAGACACACACACACACACGCACACACGCATACACACGACTAGATGATTGTTGCATCTCAACCGCCTGTCACATGGTTGTGGTGGGGTAGAGCACGACTTGGGGGAAGAGAGAGGATGGGATGTGTGTGGATATACCGCTGTACCACGAATATGCGGGATGGGATGTGGGAGGGAGTTGGGGTCAGAGTGGATGGACGTCGACGGGCAGAAGGGGGGGTGCGGCCAGGCTCAAGTGGGCTGGAGATTGCATTGCGGTGGCGCAGTTTTTCTGTCGATAGAACCAAGAACCCAACAGGGGACATTGGGCGTGTCTTTCTTCCTCTTCCTCTTCCTCTTCCTCTCTGCCTCTCCTTCCTCTCCTCTCCCCCTCTCCTGAGAGATTCAAGTCCGTGTGCGTGCTTGCTGCAGGCAGACAAGCGCCGGAAGAGAAAAGAGGGTGGGTGGGTGCCAGAGCCTGGCTGTCTGCGGCAGGTAAGTAACTTGTGCGGTGCCTGTCTCGGGGCGTCATGACATGACGGGGTGGGGATGCGCGCATTTGGCATGTTTGTTGGTCTCGAGATCGAAGACCGATTTTACGAGTTTGTCGACCATTGCCCAATCCTCAAGCAAACTCTATCTTATTTCCTATCGTAGTACCCGACCTTCCCAGCAAACACGATTCGACTGCTTCCGGCCCGGGACAGCCCTGCTCGCGGGGTGCGAGGCTTCAGGGAGGAGGATGAGGGGCCGTCTGGGCGCGGCACGACGGGGCAGGGTCTGGGCTTTAACGGGATGAGATGAGTGATGGATACATACTTGGTAGTCTGTAAAATGTGAGAGTCTTTTTCCCTTCCTTCCTTCCTTCTTTCCTTCTCCTCAATGCATAATTGGGATATACGAAGGTGGTATCTCCGTGTGATGAAGCGATGCTTGCCTTACACGGACACTCGCCCAGACAATCCCCCAAACAGCCAGACACCACCAACCACCCTTCCTTCGCTCCTCCCACCCTTTCGTTGTTCCCCCGTACGTAAGTGTCATTATTGCGGCGACAACAAGAGCAAGATCTTCGCCCGGGCATGAATGATAGCTGGAGAAATAATGGTCTATGGCACCGGGATTGACGGGTGACGTTGTTGCGAGACCCCTACCAGCAACATAACTTACCTGCCAAGCCTACCTGCATCGCCCTCCACCTACATATTCGTACATGTCACTGTCATGCCCTACTAAACCCCCCGGTCACCTAGTACATGACACAATTGGGAAAAATTCAACGTCTGCTCGGGGGTTCGGTTTGCTTGAGAGGAAAAGTCGCGTCCCGAACTGGCTGGCGCTTGCACGGTAACGTCAGCGTCCAAACGTCCCAATAAGTTAGCCGTTCCATGCCCATGAACGGACGGAGTAGGCGAGCTAATGGGCTCCAGGGCCAGCCTTAACGGCTAGTGTGCCAATTACGTACCTCTTCAAGGCGCCTTTTCCAGTATGTGATCGACAGCAGTTTGGCGGGTCATAGTTGGTAACCGATCAAGGTTGCAAGCACACACTATCCTACCCTCATCAACTCATTCGCAAGTCAGCAGCACTTTCGATCCCTGGTTGTGTGGTTGGAAGACGGCCCCCTTTCCCGCTTCCTCGAACCCCTCCCTTCTTCGCCCTCCCCCGCCAGCGACATGGGGGACGACCAGACTCGCACTAGTCGAGCACGAACAACAAACAGATCCCATCCGAGCTCGGGACGCAAGCATCCCATCATCATCCATGCTGACCCTTACCCGCTTCGGGAGGGGTTTCCCACGGCATGGTAACCGGGAAGTCTCGAGCTGACCTGCACGCATCCTCCCGAGGGCCAAGGGGACCCGAGCTGGGGTGCTGCCGCCCTTCAGCCCCGGACGGCGGTCCGATAGATCGCGATTATCAAAAACTTGTGGTGTGGGCGAGCGAAGCAGGCTAGCTAGATGGATGGACGACGACAACGACGACGCGGTCAGACGGACGAGATCGGGTCTATCGTGGCCGTTGAAGTCCCTCGTGCGACGGCATTGGCTGGCCTTCTGGACGATCGAAGGGTCTTTTACTATCCCGACGGAGTGGTAACCACTCGTCTCCGGCCTCGAGCCTCCATGCCATCACTCGGTTCAACGCCGAGGGGTGGTGAAGATGTCACGGTGCCTTCATACCAACCCTCTCCCATTCGACGGGCAGCGCACGAGTTCCTTCTGTGCTCCATATCAACTACGTAGCATGGGAAACTGAGGTGTTGTCAAGTACCCGGCGGAGGTGTGAGTGTTCCCATCCATTGCAATGTGTGTCTTGGGGCGGAAAGGAGGGGTGGGCCAGTCATGGTTGCGGGCCGACAGGGGCGCGTCGCCGGTCTTCAACGGGACGGCTCTACCCTCAGATGGGAGGCTTTCAGGGTGGGCACCGGGTCTTGGCGGTCGTTTGTCTCCCCCTCCCCCCCTTCCCACCGGATGTGCCCGAAGCTCTGCTCCTTGTCGAGCTGTCAGCCATGGTTGCGTTGCGTTGGTTTGCTGTACGGGCTGCGAAGCTGTCCATGAGCTGTCGGTAGGTGATCCGTCGTCCACGGCTCGGAGAGCCTCAACAAAGCAAAACCCCGGCACTGGCAGGTCGCGTGTCTCATGGACACGCGATGGTGAATAATAGCTCGAAGGGCCAGAGTTTCCTGACTCAACATCAGCTCAGCTCAGCTCAGCTCAGCGCGCTCCGGACCGTCTTGGACAGCCTGACTCTGCGCTGCACTCTGCACACATATTCTGGTCCACGGGCGGGTCGGCGGCATCCTGGGAGCCCCGACATGCCAGGCAAGCTCTTCGCCAAGAGCTCTGAGCGGCTCGATTCGAGTTCCCGGCCTGTTGTGGTGCATGTCTTCAGGCAAGCCCGATTCCAAGACATTGCGATATTCGTCAACCACCACAATCACATCCCTCCACATCCGCCTCCCACCACCGTTCGACGTATACCCATGCTGCCACGCCTCGTCCCAGTCCCAAGCCCTCGTATGGGCTCAGAGGCAACTTGGTCGACAAATGAGCATGCGGAACGCCCACAGTGCAGTGATTCTGGGAGTACTCACAGCTACATTGCGCGTTGCACAGTTGCAAACTCTGGTTGCGCCCCCTCCCCTCCCCTCCCCTTACGCCGTCGCTTATACTAGTCCTCACTCCTTCAACCACGGGGTGTTCGCAAGAAGACCACAAATGGCACGACCCCCTCCTTTCGGAATTGGAATCATGGGTGTTCATCGCGGACCTCACGTTGCTTTTTTGCCCATCACACGCCACGTGGGATTTGACAGCTAGCGCAACGAGTTCATGTTGGCTCCAGACGATCTTCCAACTGTCGACGGAGCTATTCGTTGATTCGGACACCGGGGGAAGCAGCTCGCAGTCAAACTAGAGGCTCTCTTGGTTCCCGCGTCCGCAGAGGCCCGTTCAACGGGCCCCACGGCAGTTCCGTCCGGCCGCGCAGATCGGCTGCGTGCTGAGCGTGCTTTTCGATCCTCGGCCGCGCGCACACGACACGACGCGCCCTCACCCGCGCACCTCACGTCTCACCATGGGAGTGCATTCTTCATGCGTGCCGGCAGCTCAGGCTCCTGCGCCGTAGGACCGGCAGATGTTTGCAGTTGCATTGCCTGCGGGAGCCGAGAGAGTGCACTCCAGAGGCTCCACGGCTTCGCAGGCGAAGGAAGAGGCACGCACACGCGACGCAACCCACTACCGCCCAAGAACATCCAAACACGGCGCAGCAAAGAGCAGGATGGGGTATACTATACCGCGCACCTACGCTGAATGATGTGTTACATTTACAGCTGACAGCAAACACCTTTGGCATCCACCGGCGCACGGCACGAAAACCACCCTGGGCCTGCTCATTCGTGATGAAGTCCCCCTGCCCGGTCCCAACCCCACCGGGGACCCTCCGCTGGGGATGTCCGCTGGGGATGTCCGCTTGGGATGGATCATCGTGGATGCTCGCTCGCTGGATCCAAGCCCGCATTCGGTGGGTTCCGTGTCTTAGTTTGACAGGCTAGGGGAATCAACCTCACAAACCCAAAGTGTTCTGATGGCTGCCCGCCGGACGCTAATGTTGACGGTGACGCCAGAGGCTAAGGGTCCGAATGGCAATTCATTCGCCGTCTGCTGCCTTCGTCTTGCCAGTTCCCCAGCTGCAATCGCACTCGCGCCAACGGTTCTTCGGAAACCGGAAGGGGAGCTTCGGTAGCGGGAGGCTCGGTGCGTCGGGACCCTCTCTCCACATGATCCGTCTTTCTAAGCTCGTGTCCGGCCGAAACCTTGACCTCGAGCCTTTCGGCGCGGAAAGCCAACTACCGGATGAGCCCCGGGCCGGACTGACGACGCAGGACCGGCTTCTTGCGCAATGCCGCTGTGTCCTGGGGCCGCATTGACGCTTGACGCCCTCATGCACCCACGTACGGAGTACTTCGTACAGTACGTCAATGCTGATGCTGCCGGTCGCCGGCCCCAGCCCGGGGATAGTGAGGACTGAGGCGTGTTTAGCACGGAGGATAAACGGTGGGGATCCATGAGAGGGCATAAATGCAGAACTAAGGTTCCTACCACAACAACTTTGATGGCAATTAACAGTCCACGACAACGGCCAGCCCATCCACCGCAAGATCCCTGCACGAATCGACAGAAAGCATCCTCCACCAAACGCCCAGCCTGCCTGGTAATGGGCCCGGGAGAGTCCAGGATCGGCGGCATCAAGTGGGAATGCGCTGCTTCCAACGTAACAATCAAGTCACCGCCGGGGCGTGCTTCGAAGCGCGCTTACAAGGGGGAAAGAGTTCAAGGGGGAAAGAGTGGGAGACAACAACGATGAGACAAGCCGACAGCTGTCGCGGAGTCGGGCTCGGAGCCACCAAGCGGCAGACAGCGCCGCAATGCTAGGCAGCCAGGCTGCAGGGCTTCGGAGCCTTTTTGGGTGTTGTTTGGACCTTTTGGGCCGAGGACCCGGCCGAGACAAATGCGCTGCCATGGTTTTGGGACGAATCGCCCTCCATCAACTGCAGTTACATGCTCGCGTGAGTGGGGAGCAGCCCAAAGTCCGGCAGGTCATGGCGAACGGTGCAGACCCCGAATGCGCATGCCCTCAGCCGTCCTTGGTGGTGCCATAGGCGCGGCAGAGACTCCCGCACGCCTTCCGTCTGTTCATCCTCGGCCTGGAGCTGGTCTTGTGCAGCCCCAGTCCGTTTCAGGAGGTGTGGCTAGATCCGGGACGGTGCGGTGATGTGGAATCGACGCGGCATGATAGCTGGACGGCCTGCTGTGAGCTCCTCCCTCCCTCTTCCCCACGATGCTAATGTAGGCTGCACGAAATGGCCAACAAGGGCCCGTCCCTAGCCGGGTCTGGGAGGTGTTCCAAGAGGTCCGGGGGTGTTCACAGAAACGCCCAGTCCACGGCCCGTCGCCGATACCAAGGCTTGGGTCCAACGACTGGCTGCGGCCCCAGTGCGTGCTGCTGCACGTGTCGGGTTTTCTCCAAGGGCCCCCCCCCCCCCCCTTCCTCGTCCTATTGCCCGCCGGCTGACCCGCCTCAACTGATACCAAAATTGTTTTATTGTTTCAAGGGAGCCAGAGAAAAAATTCTTCTCTGTATGCAGTGCGGTGGATCTCGACAGCGTATCGATGCTCTAGAGCCGCATCTGGGCCACGTCAGTTGGCAGATGCAGGTCCTGAGAAAACATGCCGGGGTAACAACTGAGGAAAGAAAGCGCCAAGAGCCCAAAGACGACTACGAGGACTGGGAAATTTTTGAGAACTTGTTTTACTTAGTAGACGCCCGATGCCCCAGTAAGACGAAGACCCCCTGTCGTGGGCCGGGGGTTAATTCCACACCAATTGTCCAGAGGAGGTGCTGGCAAAGCTGGTTGAGCAACGACGTCGGGCTTCCCGTTTAGGACAGGAGGAACACTTGGAGAGCGCGAACTTATGAGCCGTCATTCAGCTCGCCAGGATTCCCTCTCTCGAACCCAGGTTGCCATTCCAATCTAGGTATGTGGTTTCTGCATCTAAAAGTGACAGGCCATATAATTCACCCCCTTCTTTTTCGGGTTCTACTTGTATCTAGGTTGTATCCAGTGTGTCTATCCCAAGACTACATGATAGGTATTTTGCAGTTTCCAGAAAGCTTCTTCGGTGTCTTCCAGCCTCTTGTCAGAAACGGCATTCTCAATACCCATCTCGTCTATGCCTCCCAGAAGCCTGGGAACAGGTACTCGACGTTCTTCACTGCCTCCGCGCCGCGGCCCTCGGGCTTGGTCATGAACTTGACGGCGCCTTGCGACGTTCCCTGCCAGTGCTTAGCCATGACTAGATCACTGTGTTCTTGCTCCACCAGCCGGTCCAGCACAGCGCCCACCAGCCGCTTGGCGTTCTCGCCGTTGGACTTCATGCACTTGATCACCATCTCGACGTTGACGTCCTCAAAGGAGTGCCAGCAGTCGTAGTCGGTCGCCATGCAAATGACCTGGTAGGCCATCTCCGCCTCGCGAGCGAGCTTGGCCTCTGGGAGTGTCGACATGTTGATAACTGATCCACCCCACGATCGATACATGTGCGACTCGGCCCGGGTCGAGAACTGGGGTCCCTCTGCCATGTCTGTCAGATCATGTCCAGATTACGTTCCAGGAGGTCGAGCTTACCCATGACGACAACCGTGCCCTTCTCATGTAGAACAACACCGTCGCCCTCCATATGCTCCGCGCATGTCTTGACTACTTTAGCCAGGCCCGCATCAAAGGGATCGGCGAAACCGACGTGGCCAACGACACCGCCCTCGAAGAAGGTGAATGGGCGGACGCCCTTGGTGCGGTCGATGGCCTGGTCAGGTACCACGAAGTCCATGGGCTTAATCTCCTCCTGCAGCGACCCGACGGCGGAGAAGGCGATGACGCATCGCACGCCGATGTGACGCAGGGCAGCAATGTTGGCTTGGTTGGGGACCTCGTGGGGTGCGAATTGATGGTACTGGCCGTGGCGCGCGAGGAAGGCGACGTTGACACCCTTGTGCGAGAGGATCAGGATCGGCGACGCGGGCGCCCCCCAAGGAGTGATGGGGTTGAGGGCGGCAACGGGCTTGAACCCCTCGAGCTGGCCAAGGCCAGTGCCGCCAATGACGGCGATGTGAACGGGCTCTGTGAGGTAAAATTCAGCACCGTTCCGTCTTCCTCTCGGCAGAGGGGGATGACGGAGGGGAGCGAGACGCTCGACGTACGGTCAAAGGTCTTCGGGAGGTCACCCATCTTGACGGCTGCGACGGTAGACTCGAAGCGGACTTTTGGAGGAAGCTGGTTTGTAGAGGAGATGTTCGGGGGGGGTCGTCGCTTTGAAGAATGCCAGCGAGGAGGTTCATGCCCGAAATGTTGCTGACCTGAACGTTTTTACCCCACCAAGGCTGAGTGAAGGTTGAGCGTTGCGTGACGGAGGGGTCGTGGGCCTCATGCCAGCTTGCCATTGGTTGAGGCCAATTGGGCGACGCGCCTTTTGGCAAGCCTTTACATTGACTCTGCGATACGAACTCAAGCGAGAGCTTGTCTGGTTGGTAGAAGGATAAAGCCAAATGTCTGGGGTGTCTTATGTACTGAATAGTAGGCAAGGTTCACTTTGGTGTTCTGTTTCCCATCTATGCGAGTGCGAAAGCTACAGGGTAGGTAGGTTTGCAGGGAGCCCTCAACCAACCATGATCACATCACACGGTTGGGCATTATGTGAGAGAGTTCGCAGGAACCAATAGTACGGGTGGTCGTGGGGCTCTTCACAGGCGTGAAAACGTGGTTCAAAATACAGCGGAGACATATGGTAAACAACAACTCGTTGTTATAGGTTCCTGAGTGAAGATGATCCCCAGCCAGATAATTTTAGTTAGAGTCCCAGTCTTTCAAATTAGAGAAAAGAAACTAGAAAATTGCCGCTAATAATAAAAGGCATCTCTGGCTTGACAGTACCCAGTTACACTTAGTCATCTATTGCTGGCACACAGCTTTCCTCCACCGAGTTGGTGAACGTGAATCACTCTCGCCTCAGGTGTTCAGGTTGCTGACCAACCCTGGTACCCCGCCAAAAATTTCCGGCGCTCCACCAGAAATTCCAGAAACCCGTGCTCACCGATCAACCCTGCCTACCGCGCTGCATCGCACACCTGAGATGACTACCAAGGACGTCATGACGCGCTTACCCGACTATGGCACCGCGCCGGCCGGGAGTCTCGACAACGGGCCCGGCGAGACCATCGAGGAGCGGTGCTTTTCGGCCGCCCTCGTCTGCCTCGAGGGGCACTTCACCCAGTCCCCTCCCATGGGCCCTCAGACAACCGCCAGAGTGAACTCCATGGTCTCCAAGACCCTGGAAAAGACCCATACACTTCGGAAGGCCCGGTACGTACTCAAGTTGGATACCCGTAGGATGCAGCCACGCTGACGAACGCCCATAGCGAAGCGCTGTCGAGAAACGTGGCTATCTGGATCTGGCTCACACGCATCTTTGCTGCCGCCATCCCGAGTTTGACCACGAGATCTGTGGGACCTCTGTCGAGCCTGAATGACCCCGAGAAGGGAGTCACACCGCAGGAAAGCACGGCTTTGTTAGTCATGAACCATGCTTCCCTCAAGGAAGATCTCGGAACTCTCATCAAGCTCATGCACATTGCCCGGAACCTCCTCGTTAACGCCGAGCCTGAGGTACCTCAAGATATCTGTGCTGCGGTTCACTTTGACCAAATGGTCTATCAAACAATCATCATCTGCGTCAATGTCACAAGTAAGGGTTATGACGGCGAGATCCTGGATGACAATCAGAGATTGAAGCTCGACGATGTCACAGAGCTATGTAGGTTACCTCCTCAAGTCTGTGAGTTTGTCAACTAACTAACCATCCACAGACAAGAAGCTGCTTGTAACTTCTCTTCAACAGGCTCATAACTGGACCGCCAAGCACGACCGTAATAAGATGTCATTCTGGTACGACGTGCTATTCGATGACGACGGCGCGCTCTCTGGATCTGAGGATGACATTGGGGACGGCTCTGGATTCCGCTCCGAAGCCGCAAAGCAGCAGGTACAACACTGGCTCGACCGAAACTCAAGGATGTGCGACACTGCGAGGAAGCTCGTGAAGGACTACACAGAGCACCAAGCAGACAAGCCCCCTGGCAACCTGGCACCTATTCGACCGCTGGCGTGGAACTGGCTCCCCGAGGGATCCGTGGAGGTCCCGAATGGTGTGGAAATCAACGACGAGAAGGTCAACCCAATCTGGAAGCCGGACGAAACGGATAAGTTTGAGCAGGATCGCGCCTACGGTCGAGTTTCTAGAGAGATCGATACGTGGTGGCTCCGTGCTCGCGATCCTAATTATGAGGACTGGGTCGTCGGAATGCCCTCCGTGGAATTCGCCCAGAGCCGCACAGAGCACTGCCGGAACAACCTGGTGCATCGTTATGCTCACTCTTATGGAGGGGACCATTCACCGCCACCGGGCGTTATCGAGGAGGAGCTGTCAGACCACGAACACTGTCACCACTGCGAGCATGAGCACGAGCATGAGCATGAGCATGATCACGACCATGACCACGACCATGATCACGACCACGACCACGACCACGACCACGACCATGATCACGACCACGAGCATGAGCATGACCACGAGTGCGAATGTGAATGCGGCCACCACCATCATCACGATCATGATTATGCACATGACTATGTCGATGATATGATGGATGATGACGAAGTCGTCGACGACGACGAATCCTATGGGGAGGGCCCGTTGACCGGTATGCTGACCGAGATACCAAACATTCTTGATCCTAAGCAAATCGAGGCGTTGCACATGATTGTCAAGTCATGCATTCTGGACAATGCTGGTTCCGGTCTTACTCGCGCAGGCGAGAACTTGCAAAAGACCAGGTGCAGAATGTTCCTTGCTTTGGACTGCGGGAAGAGCCTGCTCCGAGAGATGCTGGTCTTCATCGCCGTTTGGGAGAAGGATGAGCAGTCTCTCATCTTCCAAGTCACCACCCAGATCGTCGAAGCTCTCCATCACAGTGCCTTGATACCTTACGCTTGGAACTCTCTACGGATACCCAAGGATATCATATCTCCCGCACAAACTGTTCTGCTGCGACTGGTGAACCACATGTTCCGAGCTCGAGTTAACAACCCGAACGCTCAAGAGGTCAAGGATAACACCCGAGACATCAAGCTGGTGCACTTCTTCTTCAGTTTCTTTCGAAGCCGGATCGTTCCAGAATGTGCAGCTCTGATGCACCTGCAGGCCCAGATCCGCGAGGAGAACTACGACCCGTCCGAGTTTCCTGTGGACTCTTGGGATATGGAAAGAGCGAAAGACGGCCTCGCTCAGTATCTCGACTTCCTAACGACTGTGGCTGAGATGCTGGACACCAGGACGAAGCTCATCGAATGGGAGTCCGTGTACGATTTAATAACAGTGCTCAGTGGGCTTGAGGCCGGCGTGCCCAAGAAGCCTTTGATCGAATTGCCTAAGCGATCACCCCGGAGCGAGACTGACCCTAACCCGATGGTCGAGCGGCCGTATGTGACAGCGGACGAGGGCCTCTCCCCATCACCGCCGCCGCCGCCGCCGCAAGAGCCTGCTCACAAGTTCCCTTGGTCTGGAATCAAAGGACAAATCTTTACCATCATCGCAACACTTCTGCAACCCCCGCCGGGCCAGAGCAGCCCCGGAAACCCCAATGTGCAAATGCAGATGGTCAAGTACAACGGAATTGTGCCGCTGCTCAACTGCTGCGCGTATGATGACCACAACCCGTTCGCCAAGGAGCGGGTAACGATCTGCCTCAAATGGTTGTTGGACGGATGCGAAGCGGCAAACAACTTCTTCCGTGAGCTCGTCAACCTAGCACCGCAGCCCAACCTCAGACCTCCACCGGGAGGTACAACGGTATCCACGATCAAAGTCGACGGAATCGAAGGGGAGGTTAAGGTACAAGTGCGGTCGAACACGGCAGGCCCGAGTGCTCAAGTTACGGAGGATATTTTGGGCCCGACGACGCGACTTAACCTGAACCAACCGAGCGGTCGAGGTAATATTGAGGACGATTTCATGGCTTAGCTGGCGTGGGATCTGAGGAGGACCATCGAGACAATGGATTACTTGAGCGATATTGTCGAAGTGACATGCTTGAGCGATATTGCCGAAGAGGAAGAATAAATGAAGGTGTCCCTCAGGGGCCTTGATTGGCTTCAGGCTGTCGCACGCAGGGGTCTGAGCTATTATCATAGTGTATTTTATGAATAACAAAGGACAGCGACGCCCAGGGGCTCGGCTGCCTCTTCCCCACCACACATGGTTTTATTTGGTTCAACGGCCCTTGAGAGGATGATGTAATGGGTACATTGGGCTGAAGGGGGTCTAACGGTCCTCATCCAGCGCTGTGAAGGGTCAGAATGATCGATACGAATAGAGAACTATCGGAGATGATCTGGTAGGTCATTGTGTTACACGACATATGGCTGAGCTGCAATCTGCGCTGTCGGTGCGTGATGGTTCGGGAGTTGTTCTTCGCTCTCGCGTTGGCACTGTTTGAATATCTCAGCCTGATTTCATCCAGCGGAGGGGAGACTCGAGACGGGCAATTACCCACTGGTGAGCAAGCCTGTTCCTTTATCTGGCTGTCGCACATGCTAACCAACCATGTAGCCCAATCTCAGAATCAGTGCTGGCCGTTTAGAGGTCTTGGGTGTCATTGATGCGGGAACGATTGGGCAAGCACACCATGTCCGAACCAGAGAGAACCAACCTGGGGAATGTCGTGCAGATTTTTCCCGCGCTCCCGCAATGGCTTGGGGGGCACGGAACGATGCTGGACAGGGAGTGCCAACGAACCCAGCCGAGCCGATAGAGTGGCTGTTGGTTGGGACTGCAAGGCCGCGGCCGCCACACGGAGCCCTCTTCAGGATAAGAGGCGTGCCACTAGTTCTAGAGGGGACCAGGACCAGTGAACAACTTTGGACTCGACCAAAAAAAAAGGAGCAATAAACTTAACGTCGGTCAGCGGCGTCCTGGCCGAAGCGTGGTGAATGAAATCTGCAGCAAAGCCACCCATGCAGAATGCTCCGCGGACCAAGTAGTCTGGCACACCCGTCGGCAACGAGAGGCCAAGAAACGCCCTTCTGAATTGTCACTGACGGGCTTGTGGTCCTCCGAGGGCGGGTTGTGTGAGTGGGTTGTCTCAAGGCGGCTGCTGCTACCACACCAGGTATATGCAGAGGATGAGCAGCAGCGACAGCTCAAGCGGGAAAAAAAGGAGCCACAGAAAGAAGGAGAGGAATATCGCCGTTTTGTTGTAAATTCCATTCTACTGTGGTCTTGCTGCAGGTTGGCGTTCTAGGCTAGGACGGGGATATGGCCTGAGTCGAGTCACTCGCTCTGTCAGCCCGTCTCTGCCGCTCTCGGCGTCCTTGCTGGTATCCATCCAAGGCTTCTACAGGGGTTATCAAGACCTCCCTCCCGCGAATCAACCAATCTTGTACGAGCTACGAAATGCTCGTTGTCAGTGGCTGGTATCAGACGAGGCAACTCGCCCTTATTAGAACCCGACTGCCGTCTCTTGGGCCCTTTTCCTTGCTTCTGTGTCGTTCATAACGACGCGGAGAGCCCTGGAGTTTGCCTGACCAGCACACGAGATCGCCTTGTTCTCAGAGCCGGGCGTTTCGCTCTCGTTCTGCCCAATCGACATGGCCCATGGCTAGCATGTCGACTCCCCTCCCAGCCTCTGACGACACCCTTATGAAGGTTATGGGCCACTCCGAGGTGCACTTCTTGGCCTGGGGAGTATGCCTGGCCGCAGTTCATTTAATAAGCCTATCAAGGCTTCTCTGGGCAATGCGTCTCTTTCTCTCCGAGCCTCGCGGGCTGCGGGTTCTCCTTGTCCTAAACCTCCTCCCTAACACCTCCCACTCCCCCCAGCTTCCCTCTGACCTCTCCCCCTCCGCCGAAACTTAACACATTCGGGTACAAAAATACTGCGTTGGCTACACGTCCGTTACCTGTCCTCCTTCGACACCCTTATCCGGCTTGGACGGAGCCTTCCCGGATCGCACTCGATGCCCCCTCACGTCCCCTGGCACCGTATCCTTCCGCCCGACCAGGACATAACATACACCCATCGTGACTAAGGCGACTAGACGACAGCCAGCCGTATGGGCACGGGAAAGCGGCGACAGCGCAAGCCAGAGAAGCCCGGAAACGCCAACTCACCCCAGGACCAAGACCCGGCGCCCACCACACAACAAGGCTCGGGGACGGAGCGTGCCCTCCGAGCACACGCTGCGTTGGCCATGGGCCGACCGAAGAGAGACGCAGCCGAGAGACAGGCCAAGTGGGAGCTCGCGAGGCGTAAACCTCGCGAAATCAGATCCGCGCCGCGGTCCGCTGCTCGTATGGAAATCGTCAGGAACTGGCGGGACGGGGACTGGCACCCCGCCGACGCCCTCGTACACACTCATGCCGTCGATGAAGACCGACGCCCACTAGGAGTCAGCGAGAGATATGCCAAGTCCTTGGGTCGCAGAGTTCAACGCCTCCAGAAGAAGGGAAACAAAGTTCAGCTCACGTTGCACCACAAAGGGTTGATGTCGAAGATGACATGCGTGGGATCGATTCTCCTGGCAACCAAAAGGGTTGATCAGGGGCCTGCTGCAGATAAGCCTGTGGAAGTGTTGGTTTTGGTCTGGAAAGGAGAAATTATGGACTTCGATATGATCATCGACCCTGCGGTTGAGCACCAGTACATTCGAGAGAGTAAGTGTCTCGTTGATACGTCTGAGTCTTTGCTGTGGAACCATCCTGACTCTTATAGAACCTTCACCTACGGAAACCCGTCAGCCCAACTCGACGAGCAACATTGCTCCCGGTTCGACGATCTGCCGTATGCCAGCCACTCCCTTTCCCGGACAGGGCAACGTCTTTCAGGGCTATGCAGTCTCGACGCCTGGCCCTGGAGCAGTCCCGAGGACCACGCCATCGATGCCACATCGGCCAGTCGAACGAAACGTCAGCCATGGCCAGTGCTTCAGCTCTGAATTCACCCCAGAGCAACCGGTAGCCAGTCCTGGAATAAGATCGAGCACAACGCAGTCCAACCCAGCTTGGTGGGTCGAACGCAATGCCAGTATCGACCAGCCCTACAACTACGGCCATAACCTGACGTCCTACGGACACAACGCCGAGTATGGCCAGTCGTCTGATGCTGTCATTCACCACGGACAGGACTTGATGCTCCACGAATACTATCCCGACAATGGCCAATTGTCTATTCCCACTTCAGTCCGTGGACAGGACCTGGTTGATGACTTCGACGACAGGCAGAGTCAGACGACCAGGTTCCCGGTACCCTCACCACCGGAATCGGAGCCAAAACTAGTTGCAGATATCAACTTCCGCGCAGCCTTCGAGTCCGAGATTTCCGGGAACCTTCACGACTGGGACATAGCGTTTCCGTATATTCCAATCGTTGATGACCAGGCCACTCGGCCTGAAGACAATCTTCCCGTCAACGACATCGCGGACAACGCACCTCACCACGGCGCGTCTGGCCTAGGGACTGAGCCTTTGCGTTCGCTAGACTACTTCAACTCTGAGGCATGGGCTTCGGCTGGACTCCTGCCGTCGACTACAACCCTTGTGAGGGAAACCGAGCCCGCTGAGACTGGGAAGCCCGCTGAGACTGGGACGCCCGCTGAGACTGGGACGCCCGCTGAGACTGGGAAGCCCGCTGAGACTGGGAATCAGCCCGACGCGGAAAACTTCACTGGTCCCTGGAACGAGCACCCTGGACCCAGTGTCTAGTTGAGTTACGGTTTATGGCCACGTCGATGCGTCTGCAAGAGACCATGGATAGTTGGCAGTTTTGGAAGTTGCTCGTTTGCCTTGATAGTGTGGTGCTTTGCTTTGCTTTGCTTCTGTTCGGTATTGGGGTAGAGAGTGGCTCCATTAGCGGCTCGTCAACCAGTGCACTTGCTTTATGCCAACACTGGCCATGAAACCGTGACCGTGACTGGCTGTAACTCCCAATGATGATGTTGTGTTGTGGTCTACACTCAGAACCAAACCCACGATGTCCTCGCCCAAATACTCCTCATCCCTGGCGAGCCACGTGCCCAGCCGGCCACCCATTCTCTGCTTCGGCCCCTCGGCCATGGGGGAGGGGGAGTTCGCGCGGACTCCTGCCATGGAACGTGACTCGTCACCCGTCTCCATCGCCGAAGTCACCCATCAGTAACCCCCCCCCCCCGAAGGCTTTGGCTCCAGCCTGTTCGGACATGGTCCCGTCTGGGAGCCAGTTGCGAGAAAGGTCCCTTGATGCCTTGCCTACAACACCACCAGGCCCGGAGGCATCGCTCCGATCTGGTCAGGCGGGAGGGCGAACAGACGGAACGGACGGGAAGCGTCATTTGAAAAAGCTCTGTGTGCCCCGAGGGCGTGGCCCGATGATACGCAACCGTTTCCTGGCAATCGGCCACATGAACTCCTCGACCCCCCACCAGAACTACATCGGTTCCTGGACCCTGCTCGATCCGCTGACCGACATAGAGACATGAGGATCGGAGCACCGTCATAAGCAGGCAGGCAACGCCTTGCGACCATGCATATTCGTATTATCAACTGGACTGCAGCACTTCAGCTCACACATCTCACACCATCTCACCACATGTTGATCTGAGACTCAATCCTGTACATGAGCCCAATACACGTACTGTTGGCTCCTATTTTAGAGACATGAAACATGAGTCGTTACGCCATTAGGAAGAAGCAGACATGAGAGCCATTCTGCCCCCTGCTTCCTCTCCCAAAACCCAAAACAAGAACCAAAACCCCGTTTCTCCCCGCTCCTGGAAGAATATGCTCCTTAGTCTCAGACCAAACACTTGCCCTGCCTAATAGCAACGGAGGATATCTATCATGAATGCACCTTTCCCTGTCCTAATTTCCTAAAAGTCTTTGGAGGAAAACCGTTACCCGAGACATGCTATTTATCCTTCCGTGAACACAGTCTTGTCAGACTGAAACCCAAATGATAGAACCAAACTGAAATCAAGATGAAAATTGAAAAGTCAAAAGAGCAAGAAAAAAAAAACACAAAAAAAAACCCCTCATTCTCCAATCATTACCACAGACACCTGAAAGTGTTCCTTGTCCATAGTTCAGCCGTGATAGGAAGGAAAAAAAAAAAATAGATTGTGGGTATCACGAGTGTTCATGAATGCTTGAAAGCAATGTGGCCTGAAAGCCGGAGAAGTCGTCGTGTCGGCAAGTGCTCATGTCTGTTGCTGTCGGAAATTGGAAATACGTGTATGTAACTCTGCGGCAATCCTAAGCGCATGGGAAGAGTGCGGATCGTTGCTCGCTATTCCCAACCGCCTCAGACGTAGCTCCTATTGTACTTCGGATTGAAAGCCCACAGAGTAGCGAGGTTCATTCGGGGTCCAAGGGACAGGAATGATGGTAACAAGATTGGTGAAGCGTTCGCCGTTCTTTCGGTAGTTGGTAACTTGCAACTGGATCTCTTCGTTGTCGCGGATGGCATGGCGCATGTGCCGGATAGCGGACCTGTCGGCCGACTTGGAGACAGCACGAGGATCCTTGCCCGGGGGGGCCTGAAGGAACCGGCAGTTGTGGCCAACGGCTTCGTCTGATGAATAACCGGTCAACTGGGTGAAAGCCTCGGTGATGTAGAGGATAGGAATGCCGGGTTGCTGTAGATCGCAGAGGACAAGCGAGACGGAGCTGTCGACAGCTCCCAGATCGATCTTTGGGTTTGGGCGGGATGCAATTCGGAACTAGAGAAAGTCAGGTCAGAGTCATCGGGTCGCGTCGTCGATGGAAGAAGCATTTTCGGAGCTGATGGCAGGGCGAAGCGCGAGGAGAAGACATACGAAAACATCCATGATGTTAAATCCACTGGGAGCATAAATCCCTGGGTAGATGACGGGGTCTTGAACTCGGCGCCAAGTAGTCGTGGTGGTGACAGGAGTACCGTCGGGGTTGATGGACCCCTGTTCTGGGAACTCATACTGTTATGAGAGTTAGCCAGGTACCCTCTCGGGCGTGCGTTTGGAATAAAGACATGTCAACACCCACATTAAGAGCTCGGGCTTCCCACGGATTCATGGTAGGTGGCGATCTGGATACCATTTGATGATAGGGAAAACCAAGGGTCACGAACGATTCCTTAAGGCACAGGGTAGTAGTAGAATAGCACAAGGGTTGAGGCGTGAGGACGTCAAGCAAGCGGCAGTGCCAGTGAATGCATGGGTTTGGGGTTGGGGTTGTAGAGAGTAGAGGACACAGAGCAAGAGGATTAGAGTTTGAAGGGATGGGAAGAGGAGCCCAGGGTGATGGTGCAGCCAGCTGATTGCGGCGAGGAGAGGTTAAAGTTATATAAAAAGTCAAGCCCAAAAAATTCTGGAGGGATCGAGATCGTAAACTTGGCGGAGGGAGCGCATAAAGGACGGAGGGACAGACAGCCACAAGCAGCCGCCGCCGAGACGATGAGCCCGGATGTATCGTCTGTCAGGCGTCCGGCTGAAAGCTGGATCCTCCTACTATTGCCCGATGGTAGGGGCAATGTTTGGAGTCCAGTCAGAGTCCGGTCAGACTAGAGGATGCCGCGAACCTGGCTGCGGCAGCGCGTGGAGTGACGGGAGCGAGCAGCGAGGACAAGCGTCAAGTGAAGCGAGAGGACCCGCGTGGAGCCAACACCAGCACCAGCACCAGCACCAGCACATAATGGGGGTGGAATGTGGCCATCAGCATGGGCGTGGATCGATGTAGATTTGGAGGTGGGTTAGGGAGGCGTAGACAAGCTCACGCAGCGCATCGCATTCCCGTATTGTTGTTTGTGGCCGGCCATTGGGTCCAGCTTGCTGAGGATGCAGATCCAAGGAGAGAGAATCCGGTTCTGGTCTTTGTCTTTGGCATCACAATCAGGCATCCTGAGGCCATCCCGAGGCCATGCTGCGTGAGAAGGCGACAAGCTGCAAACAGGGCTGCTGGTGATTCGTCTTGTGCAGTGATCGCTTGCCTTGCTTGCTCTGCTGCAAAGCCAGCTGTAGAAGACCCGAGAGACGGAGACTAGGGGGGAGCGGGAGCGTGGGTGTAAGGCGGAGAAGGATGAGGAGGAAGAGGAGGAGGAGGAGGGGTGCACGTGGCAAAAGTGCACCCATACCTATCTCGGGGTGTCATTATCGAAGCTGCGTTCGACGGTGGTGCTGGGCTCGCTGGTCAGAACAGCTAGAGTTTGCGGGTGGGATGAGCCGTGTCGTGGATCTGCTCTAGAACCCAGATCGCCGGCTCGAGCCTCCGGACCCGGGATCGGGGTCATCGGTGCGCCTATCAGAGGAGGACGTGTTCCAAGCCCCTGCACCAATCCCGCTCGACAGAGTCGGCATTGGCAAACAAGCCGTGGCTGTCTTGGGGGCGGCCTACTCCGCAAGAAGGTAGACTGTGCTGCACCAAGGGACCGGTCGATGCTGGTGGTGGTGGTGGTGATGATGTGAACGGCGATGCTGGCTGCGCGATGTTTCTGTGTCCCGTAGCCCTATCCCGTGTTCAACGCTCTGCATCCCTCGTGTCCCTACATCCCTCTGTCCCTGTGTCCCCGTGCCCGGTGGCCCGGTCCGTTTCTTGTCATGGGCTTCCAACATGTTGGTATCGATCCACGCCTGATGCTGCTCTGCTGCTGTGGTGCTGATGCTTCTCTTGTCGCACAAGCACGAAAACACCGATGCATGATGAACTCAACACCTAGCCCATCATGACGCACTCTCTCCAGTGGCCCAGTGGGGCTGGGCTAGAAAATGCCCCCTGGCTGGACGACGCTGGACTGGACTGAGCCTGGCCGCCCCCGTCTGGGCTGACCAGCCCGAGCGAGCCAGCCAGCGCCGTTGTCTTGCTCGGAGCTCGATTTCGATTTCCATTTACCGATGACGATGCGCGCGATCGATGCGGGAAAAAGCCCCCGACCCTGCGATCATGCCGCCTTGTCCAACCCTTGTACAAAGTCGCTGGACAGCTAAGCATAGTAATCTAGGTCGTGAATGGGTCGACGGCTTGGGGAAGCGAGCGCCACGCATATTTTTCTCGCCGACAGCATTGAAAACAGGAGCCTGATGCGACGACAGGAGATGGAGCTGTAAGGTTGAATAAGGGATGTCATGGGTAGGAAAGGTGGCTTTTGATTCCCAGGTTACCACGTGCGAACGCCTTCCCGTCGGCCTGGTTTTGGGGAGGCAGGTACGATTGCAACCTGGAACAGCCCAGCGGTCTGTGGACGGCGGCGTTCTTGGCTTCCATTGCTCGCAGGGTCATGGCAGGATGTCACCGTGCTCAACACCTTTTCTTGAAAGAAGAAGAAGAAGAAGAAGAAGAAGCAATGAGTGTCGTTTGCAGCCTTCAATTCGACCATCCCCATTTGCTCGGCTGTGGTTGGGTTGGGGATGCCGCTTGGTGTTGGTGGGCGGGCATGGGTTGCGATGCGACGATGCAACGTTAATGGGACGAACCGCACCGAACCGAACCGGCTGAGCAACGAGCGTTAACGTCCCGATTGACAACACATTCGCCTCTTCGCCTGATCGCAGAACCCTGGCTCTCATCCTGAGCCTAGGACCCTGGTTTATCATCCTACATACGTACTTAGATCGATCTAGTTGATGCAGTACGGTCCTATATTCGCGGGTTGTACTTCGTATGCCTACTTCGTACGTACTTCAGGCATCGTGCGGATACGCCCGGCGCACGATGGAATTGGTGCGTGCGACACTCCCCCCCGCGCGCAGCTGCAAGTCACAGTGTTACCCCAAGTCCAGCCACAACCTGCGCTTTCGCCAGTCAGCCAGCCACAAGGCTCTCGGCGCCGTTTTCCCCGTGTCACCCCACACCACCGCACTTCTGCACGCGTTTGTGCAGGAGCTGCGCGCGTCGGCGGCATCTTCTTTGCGCCGCGTTTGGTGTTTGTTCCATCTTTCCTGCTTTCCTCTCCCATCACCAACGCCAACAGATCCTCACAGAAACACCCCCGGGCTCCACCTCACCTCGCGATGCCCCGTCTCTGCACCACCTTTCCATAATCGTCGCTCTCCCATTCGCACGTTCCTGCGTCCAAGACGCGGCACGTCTCCGATCCTCCTCCCATCATGTCTCGCCGACTGGTCAAGCGTTCCGGCGGCGCTGTTGCCTCGTCCTCGTCCGCGTCTGCATCGACAACGCTGCCCGACTATCAGCCGCCCATATGCCCTCTCAACGACTCCGCCCGTCGTTCCCTCGCCGAGCTCTCCAGCAACCGTGGCACCGTGGCCTATCAAGCGGAACTCGAGGATTCCCTGCGCCTCATCGGCTCCAGCGTTGGCGACTTACATGAGCGCTTGAGGGAGCAGCGCCATAAACTTGAGGTTGGCCGTGCGAAGAGGGAAGAGAGGGGAACCGATAAATCCGCCGAGGAACAGCGCCTAGAGACTCACCTCGTTGACTTCGAGGCCCAAGTCAATTCCCTGACCGACAAGTCGGAGCAGGCTGTCCGTGACCTCATCGATCGCAGGGTCGAGCTCGAGGATGAAGCTGCAATCATTGGTGATCTATACAATCACGCCAGTACCGCGAGTGGCCCAGGCCACCTCCAGCCAGACCAGTTGGACGGCGTCGAGGAGACGCCAGCCCCTAGTCTCCTCAACCTGTTGAACGACCGGCGATCCGAAAAAGTAGCCGAGTACTCTGCCCTCTCTATGCATCAACGCTACGCTCTCAACAATGACTATGGCGCTTTTAAGAAACTGTGGCATGACTCCATGGCCGGGGAGGACGGCGCTCCACTCCCTGATGCGTCCCGCTGGTTTCGTGCCGACGGCCAGCCAGTTATGCGCGACTTGGCTGATGGTATGGGTGAGGATGATGACGATGACATCGCCGTGGCTCGTGAGGTCCTCAGCATCAACTGCCCCCTCACCCTGAAACCTATGGAGCAGCCCTATAGCAACCGCAAGTGTAAACACACATTTGAAAAATCCGCCATCCTCGACTACCTATCTATGCGCGGCGAGAAGCAGTGTCCGCAGACGGGATGCTCACAGGTACAACAGGTCCCCAGCATCATACGCTTTGCTTAATGCGACTAACAATTTCTTCAGATGTTCTCTCGCCCGCAGTTCGACCAAGACTTCTACCTCGATCTAGCTATGGTTCGCCGTATCCGCCGTACCATCCAGGCCCAGGAACAACACGACATGGACGAGGAGGATGACGAGGATGGTGACGACGACGACGAGGTCATGGTTAGAGGCCATAAAGCCGTCCCGGGCCGAGGCCCTAAGAGGGAGAAGGTCGAGTGGTAAAAAGCCGAAGAATGTTCGCCAGAGAAGCGAAACTATGTGTACAATACGATGTGATGACAAATGATACCCCGATTTATACATGCCCCGGAAGAATGTTGAGGGAACAAGTTCAAGGATGTCACCATCTACTACTGGAGCGATGTTCTGGAACAGAGGCTTGTACTATAATTAGAGTCTATCCCTGTTACCAAGTCTATCCCATTGTGGTATCTCGTGGAATCTTCATTACGCTGTGCATTGCAGCAATCGATCCATGTCGAGAATCCAAGATTCAGGTAATTAGTTCCCTGATGATGCCGTCTATGCAATACCATACCGTGCCCTGTACCGCACGTCCCATCCAGTATACCGTTTCTCATTTCTTCCTTTCCTCCAGAATCAAAACAAAACCCCC